>LPNX010164474.1:80134-142499 GCA_001517045.1 Pseudotsuga menziesii
ATCATATGGCCGAAAGGAAAGACTATCGATGATGCGGTAGTGATTGGAGAACAAGAAGGAGGCTTGTACAAATTGAAGGGCCATCCAGAACAAGACTTGATCCATGACACAGTAGAGCCAAATGAGCTTTGGCATAGAAGGCTTGCACATATGCATTACAGAGCACTATCTATTGCAAGCAAAGTTGTTGAAGGTCTTCCAGAATTTCAAGCTATTTGAAGGGAAGAACAAAAATTAGAATATGACCTAAAGAAACCAGTTGAAGAATGTAAAGATCTATAATGCAGAGACCATGAAAATCAATAACAACTTGAAGCGGTAAAAGAAGAAGTGAAGAATGCAGAAGTGGTGATGGCCATTTTGAATGGCCTCCCAGGATGGTGGGATTCATTCATTTGAGGAATCTGTGCCAGAAGGAAGTGATTAATTTCAGGAGACTCTGGGAAAAGAACTCATAAGAAGAAGAAGCTCGAGAAGAGAAGGTGGGAGCAACTGAAGATCAAGCTCTTACCATCCATAGAAGATCCCTCAAGCAATGAGGAATATGAAGAACTCAACTCTTGAAGAACTTCTTATCCACCTTATATTTTGGATAAGAAACAATGCTATTATGAATGTAGAAGACGATGAAGCTGAAGACTCAAAAAGGAGTCTACCCATGAAACAAATAAAGATAAGTATTCAATTTTCATTTCATGATATTGTTTTGTTATGCATTTGTTTATATTCAGTTGATGTATCATGCATGATAGGATGTTTGCATTAACGACAGTATACTATTAATATGCATGTGATAGGTAAGTAGCTCATGGTGATATACAAATTATCCATTGCTACTTATCTAGAATGAAACCTCTTTGCTGACATATTGGATTAGTGCACAATCTCAATGTTGTCCTGGTAGAGATGGAAGGCATCTAGAAAGTTTCAGTGAGATATGGATGAATGTTGTATTGGCTAAAGTAGTTGCATGATCATGTATTTATGCATAAGAACTTGCTAGTGTGAATATTCCTTATGAAATGTTCTAACCATACAAATGCATTTGACTTGTAGGAAAGATCGCATACATATTCACCTGCAAGCAAAGAAGAATGAAAACTTGTTCCGAAGAACAAGAGACGACAATTCAAAGACAAAGAATAATATGACGAGTGCAGTGACATCATTGATGCAGAACCTTCCAGCCACCAAGAAGAAAGGGAAGACCAGTTCAAGAAGAATGATGTCTGGGTGCAGTATAGAGACCTGAAGAGAATTTCATAATTCCATCATGCAATAGATGGAAATATCGTGGGATACAAAGCAAGATTTGTAGCACGAGGCTTCTCACGAAAAGAAGGCCCAGACTACGAAGAGACATTTGCAGCCAGCAAGAGTTTAAACACATACATGATGAGCCTGATGAAGATCTTAACCTTTGCTACAAGGTTGAAGATGTAAGTCTATACACTAGATGGTCACATAGAATATTAGTAGCATAGGAAGCTACTTGTCACTCTAGTACATAATGTTTTCAGTGCATAGAGCACAGAAGAAAGAGGGATTATTATGCTCCGCTTCAGAGGGAGTGACTACAGAATATATTGAGGTTTGACATGGTACAACAGGATGGATAGATTACTGATGACTCTAGGCTTTACTGAGAGTAAATCAGATTCCAACCTTTGCTTCAAGGTTGAAGACGGAAGACCAGTGATGCTCCTGTTATGTGTCGATGCACTATTGTTCTAGGAATGGAGGTGTGGCAGAGTACAGATGGAATCTTCCTTGGACAAGGGAAGTATGCACTAGAGATCCTAAAGAGGTTTGGGATGATGGACTGCAAAGCTATGGCAGCACCTATGGCATCGAACCTGAATCTATTGAGTGATGCTTCATCAGATTCGGTTGATGCTACGATGTATCGTCAGATGATTGGGTCATTGATGTACCTGACGAACACGAGACCAGCTATTTGCTTTGCTGTGAACACCTTGAGCTAGTACTTGACAGATCCAAGAAGTGTTCACTTGACTACTGCAAAGCATAGTCTGAGGTACCTGAAGGGTACAGTTGATTATGGGCTCAAGTACGATGGGAATCAGAAGATTAACCTAGAGGGTTATGTTGATTCAGATTGGGCAGGCAGTGACATCGACAGGAAGAGTACTTCGGGATGTTGCTTCAGTATGGGATCAGGTGTGATCTCTTGGTTTAGCAGGAAGCAATCCTGTGTGGCACTGAGTACAGCTGAAGCAGAGTATGTCGCAGCTTGTTCAGCTAGTTGTGAGGCAATGTGGATGTGGAAGCTAATGTCTGATATATTTGATCTCCAGTTGGATGTGGAAGCTAATGTCTGATATATTTGATCTCCAGTTGGATGCTACTTGTATACATTGTGACAACCAGAGTTGCGTGAAGTTGTCAGAGAATCCAGTGTTCCATGACAAGTCAAAGCATATCAAGATCAAGTATCACTATATCAGGGATATGGTGCAGAGAGGAGCAGTGAAGCTCCTGTATGTTGTGACGGAGGAACAGATAGCTGATGTATTGACGAAGCCATTGGCTAGGCTAAAGTTCGAGTACTTCAGAGAGAGACTTGGTGTTCTCCAGATCGAGTCTTCCTCCCATAGCAAGTGATGAGACCCATAGCCATTCTGACATGGTGAGAGTATTGGTTCCTTCCATGGTCAGATGTAAGGGCTGAGCCATTCCGTCATGGTGAGAGGATTGGTTCCTTCCATGGTCAGATGTAAGGGCTGAGCCATTCCGTCATGGTGAGAGGATTGGTTCCTTCCATGACTGATATGAGTGCTGAGATCCATAGCCATTCTGACGAGCTGGTCGGATGTAAGGGCTGAGCCATTCTGTCATGGTGAGAGGATTGGTTCCTTCCATGTTAGATGTGAGTGCTAAGCCATTCTGATATGACTGTAGGATTGGTTCATACATGATCAGATATAAGGGCTATTGCCATTCTTGGAATGGAGCTGCCTGGTGAGGTACCAGGAAAACTCAGTTTATGACTGGGGGTCGTTCTGATATGACCATGATATTTGTTCTCACATGATCAGATATGAGTGCATGGCCATTCTGATGTGATAGAGGGATGTGTTCCCACTTGATCAGATGTAAGGGCTGAAGCCATTCTGTCATGGCTAAAGGATTAGGTTCCTCCCATGTCAGATATGAGTGCTAAGCCATTCTGACTTAGTTTCAGATATAAGAGCTACCACCATTCTTTGAATGGAGCTACCTGGTGAGGTACCAGGGATCCTCAGTCTAGGACTGAGAGCCTTTTCATAGATGGTAGTAGTTTGAGTTCGTACCATGATGGTGATTATAAGTGCTGAGCCTTTCCACAGATGGTAGTAGTTTGAGTTCGTACCATGCTGGTGGTTGTAAGTGTTGTGCCATTCCACAGATGATAGTAGTTTGAGTTCCTATCATCCTGGTGGTTGTAATTGTTGTGCCATTTCACAGATGATAGTAGTTTGAGTTCCTATGATGCTGGTGACTATAAGTGTTGTGCCTTTTCACAGATGGTAGTAGTTTGAGTTCGTACCATGCTGGTGATTGTAAGTGCTGAGCCTTTCCACAAATGGTAGTAGTTTAAGTTCGTACCATGTTGATGGATGTGAGTGTTGTGCCTTTCTACAGATGATAGTAGTTTGAGTTCCTATCATGTTGGTGGTTGTAAGTGCTGAGCCATTTCACAGATGATAGTAGTTTGAGTTCCTATCATGCTGGTGAATGTGAGTGCTGGGCCTTTCTGACGAGTAGGTCATATGTGAGTGCTGGGCATGCCTTTCTGACAAGTAGGTCAGATGTAAGTGCTGGGCGTGCCTTTCTGACGACTAGGTCAGATGTAAGTGATGGGAAAAGACCTACATGTGGGTAGGCCTACAACCAGCATGAAAAAGGGTTGGCTCTGTAGAAATTCCTGTGACGAGAAGAATCGTGAGATAGCACCAGTGATGATCCAGATCGAGAGATGATCCAGATCCAGCAGTGATGATCCAGATCGAGTGATGATCCAGATCCAGCCTAGTGGTGATGATCCAAATCGAGAGATGATCCAGATCCAGTGATGATGTTCCATGATGATCCAGATCGAGAGATGATCCAGATACGATGATGAATTGAAGACGAAGATGACTTGAAGATGAGATGATCCAGCTGATACAGAGAAGAAGACCAGTGCTGAAAATTGTGTCGAAAGAATACCTTCCTAGTTAAGAGGGAGTGTTGATGTATTTGTAACTTCGGAATGTATTCATTTATGTATCTCATGTATTGTAACCCGATGTTTATTCCGGGATGTTTCTATTATGTATTTGAGTCATGTTGTCATGCCCTAATGTTCTGATCGGGAGGATCAATAATGTAAACAATTCATGTCAAGTCATTGTTTAAGTCCCCACAGTTTCGGTGCACTAGAGTTATTATACACTCATTAAGGTGTAGGCTCTAGTAAGTAATTGTTAAGTTGGGCCGACATGATTGAGTGCACTTCAAGTGAACGGAAGAATATAAATAGAGAGTGAGACTCTCTATTTATTACACACATCATTCACTCACTCAAGTGTGGCGCATTAGGGAGAAAGGAAATAATGGGACTAGACAGAAGAAGAAGACTACTGCTTTGGGGTTATTACTATTTTGGTGCTGATTCTATCTCTGAGGAAGTTGTAGGGTTTTCTCCTTTATGGTTTCCCCAAGGAAAACTCTTTGTGTCTCTTGTCTCTTGTGATGTGCTTGTGTTTGATTGCTGTACTTGTTATTCTCTAAGCAAAGATCCTAATATAATGCTAGCTTAATGTTGAAAAACTAACACTTTACTCGCTGGTACAGGTCTCCTCATTAAACCAAGTGAACTCACTCAACTCATCATCTATTCGGTTATGAATTTCTATCTCAGACGGGCTTCACAAGCATGAGCTATTGCTTCCAACTAAATATAGTAGTCTTACAAAAACTGGACAGCTAAAAGAAGGATCTATAATCAAAGTTACCAAATGTACATGCGACATTGTACATAGTGTAATGTATGTTTAATTTCCTTGTTGTCTTTCTCCACTTAATCAATTTCACATTGTTCATGCATCCAAGGTTTTTCTATCCCATTGAACTTTAACATACTTCTTCTCACAGGACTATTGCATTCCTTGCACTCGAAGTTGTCATAGTGGATGCAACAATTATTGGAGATCCTGCACCTTACCACTTACATGTACCTTCTCCCTCGTAGAGTTGTTCCTCTACTCCAGTGAATCCTAGCTCAGTAGATGAAAAACCTGCCTTGGCTGCATGAACTATTCCATTCACATCACTCTCCTCTTCTAGAAAAGTTTGGAACATTCAAGATTGAGTTATTGCCAAGACAAAGCTACATGAATATGGAAACCAATGACGGTCTGGAAAAATATTTGGATTTAAAATTGTTAATGCTTCACATGATGAAATACATATATCTGCATTCAATGAATTGGCACTCTCTTTGTATGACCAAATACAAGCAGGAATAGTGTACATAGTTTCAAATGGCACAATGAAACCATCCAATCCAATTTTCAACCATTTGAAAATCCATAATGAGATTGTCCTAGGTTCCTCCTCAACCATCCAACAATGCTTAAATGAATACCCCTTAATACCTTTTTATTGCTTTAACTTTAAAACTATTCAAGAGATGCAAACTATACATGTCAATTCCATGGTGTACCTTGTTGGCCTTGTCATTTCAATTTCTCCTACATCCACAATATGAAAACGAGACGGTGTTGAGACCGTTAGGCGCACTATTGGACTCTGTGACATGTCAGATTATAGTATTGACATAAAACTTTTGAGAGATCATTGCCAAATTGAAGGAGCCGAGTTTTCCAACCTGTGTGGTTTACCTATGCCTCCAGCTGTAGCAATCAAAGGAGGCCATGTTACATATTTTAATGGAAAAACTGTTGGAACTATTTCCAACACTACTGTTTTTATAAACCCAAAAATTGAAGACACTTCAGCTCTCCAAAAATGGTTTCATGACAATGGATTTTGTTTAGCATCACCATCTTTGAGCCGACAATTCAAAGCCTCTCATTCTGGTTCTCATAAAATCATTACCATCAATAACCTTAAAACTCTTTAATCATCTGAAAAACCTGTTTGGAACTCTTTTGTAGCAACCATCACAAATGTTAACATGGATGACTTTTATTTCCTTTCATGCCCTCTTTTTGTTTATGGGATACAATGCATGAAAAAGATTTCCCACAAAGTTGGAGACATTTGGCATTGTGCTAAATGTGATGGAAAGTTTCTTGAATGTGACTACCGATATATAATAAAGGTTGACTTGGAATATGTCACTGGATACGTTCATGGTGTGATAGCTTTTGATGATGCTACAAACCAACTCATGGGAATTTCTGCAGAAGATCTGTGTCTTCCCTCAACTAAAACCACATCCAAAGATTTGCAACAAAAAGTTACTTCTTACTCTTTCAGTTAGAACAAAGACCTTATGTAGAGTTGCATGCCTAAAAGTTGTAATTGTCATGGTTGAAAACACATAAGCAAAAATTTCAAATGGACACATAAATATATAAGTTTTTTCAACTTGATACTTAACCATTCTTCATTGTTTATAATGAATGCTTTAAATTCTCAATTTTAACTCCTTGTTTCAATGTTCAACATAGCATGGGTACTTTTTTAACTCTCTTATAGCACCACTTTCTTGCAGTCTCATACTTCCAATGTACAAGATATCACTTACCATTTCTTACCTAAATTGTTGATAAAACCTATATGGTAGTTTTTAAATATAATACTATTTTTCTATTCTGTTTTTTATAAAATAAACGACTTTGTTCTCTTGTTTATGAGCACAACTTTTCATTACTCTGTACATAACAACAATTACAGTTACTTTTTTTTCATATATACTTTCTCACACTACACTTTGTTCTTCTTTATTGTTGCTTTCTTACAATTATCAAGCTAGCACTTGAAAAACAAAATTTACTCCAGTTCTATTATTTTAAGCTACATTCTTACTTCCCCATATGCAATGAATTAACATTTGTTTTTTATCTTATGGTTAATATCCATATAGTTTGCAGTTAATACATATAGAATATGTGTCGCTGCCAACAATCAAAGTTTCTAGGTGTTTAACAAGTTTACAAATTTCATGTAGTAATTATGTAAAATCATGACAATGAACAAGCCAATGCACGAAGAAGAGTTTTATATGCACAAAACAGAGATAAAAACAACAAGAAACAACATATTCTTTACAGGTCTGCTCGTCTACCTGTGGATATGTCTTCTTCAATTTATCTTGTAGAACCTCTCGACATAGCTTCACTTCCATCTCTTGTGCCAAATCCATTGAACAATCACCTCAATGATGCACATCAACGATTTCATAAAAAAAATGGACCCACTAGATAATAAGCATGTCTGCTCAATCTGCAAATAATGTTACCCCGGTATTGTAACAAAAAACTTCCATGGTGCATACACTTTTTCACGTTGTATTCTAGAACGAAAATGACACCACTTTTCATTGGAAAACAATATGGACCCAGGAAACCAACTAGCTGTCCTTGCAGTACTTACACAAGTTGAAGAAATGCTAATTAGTCGTGCTAACCCCATATTGCAAGTGACACATGCTCATGGTGGTCAATAGAAATACTATGGCCATACTATTTTCTTCCCTAGAGACATTTCCAATATTGCCACATACCTACCACATTTAGTATCGACATCCTCATTGTTCAAAAATGCATTCTACAAACAATCCATATGAACTATTTGTTAGTCAAACACATGTTCTTGCTGCCCTTCAATTCAAAATGGCAAACGACCCATACTACAAGGATGTACAATTCAACACAATTGCATTAGCTTTTTTTCCTCTTATTTCAATAGACATTTCACCTTTGATTCCGCATCTTAATAGCAATGATAGATTATCTCATCAGCAAAGCTTGTCCTATATATAGTTCAACCAACAAATTCATTTGAACCCTATGAATTGGAATCCTTGTCATTTATTTCAACACAAACTAATGCTAGAACTGAGGTTGAAGAAATTAGACAGTTGTTACACATACCAAATATCCCACTACCACCTTCCATTGATTGACCCCCTATAGAAATGTCCCCTATCAATGAGTACAACATAAAAGGCCTTCTTTCCATGGATTTTCCAACTTTGTTTCCCACAAGTACAACAATGTTATTACAACCACGCATTCATGAGGTTGATATGCAAGAATATGCACTTCACCTCATTCACTATCATTAAAACAGATTTGGCCAGCATCCTCGCTTCTGATACTACATATATAATCTAATTATGCATCATCGAAGTAATGCTACTGCCTCTATTTTTGTCAAAAAAAATCTTGAAGATACACTACCTCCCACGATACTTGAGCTTGTCAACTAATTGCAAGATATGCCTAATGAGAAAATTAGTGAGAGGGTTGCAATATTTGGGTCTTCATTACGTGGAACACATTCATATTGGCGTACCTTGATGATATAATGCCTACTAAATGTCCTACTAGTTTAGCTCAAGACTATCAATGGAAGGTTCACAACATCATATCAAATACAAATATTACATCACAATACATGCACAATATATTCAAAACATTTCTTCAAGAGGTGCTTCAAAAATATTTTCATATAACAGATTCTTGGTGCAGGTATTATACCATCTATTCCTTCTTATTTTTCTCTTCGTATTTTTCACTTTATACAATTTATTTCTATATATTCTTTTTCCTCCCATGTAGATATGAATGGAAGCATAGAGGATCCACACACATTCATGGTTTTATTTGGTTAGAAAATGAACCAAATATGGACACGTTAGATTGGGAAGATGATGTTGCAGTTGAAGCTGCAGATTTGTTTTTGACACACATGTGACATCTTGGAATCCTCGTAATTCCCAGTTTTCCATATCTGGGTCACACCATTCTACTACAAATGATCCATGCTATCTTGCATCACCATCGATATTTGCATCAAACTACTCAGTTGACTATGAAGAACTTGTCAGTTTTGTTCAAAGGCACACTAGATGTTTAGAGTCAACTTGCCTTCGCAAAAAAGCAACATCTTGCCTTCACAAAAAAACAACATCTGTTCGATGTCACTATGGTTTTCCATATGAGCTACAAGCTACATCTTCGTTATTTATTGATCCAAATGGATGGAAAACCTACAATCCTGCAAGAAATGATCCCCTTCTAAATATTCATAACCCTACCATGCTTTCAATATGGAGGGCTAATGTTGATTGACAACCTATTCTTTGTAAACATGTTGTTCTAAAATACATTTCAAAGTATGCATCAAAAGTAGATCCAAAATCAGAAACCTACCATGCAATTCTCTCTAGCCTTGTACATGTTGCACCAAGTGACAACCCCATTCGTCATCCAATCGAACAATTCCTTGCACAAACAGTTCCAGAAAGAGACATTAGTGCACATGAGAAGTGTCACATGCTACACAAACTTTCTCTTGTGCTTTGTAGTCATTAATTCTTTTCCCCAAAATTGAGTCAAACTGTCTTCCATCATGTTTCTAATGACACTAATAACACCCCTGCAATGCCCCCCTTCATTTTTGCTTACATGCAAAGACCCATTTCTCTTGAACATCTAAATCTACTTGAAGTTGCTCGTTGTTGGTCTTTCTTTCCTAATAGGAAAAATTTGTTATGGAAACAAAACTTGCGTGACAAGTTTGTTAGAGTCTATCCAAATTTCACTTCCATTCCTTGCTTTGATTCTTCATCTTTTGAACCATTTTGTTGGAGTGAACTTCTTCTATACAAACATTTTCGATCCATTCCTCACGATATCGGAACCACAACTTCTGAAATTATTTCTCATTGGCATCACATTAAAGGCACATGTGTTATCTGGCATATTGAACATGCAGGAGAAGAACCCTCTACACCTCTATCCGATGATTCAAACTCTGATTCTACTACCTTTCTATTGCCCCATACCATGGATGAATGGGAAATTATCTCTCAAATGCGACCAAGAAATAACATCCAAATTGATGACCTTGAAATGCTTGGCCATTGTGAATTTGACAAAAATCACAATTGGTCACATAACAATATAACCACCCATTTGCATGAGATAGCAACATCATTCATTGACCTCAATCACTTGTCCATCCAACTACATGAAGACACCCCATCCTTCTCCAATTCGCCTAATTCCTTGTCTCCCACACAACGCATAACCTTTGATATTTTCATGTCACATTTTAGAAACACTACATATGCTCAACCGCTAAAAATAGTGATTCAAGGTACTGTAAGCACTGGAAAATCTTACCTCATATCTTGCCTGAAATGTGCACTTCAAACTGCATCTGAACAAAGTGCCTCCCCACTTCTTCTCCTTGCTCCAACTGTTGTTGCTGCATTTAACATACATGCATCTATAATACACTCTGCTCTTCGAATACCCATTGGTGAAATGGAGCCTCTTGAAGACCAATCCCTTTCAAAACCTCAAGAAGAATTTTGCCATATTTGTTATATTCTCATAGATGAAATGAGCTTTATTGGCCCAAAAATGTTAACTCAAATTGATGCACACTTACGTCAATATTTCCCCTCCCAGTGTATAATCCCATTTGGTAGTTGTTCCATAAATCTTGTTGGTGACTTAAGATAATTGCCTCCTGTAAAATACATCCCCATGTATGTAGGCTCATCACTTGGAACCGCTCTTTGGCATACATTTGATACTTTTATCACGCTCGAAACAATTTTTTGACAACAAAGAAATAGTCCTTCTCAAAATGCCTTTCCCCAACTCTTGTTAAACCTTTGAAATGCAACACCAACTGTTCAAGACTGGTCACTTTTAATGACAAGAACAACCTCATGCCTTTCACATTTCCAAAATTCTTCATTTGAAAAATCTATCCACTTGTATCCCACAAATAGCTCAGTTGCACTGCACAACAAACACATGCTGAAACAACTTAATATGCCATTTACACATTGCTTTGCAGGACAAAGGAATAAGCATTCCCATCAATCCATTGATGACGAACAATTGGCATTAAAGTTCCTTCTGACTGTTGGTCAACAAGTCATGTTAACTGCTAATTTATGGGTTCAAGCAAGACTTGTTAACGGGTCACTTGGAAAAGTCATTGATATTGTCTACAACTCAAATGAGCAACCTCATACCTTTCCATCGTTTGTTGTTTTTGAATTCCTCCATTACAAAGGACCCTTATGGGATGCTTCTAATCCTACTTATGTTTCAATATCTCCAATAACAAGAGGATCTCGTAGACAACTACCACTTCGTATGGCACGGGGTTTAACAATTCAGAAAGCCCAAGGTATGACACTACAAAATGTAACAATATATATTGGAAGCATTGATATACAAGGGTATACATTCACTGCAATATCAAGAGTTACATCTCTTTTAGTCCTACACATTTCTCCACCTTTCTCCTTTTCCAGATACTCTCGGATGCAAGGAAATCGATATGTCCAACGTAGGAAACAAGAGGAAAGCTTACTTGATTCAAAGTATTTAAAACCAAATTTTGGTTGAAGCTTCTCATTGTTTTTGGTATAAATGTATTGTTTTTATTTGGTCCCTTGTTGATGTAAAATATCTACTTTTCTTTCAATAAAGATCCAAGAAAATTTGAAATATTTGGCTTCTAGACTAAACTGTCTCATCAAACTCAAATAGTAACTGTGAGAGTGTTTAAGTAGCCCATCTATGATATATAATTGATAACTAGGAAATAATTACTCAATGCACATTTGATATGTCAAGATTGTAATGCAAACTCAATACATAAATCAACACATTTAATACATCCGCAGCCTATAATCAATATACCACAAATACTGAAGAATAACTCAAAATTGATGAAACAAATTTAATAAAAAAACCATAAAACATTACATAACTAATAGCATTATCTTATTCAATTGCAATGCATTACAATGTTTTCAAAACTATAAATATTTCCTGATATATCTTTCATTGTCGTTCTTCAATAATGGTCATTGGAAAATTGTTCTTTAGGGTTTCAATGATCGACTCCCCACTTGACTAAATTGTTATACAGCATGAAACTGGGTTTCGATAATTGAAAAAGATAAAGTTAAAAGTGATTTATTTTCTTAAAACACAACTATTCAAGTTAGCATTAGTCTCTACAACCAACTTGAAATAAATCTCAAAGAAAATATTGTATAAGGTTTATGAACAAGCTTAAAAATATTCAATACATCCAAGAAGTAATACTAATTAAAGAGAGGAACATAATAAATTACATAAGTTAATCAAAAACATTCATTTACGATAGATGAAATAGAAGAAAACAAATTTATATATACCAGGTAACATTGCTTTAACATACCAGTGATAATCAACAAGCCAATAAAAATAGAAGAATAACTATAATTTGTTAACAAACATTTTACAAACAACCACGAAAGAAAGCATGAATACCTGTAATTTCATTAACATGTAGGAAATTCACGCATTCCTATGCTTAGTCTCCAAACAATTGCTCTCCCCTACTTGGAAAATTTTTCCCTTTAAATAACATTACCAAGTATTACAATAAAAATATTTTCCCAACATGTAGGTTTACAAGATCAAACAGTTTAATTTTGACCAAGGAAGGAACGCTACTTGGCATCTAAGTCCATCAAGAAATCAATGTCCTGGGATTTATCCTATTCCAGATCTATTTGTTCCCTCAAAACCTCGGACACAATCTCCCTCTTCTTTAGAGTTTTCCATTTACCAACATAAACCTCTATCCTAACTATCATAGAATAAGGTATCTCGATCCAACTCAAAATATCTTCCAGCTTAATCTGTGTCAAACCCTGAATTATCTTCTTGGATACAACAAAAGATTGTTTAACTTCATCTAATTTTATCTTGGGAGAAGATACTTCTTCAATCGGTTCTAGCATAGGAAACCCTAATAAATCGAATAAAACATCTGAAGCTTTCCACCTATTCTTGCATGCTTCCTAGCCATCTTTGATGATGCTTTGTACTACATCGCAAATGCTTCCCCAAGTTTCAAAAGTCACTTCGAACTTCTTAACCTAAAGTTTATCCATTATTGGAAAATCCTTTGATTTGTCTCTCATATGTATTTTCCATCCAGTCACATTTTCCAAGGCCTTAATTGCCACAGTTTTTCGAGTATCATGATCCTCGATGACATGTGACTATTCTTCAAATATTTTGTACAGATACTGTATTTCACACAACCCTGTATACAACCTAGTCATGCATTAATGATACTGCTCATTTACCATCCAAGCCAACTGTTTAAATTCTTCAACTATTAATGTTGAAGATGATGAATCAGTTGAAGATATTTGTAATTGTTTCAGTTGATTCTCTAGGGTATAATTGTGATCAGCTTGACAACCTCTAATTTTTCAATCTAATGCTTCACACTCGATTTTTTTTCCCATTGTGTTTGTTTATCTTGATGCTATTCTTTAAGGAACGTAATATCCTTAAGGTGACATGCCTCAGATGCATCCAGATCCTTTCTTTCTTTATGTAGTTCCTCTTCCTTACTAAAGATATGTTTAGTCAGTTGTGACACTGAGTTATAGTTAGAACCTGCAAAAGCTCCAATAACAACTGCCATATTTAATGCTCATTTATTTTCATTAGGAGCATCAGTTTTCCATACAATTTTATCAAGCGCAGGCACATGTTTGAGCATGCCTTCTCTTGTCCTCTTTGAACCTTTCTTCAAAATGGCCTTCCGCTTCTTGCTCCAATAATATTTCCTTAAGCAAACAACTGCATCTTCTCCAAAATCTGCTATCTCTTCTATGGATGAAACAACTTCTTTTTTGGTGAGCTTGTTGACTGAGGTTCTGATTGTGACACCGGGATTTATACATTAAGAGGAGAAATGTCCAAGGCCGAAGGAGAGAATATAGATATGAAGGAAGTGGAAGAAGGAGGAACAAAGTTTTTTGTTTCTGCAGAAGGGATAGTAGATATAGAATGATTTTACACTTGGGAAAAAGGGGTACAAAAAGATGTGGTGGGAGGCTCAGATGTATGAGGAATCAATGAAACACGTGGAGAAGGAGGGGGGGTATCACTAGGAAATTTTTTTGATACTAATGGGTCTCTACAAGTTTCCTCAACAATAGGATTTAAATCCACATGGGAAAAAGATGACGGAGAAAATAAAGTATGAAAAAGATCTCCTAAAAATTCTGAGAAAGGGATAGATGATGTCCTCGAGGTAACAATATTGAAAGGAGAAGTGGCGTTTCCAGTCTCCTCCTCTAGATCACTATCAATTTCATGGATCTCAATCTTACGCTTGGATTCATGGTCAACCTGTCGAATCAAGGAATCTTGGAGAGGCAGTTGCTCTTAAAGGATAGGTGGACCTATCTGAAATTCCTATTGATCCATGGCTACCCATTAAGGTATTTTCTCTGTTTGAACCACTAATGCTTCAAGAAATTCTGGTTGCTGACAAACAAGCTGTGTTTTCTTCTTCTCTGGCTTAGCTTCAGTCTCTTGAACATATGTCTAAAGCTAAGCAATGAGCTTGGCTAGACCTAGTTTAAATGCTTCCCCTCTTTGAAGAACTTCCATCTCTTGCGAAGGCTGACCACCGCCATGGGTTTCCATCACAACTTTTCCTTTCTCTTTTAACTACAATGTTGGTCCAGAAGCTGTTATTGCTTGATGTCTTGCTTCTCTTTCCGTGTTTTCCGTATCAAACTTATCCTCTGCTTCAAATTTTGATCTTCTAATATAAAGGGTCGTTTACTTAATTTCTTTCTGATGTTGGAAAACATGAGATTTTACCTATGGACCAGTGATATTTTCCATTGCTTCTCGAAAATCAACAAATCCCATGTACATGGAATCATTTGCCAAATCTTCATGTGTATAATTCAACTTAACCTTTTCTTAAGAAAAAATACTAACGATGAAAGCCTTAGGATCATGCGTCATTTTGGAAGATTCTCCTATATTAATAATTGTAATCTCCTTACCCAACACAGTTGCATGGGTAGAATTCTAGATAACCAAACAATCTAGAGACAAAGGAAACCTAGGCCAACCCTTCCTCTTGTTCTTAGCCAATTTTGGATAAGCACCATCAATGACCGTTTTAAAAGAAAATTCCTGTAAAACCATTTGGTATGGAACAATTATTGGCAACAAATGGACAATATTGCTTCCCCAAATTCTGAAATAAGAGAAATATTCCCCTACATACCAATCTCCATGAAGAGTAATTAAAGCCCTAGATTTTGCTGAAAATGCCGGAGCACCGGCTTTAAAAATATTATGATATATGGAACCTATGAAAAGGTCACATATGTCATATATACGATGAACAAAATTATCCTCCCACATGTTAGAACAATAAATATGAACCGGTGGACAATTCTTCTGCTAATTCCAACCTAGATCAGGAAATGCTAAAGTCGTGCAAAAAATATCCATGACATAGGCCGACATGTAAAATTGAATTTTTTTTCTTGACGCAAATTTCAGGTATTTTTCAATTTGCTGCTGCAAGTTAACAGATAATATTTGAGCTCGATTGAATGACTCACCTGTAAGAATAATGTTCTGGGCTACTAGAACCCACTCTTCTTTGAAATGTGTGCAATTTTCCTCATCATATAATTAACAAAACATAGCGGCCAGAAGTGAAAATGGTTCCCTGAACCGTGAAGTAGGGTAGCCAATACCTCGTTGTGGACTAAACACGGTATGGTTTTCCATCCATGATTTTACCACCTATTTGTAATTGAAATAGGATACTGATTCATCAACGAACTTACGATTCAGTAACTGTTTCAGTGGTTTTTAAGAGTGTAAGCCTTATAAAAAATTTCAGGTCTGAACGAGGCCACAAAAATGCCAATGTAATCATTGAAAACTCACTCTTCGGGCTTAGCATGGTTGAGTTCCCACTTCACTGCGTCTGTGTAGGGCATAAATGGTGGTCTGTCGAAAATTTTATGGAGTTGTGAACTCTTAATATTGATGTAAGCCAGTTGCTCATGAGGAATAGCCAAGAAATCATCATTATCGAAAATTGAATAAATTCTCGACCAGTTCAAATACAGTTTTTTAGAAATTCACCCACTAGTGTCTGTAAAGATTCAGGCATTTGGGTCCTTGGAACTTTGTTCTTACAGAGCTGTTTTTTACCTCGTGTTTCTAGGCATGGGAGATGCCATTTATGCTCGAAATTTCATAAATCTGGTCAAAAATTACTAAAGTGTACAAATAATAGCATAAACAGTCGTAAGAACTTAACTTACTGATAGAAATCTTCCACAACCATTGATATATGTAAGGTGCAGCAAAAAGAAAGCATATTAAAACTCAACATGCACAATAAAATTGCAGATAAACCAAATAGTAAAAACCTAAAAAATTCAAAAACACTATATAGCCAAAACCTCAACGACAAAGCAAATCTAGGCCGTGGATCTAGGGAAAAACAAAGCAATGCGGATTGCACAAAGTTGATTTTATGTTTGCAAATTTTTTGATACCGCAACCCGCAATGCAGATTGCGGCAGTGGAATCTTTTTTATGGGTGCAGTTTTTCATCCCACAAATTGCAGATTGCGGCTTGCGGGAAGTAGTTTGATTTAAGATTTCTATTTTGTGTTTCCACAACCCACAACCCACAAATGGTTACGGGATTGCAGATTGCAGAGAGGGTTAAATAACATTTCGGTGTTTTATAATCCTGCATCCCGCAAATGCGGGTTGCAGGATGTTGAATATAATTTAAATCTTGTGTTTTGATCCTATATTCTGCAATATTTAATCCCGACCATTTATTTATCATGATCCTACGGTCTTAATTCGACCCATGGAATATATATATATATATAAGCATGTGCTTTATATTTTCTTTACCATTTTTACTGTTAAGAATTAATTTGTTGCGTGGGTTTTCACTGCTATTTTTTACCAGAGAACATTTTTACAGTTCCAGTTGATTTCAGGTTGGTTTATCACTCATTTCTTTGTTTAATTTTTTTCTGTCGCTTTGCATGATTGTGGCAGCGGAAGATTTTTTATCAGTGTTGTTTGTCATCCCACAACCTGGATGTTAGAATTTCATCATTAAGCTAGCAATACATTAGAATCTTTAACTGAGAGAATAACAAGTACAACAATCAAACACAAGAGACAATGAACACAGTGTTTATCCTTGGGTAAACCATAAATGGTGAAAACCTCGCAACTTCCTTAGAGATAGAATCAACACCAAAAGTAGAACCCAAAACAGTAAGTGATCTCCCGACAGCAGTAACCTTCTTTCTATCTAGCCCCAGTGTCTTCTCTTTCCTCAACTATGCGCTACACTTGAGTGTGTATGAGATGAGTGCTAATTGACAGTCCAACTCTCTATTTATACTAATCCCGACATGACTAAAACCCTACTAGGGCCGACCTCTCTAGGAGACTCTAATAACCCTAGTGCCCCGGAACTACGGGGACTTTAACCCTTAGACAATAGGAGGGTTACCCACAATGACTTGACATGACTTGTTTACATTATAGATATTATCAATAGGAACATCGGGGCATGACATGACTCAAGTACAACCCGGAATAAACATTGAGTTACAATATATAAGAAATATAAGTGAAATACATTCCGAAGTTACATATACATCAACACTCCCTCTTAACTAGGACGGTATTCTTTCGACACAATTTTCAGCACAACTATTCTTCTCTGTATCTTATTGATCTTCAATTCATCTTCATCTTCAAGTCATCTTCATCATTGGATCACTTGATCTGGATCATCACTAGACATCATTAGTGGATCTGGATCATCAGTAGACATCATCACTGGATCTGGATCATCACTGGACATCATCACTGGATCTAGATCATCACTCAATCTGGATCATAGCTGCTGGATCATCATCACTAGATCTGGATCATCATCACTTGAACTGGATCATCACTGGGTCATCATCACGGGTGCTATCTCTTGATTCTTCTTGTCATAGGAATCTCTACACAACTAGCCCTTTTTCATGTTGGATGTACATCTATAGAGCCAGTCCTTTTTCATACTAGACGTATCATCACAGAGCTAGTCCTTTTTCATACTAGATGTGGAACACACATAGAGCCAATCCTTTTTCATACTGGATGAGTCTTCATAGAGCTAGTTCGTTTTCATACTAGATGTGGCACACACAGAGAGCTAGTCCTTTTTCATACTAGATGAGTCTTCACAGAGCTAGTCCTTTTTCATACTAGATGTGGCACACACTCAGATCTAGTCCTTTTTCATACTAGATGAGTCTTCACAGAGCTAGTCCTTTTTCATACTAGATGTGGCACACACTCAGATCTAGTCCTTTTTCATACTAGATGAGTCTTCACAGAGCTAGTCCTTTTTCATACTAGATGTGGCACATACTCAGACATAGTCCTTTTTCATACTAGATGAGTCTTCACAGAGCTAGTCCTTTTTCATACTAGATGTGGCATCCACACAGAGCTAGTCCTTTTTCATACTAGATGAGTCTTCACAGAGATAGTCCTTTTTTCATACTAGATGTGGCATCCACACAGAGCTAGTCCTTTTTCATACTAGATGTGTCTTCACAGAGCCAGCCTTTTTTCATGTTGGATGTGGCATCCACACAAGGCTAGTCCTTTTTCATACTAGATGTGTCTTCATAGATCCAACCCTTTTTCATGCTGGATGTGGAATCATCACATATACCTGACAATGGAAGGAACCAATCCTCTCACCATGTCATAGCTCTTACATCCGACCATGGAAGGAACCAATCCTCTCACCATGTCGGAATGGCACAACACTTATATCTGACCATGGAAGGAACCAATCCTCTCACCATGTCAGAATGGCATAGCACTTACATCTGACCATGGAAGGAACCGATCCTCTCACCATTTCGGAAGGGCTCAGCACAGACACATCACTTCCTCTTGGGAGGACTCTCGGTCTGGAGAACACCAAGCTTCTCCCTGAAGTACTCAAACTTAACCCTAGCCAATGGATTAGTCAACACATGAGCTATCTATTCATATGTCGCAACATGCTGGAGCTTCACTGCTCCTCTTTGCACCATATCCCTGATATAGTGATACTTGATCTCGATATGCTTCGATTGGTCATGGAATACTTGATTCTCTGACAACTTTACACAACTTTGGTTGTCATAGTATATACAAGTAGCATCTAACTGGAGATCATATAAATAAGACAGTATCTTCCTCATCCATACTGCCTCACAACTAGCTGAACAAGCTGCGACATACTCTGCTTCAGCTATACTCAGTTCCACATAGGATTTCTTCCTGCTAAACCATGATATCACACCTAATCCCATACTAAAGAAACACCCTGAATTACTCTTCCTATCGATCGCACTGCCTGCCTAATCTGAATCAACATAACCCTCTAGGTTAATCCTTTGATCAGTCTTATACTTGAGCCCATAATCAATCATACCCTTCAAGTACCTCAGAATATGCTTTGCAGTAGTCAAGTGAACATGTCTCGGATCGATCAAGTATTGGATCAAGGTGTTCACAGCAAAGCAAATATCTGGTATTGTGTTCGTCAAGTATGTCAATGACCCAATCATCTGATGATACATCGTGGCATCAATCAATTATGATGAAGCATCACTCAATAGCTTCAGATTCGATGCAATAGGTGTGGTTAATGCCTTGCAGTCCATCATCCCAAATCTCTGTAGGATCTCTACTACATACTTCCCTTGTCCAAGGAAGATTCCATCCATAGTCTCCCACACCTCCATACCTAGAAAATAATGCATCATATCCAAGTCCTTCATTTCAAACTCAGCAGCAAGCTTTCTCTTCGTATCAGTAATCAACCCATTTAGACCTGTCACAAACAGATCATCTACATATAGTAGGAGTATCACTGGGTTGCATATTCAACCTTGTAGTAAAGGTTGGAATCTGCTTTACTCTTGGTAAAGCCCAAACTAGATAGAAAGCTGTCAATTTTGTCGTACCATGTCCTGGGTGCCTATTTCAAACTGTATAGGGATTTCTTCAATCTACACACATGAGACTCTCTGTCATGTGTCTCAAAACCGAGTGGCTACTCCACATACACTTCCTCTTCTACTACACCATTCAAGAAAGTAGTCTTGACATCCATTTGGTGTATCTTCTATTTCATCACTGCAGCCAAAGCAAGTACTGATCTGATGGAAGTGTATCTGGCTACAGGTGCAAAGGTTTCTTCATAGTCTATTCCTTCTTTCTATTAGAAACCACGAGCAACAAATCTTGCTTTATATTTTTCTATGCTACCATCTACAGCATGCTTGATCTTGTAGATCCATCTGGAAGTTACAAATGACTTCTCTTTTGGTCTTGGGACAACATCCCAAACATCATTCTTCATGATCGATTGATACTCTTCGATCATCGCATCCTTCCATTCTTTCCATCCCGTCACGTCTTCATATTTGGAAGGTTCTTTATCAATAAAATCACATAGTAAGGCTACATAACTGGAACAGGATCTGGTCCTCTTTCTTTCTTTGAGATTCTCTTCTAGAACCCCATATCCTTCCGCACCTTGGATAATCTCTCATACCCAAGTAGGTTTCCTCTTGTGAGGATTCTTCTCCTGTGGTTGATCTATAGGTCTTTGTAGTTCTTCAAATTCTTGATCTTCTTCTTGATTTTCTTCGTTCATGATTGTATCATGAATTCTGGGAGATTTTGCTTCTTTAGGTTCTTCAGCAGGTTTCTTTCTAGATTTGATGTAGGATGAATCTTCATCAAATGTTACATCCCTGCTGATTTCAATCTTCTTGAACCCTGGGAAGTATATTCTGTAAGACTTCAAGCTTTTAGAGTATCCCACAAATATACCCTTCTTTCCTAAAGGATCTAATTTTGTCCTCTTCTCTTTTGGAATGTGTATGTACACTGGACAGCTGAATATTCTGAGATGGCTGACTTCTGGTTTCTTGCCGGAGAAGACTTATTCAAGAGTCTTGTTCTTGATTACTTTATGTGGAGTACGATTCTGTACATACACTATTATTCTGGCTACTTCTGCCCAAAGATGCATAGGAAGATCTTGATAATGAATAATTGATCTTGCAGCTTCCATGATAGTTCTATTCTTCCTTTCTGCAATCCCATTCTGTTGTGGATTATAAGGGGTGGACAACTCCCTCTTAATCCCTGAGTCTTTACATAGTTCCTTGAACTCATTTGAAGTGAATTCTATGCCATTGTCTGATCGAAAAGTCTTGATCTTCTTTTTAGTGTGGTTCTCGATCAAGGCTTTGAATTCTTTGAACTTGCTGAACACTTCATCTTTATTCTTCATGAATTAAATCCATGTCTTCCTAGAAAATTCATCAATAAAAGAAACATAGTACACATACCCGCTTACTGAGCTTGATGACATTGGTCCACATACATCAGAGTGGATGATTTCCAAGATTTCTTTTGCTTTGCTTTTGCTACTTGGAAATGTCTTCTTTGTGTTCTTTCCTTTCGCACATCCTTTGCAGTACCCTTCATGTTTTGCTTGAATTTATGGAAGACCTTCAACAACTTTTCTTGCAAGTGGTAGTGCTTTGTAATGCACATGTGCAAGCCTTCTATGCCAAAGTTCATTTGGTTATACTAAGTCATGAACCAAAGCTTGTTCTGGTTGGCCTTTCAAATTGTATAGACCTCCTTCTTGTTCTCCAATCACTATTGCATCGTCAAAAGTCTTTCCCTTTGGCCACATAAGAACTTGGCCATCTACGAAAGCAACCCTGATTCCTTTTGCATCTAATGCAGATATGGAGAGGAGGTTCTTCTTTAGTCCTGAAACAAATAATACATTCTTCATCTTCATAGACTTTCGAGAGTCTAGCATATAGGAGGATTGACCACTACCTTTTATTGGATATTGGTAGTCATCCCCAAGTTTCACCTTGTGAGGTGACTCATGTTCAGATAGATTCAAAAATGATTCTTTGAATACTGTCATATGCTTGGAAGCACCACTGTCTATGAGTCAATCATTGCTTCCATGTGAAACAGTTCCCGTAAGAGCGGAGATTAGTACATATTCTTCATCACTTGAAGAATCACTTTCTTTTCTGATTCTTTTTGTGGAAGGTTCATCATCTTCTGTGGCATGAGCATGATGTCTTCTCTTGTTTTCCTTCTTCTTCTTTAGGTTCCTTTTATTAGGGAAGAATCTAGATATGTGACCTTTCTCATCACATGTGTAACATCTAATGGTAGACAAATATCTTTTAGATGTGAGGTCTTACCTTTGGAGCAATGATGGTTCCTTCTGGTTCTCTTGGAGTGAACAATGAGAGCTTGATCTTCATTTCCCATCTTCTCTTCTTGAGCTGCTATCAAAGTTTCTTCTTGAGAGCATTCTTCCCATAGTCTGCTGAACTTAACTAACTTATTTTTGGCACAGATGCCTTCAATGAAAGAGTCCCATGATCTAGGGAGACCATTCAAGGTGGTCATCACAATTTCTGCATTTCCCACTTCTTCATCTACTGCTTCTAGCTATTCCTTGATCTGAGATACCCTTGTAAAGCAAGACTGAATAGTCTCAGCATTCTGGATCTTTACATTATTCAATTGGTTTCTCATAGTCATCTTCTTGTTTATGTTCTTTCCTTCAAACAATTTGGTTAGGGCATCAAACATAGCTTTAGGTGTCTTGAGGGAGGACACTTGTGGTATGAGGTGATCCTTGATAGAATTAGCGATGATTCTCTTTGCCATAACTAACTTCTTCTTATGTAAAGCCTTAGCCTCATCTTCCTCTGGAACTGGAACCTCCTCATTGATATAGGAGTCCAACTCATTTTCTTCCAGGACCACGGAGATCCTATACTTCTAGGCTCAGAAGTTATCAACTCCCTCAAGATTTTCATCAAGATTGGTATGATGAGACATCTTAAACTGAGAACCTCAAATGGAAATACAAAAGATTTAGATCTTACCAGGTCAAGATGTTGGATCTGGATTTGGAGCTGAAATCCTGCAGTACTGGTTCAGTAGAAAAGTAGGGTTTTGCTTTTCCAGAGTTTTGTCCAACCAAATGCTTTGAATTTGATCCCTAAATTTGATTTTGGGGAGGAGATCAATCCAGCCCTAGGCTCACTGAAAAATTCCTCTTCTGTGAAAAGCCCTAATTTTCGGCAGTAGTGTCAGGTCCAAAACTGAAAAAACCTCAGAATTGGATTCTGCTTTGACAGAAATATGCGCCCTAAGGAGGAGAGTTAATCCAACCTTATTTTGCTGAAAATCTATGGAGGAAGATCCACAAACTAGGAATCTCTAGTTCCCGCAGCTGCATAGTGTCATGTTCTCAGGTTAGCTCTGATACCATGTTAGAATTTCATCATTAAGCTAGAAATACATTAGGATCTTTAACTGAGAGAATAACAAGTACAGCAATCAAACACAAGAGACAATGAACACAGTGTTTATCCTCGGGGAAACCATAAATGGTGAAAACCCCGCAACTTTCTAAGAGATAGAATCAACACCAAAAGTAGAATCCAAAATAGTAAGTGATCTCTCAACAACAGTAACCTTCTTTCTATCTAGCCCCAGTGTCTTATATTTCCTCAACTATGCACTACACTTGAGTGTGTATGAGATGTGTGCTAAATAGAGATTCCATCTCTCTATTTATACTAATCCCAACATGACTAAAATCGTACTAGGGCCAACCACTCTAGTAGAGTCTAATAACCCTAGTGCCCCGGAACTGCGGGGAATTTAACCCTTAGACAATAGTAGGGTAACCCACAATGACTTGACATGACTTGTTTACATTATAGATCTTCCCGATAGGAACATCGGGGCATGACATGACTCAAGTACATCATAGAATAAACATCGGATTACAATATATAAGAAATATAAGTGAAATACATTCCGAAGTTACATATACATCAACACCGCAACCCGCATCCCGCAAATTGCGGATTGCGGAATGCGGGAAGTAGCTTGATTTAAGATTTTTGTTGTGTGTTTCTGCAACCCGTAGTTTGCGGGATTACGGATTGAAGTAAGGGTTAAATAATATTTTGGTACTTTGTAATCCCGCATCCTGCAATTGTAGAATGCAGGTTGCAGGATGGTGAATATAATTTAAATCTTGAGTTTTGATCCTGTAGTCTGCAAGATTTAATCTCGACCATTTATTTATCATGATCCTATGGTCTTAATTCGAACTGCGAAAAATCTATATATAAGCAGGTGCTTTATATTTTCTTTACAATTTTTATTGTTACGAATTAATTTGTTGCGTGGGTTTTCACTGCAATTTTTTACCAGAGAACGTTTTTACAGTCTCGGTTGATTTCAGGTTGGTTTATTACTCATTTCTTTGTTTAATTGTTTAACGTCACTTTGTTTGTATTAGTATTGATTTATTGCTTATGCATTTAAACAGAGGTTTTCAATTTGAAGAATGGCTCGAACCACTCACTGCAAGAGAACCCACAAAGACATGCTGACAAAAGACCCAAAATTTGGATTTTTCTCCAACACTAGTGGTAGAGTCACTGAAACATACCAAATTGACTGGTCTAGAATATACTCAATTTTTTATAATGAAAACCTCTCAAACATTCAAAATGGCCAGTCGACTTATCAAAAAATTAGGGATTCTGGTCTACATGCCATCGCTACCAAACCCTCTATCCTTTATTACACTGACCCAGTTAAATGTATTGTGGACAACACAAACCATAAATATTGTTCCTTTAATGATAACGCAGGGTCACAGTTGGCCACTTTTCGTCCCGAGGTGTTTACCAAAGCTTATGGTCTTAAACCGCTTATACAACCCCTCAACACAGAGTTTGCCCAATCCTCAAAAACTAGGTACAATTTTAATGAAATGCTAAAATCCTAGATGAATGAACCTAATAAGTTCTCGCTGAGGCCCAATGACTTGTACCCTATCACCTGGTTTAGGGAACCTTATTTTTTACTGACAACCATGTTATGCAGGCTTTATGGTCTTCCCAATTGCTCTGTTTTGAAAGATGAATGGGCTTTGGTGTCCCATCACATCCTAACTACTGGTGAGTCTTTCCACAGGCTTCTATCTTGTCACTAGAGATTAAAATGACTATCTAGGATTATCAAAAGGCTACTGCCCGGAAGAATCTCAATTTCTTCTTTTCAGCCTTTATCATTGCTGTTTTCTGCACAGAGTTCCAATATCCCCACTTGGGATGGAACTGGACCTTACCAACCCCTCTTGTACCAATTTACTATTCAACATTGTGGGATAACAACTATATTCCTTCGTTCTATGGCATCTGTGAACACTTCATGGGAACCATTTATTTCAAGATATTCAAAGTGGAAGCTCCTACATTTTCAGCTGGATCCAGAGCTCTCATTGCCATAATGGGTAACTGGTATGTCGACGAGTCTTTTTCATATATTAGATTTTGGGGTGTAAATACTGTTCATATGTTGCCCAAGGTAGTTCCTGACAGGCTGGTTCTTGAGGAGGTCTCTTTCTAGACCGTCAATGATGGTTTCTATGGGAAACTTGTTGCTCCTAAGAGGAAAGGATGGCCTAAATTTCCTTTGAATCTTGGATCACTGGTCATCCCAAATTCAACTTGGGCTATAGTGTTAGGTGATCAAATAGCCTCTTTGAAGCTTGGCTTCGCTCTTAAAAGGAGACATGACCCTAAGAGGTTTCTCGATGCCCACTACAAGAAGAACCATATCAAGGATGGGTATGTTCATGAAGAAATCCCTGATGACTCTATTTATGAAGGGTTGAATACATTTTCTCAGGTTCTGGCTAGGGCTGAGGGAAAAGAGGAACAAAGCCACATTTTACAACATCAACAGGAGCTTAAAGCTAGGATTCTGAGCTATAGAGCTATGGAACTTGATCTAGTTGAAAAGGTGAAGAAGGACAGGGAAGAGAACGAATCCCATCAAACAAAATTTCTATTAGTAGTGACTTATACAAATGGGAATAAGGGAAAATATCCTATGGAAGATCTTCCACGGGTGACAGTTTCTCACCAACTGAAGGCTCTAATGCATACTTCTCAGCAGTCAAAGAAAAAATTGGCACAAATAACTTCTGTATTGGATAATCAAGCAGCTGTAACTGTCAAGCCTATTTCTGACATTCAGGTGACTACTACACTTACCCAGGTAAGTGATGAACAAGAAGTAGTTGATATTAAGCCATTTGAAAAGCAGAGGATTCAGGTGACTGTTTCTCAGATACCCACCATGGATCTTATTGACTCTGTGGATGAAGAAGAAATGCATTCATTTGTGCCCATGATCGAGGAAGTTACTCAACACTTACAGACATTTTCATATTTTTTCAGTGATAATTGAGTGGAAGATTCCATTCCACATCCCAAGATCCCAAAAACTACTTCTGCTACTGTTTCATCAACTGCAACGCTCCTCCTCTCATTCATCCACACTCTTTCCACTTTTCCTACTGGGGTGACCCCATCATCCTCATTATCCGAGTTGTATCACTCTTTGATCTCACCACCTATTTCCATACCAATCAGCCTAGATCGACATCCCATTCCTCCATCCATTATTGTAGGAACCCAATCTTTCACTATCCCTCTGCACTTACCCTCATTTTTTTGTCATCTTCTGCTAATATTCCCGAGAGGGTTATATTACTTTCATCATCACTCTCAACCATTAACATTGGAATTCCACTATTTGGAGCCTCTGCTCAAACCCTTTCTCCAATCTCTAAACCCACACATGATCACAGCCTCTCCTCTCCCTTCCCTACTTCCCACATTACCATGCCTATGTTACCTCCCACCATTACTCATACATCCTCACTGGTTTCAATAGTGAGTGGAACTTCTTCATTTACTCAATTAGTGGATGATTTTGATGAAGACAATGTAGTCCCTCTTGGATATTATAGCAGGTCGTCTAAGGCCACAGGAAAGGAAAGAAGAAAAGTAGGAATCATGGTGATTTGTATGCACCTGTCACCAATCAAATAATCTGGATTCAATAGTCTGGTGACCCTTAGATTGATGCAATGGATTTAGCCACAGTTTTGGGTTCTTTCACAGGTGCCAACCTTGGTGCAATTCTCACACTGAACAAGGAGTTTGACAAAAGGAAAGAAGAAATGAAGAGGTTGGAGGAAGAACTAGATGAGGTGAAGAGAGAGCATAAAAATCATGTGGTAAATTTGGAAAAAGAATCTAAAAACAAGTTTAAAGAGTCGCAGCTCAAGAATGCCTCTCTCTAGGATGAATTGCAGAATGAAAAAACTACAAATGCCACTAATATCCAAAGGATATATGTCACATGCCCCAATTTTGAAAAAACAATTTTATTTTGTTTGAGGACAATATGTTAAATTTTATGCTAAGTTGTAATTGATTACTCAGCAGGGTCAAGGATATTTAATGTAAATTATGAATATTTTATTTATAAATAAAAAAAGGAGACAACAGCTTAGGAGAGCTATTAAAAGAGTGTTTACTGGTCAAATCGGTGGAGGAGACTGGGTGGAGAGCAAACTGACATGTGGCGGCATCCTCAAACCACTTCCAACTGTTGCAAGTGGAAACCTCCCTACAATTGGGGTCATGATTCCCCAAGAAAGTGGAATCAGAGTAGGTGGCTCAATTAATGACAACTAACCCAAAATACCTAGGCAATATTTATAAAAATTCCCATTGAAGAGAGTTGAGGCCGCTCATTCTAGAGAAGTGATCATTCAAGTTGAATGAATGTACTTCAGAGAAATTCAATGGAAGGAAAATCTGGAAAGTGTTTGAGGGGATAACTGCTGATTGATCTAGTTGTAGCTTTTAAGCTAAAGATCATACTGCTGAGAGTAGAGTATTTTACTGAGATATTGAACTAGTTAGTTGACAGAGGGTTCTAGTGTTTGCATTCTCCACCAATTCTTAGCCAAGAAGACCAGGAATAGGCTCGGGGGTCCTGAGGAAGCATTGTTTGAGTGCTCTCTAGGAGATTGGTAGGGAGGAACGACCTCCTAACGCTGTTGTCGTCTGTCCTAAGCAGGTTCTGTGTTGTTTTATTTGACTTTGTTAGTTAAATGAATCTTAGTTTAACTGGTATAAGAATGTTAAAGTACAGTTTGCGAAATGTTAGAATTAGTATCCTTATTAGATTGTTATTGAAATGAAACTAGCTTAGAAATTAATGAAATAAAATGAAAATAATTTCTAGACTGTGTTTCTCCACACCTGGAAACCAGGCCATACTCTAGCACAGGTAGAATGCTTTAAGAAGATAAGAGAATGGAAATAGTAGATAGGATAGTGTATCTATAGATAGTAGAATAATTTTATTCAATGTCAAAATATTAGGGAGGAAAAACAATGTTATGATTTAATTCTATTTCTCTGTTCTCACTAAGTATAACTGAATGGAATATAGCAGAAAAACTACATTATAGTTACAATGATTACATACAGTTAAGTATATAAACAAGCTACTAATCATATAGTTTATCTTCTAACAATTTCAACTAAATCTAATACTAATATTTAATATAAACAAGATAGGGTTATATTAAAAGTTCTTAATTTATAAAGAGCAACACAGTTACATAGTTTATTTTCTATCCTTCCGAGAACTCTGAATAAATTCTGCGTGACAGTTTAGTAAACAAAAACTGTAAATATAAACAATACAAAAACTAAGAATTTATATATCTAGAAACTACTTTATATTACCCGATAGGTTTATAGCCTGTGAGGAAAGAACCCAGGGTCGAAACCCTAACTTATAAATTATTTTTTAATTTACTTAAGGATTTAAACCTTTTCATTGATAACTATATATATACACCCTACAGGAAGTTTCCAAAGCATACTTTATACTGTTCACAGTCTTTTATGAAAACAAATGACTTTTATAAACAAGCAAGATAAGATATAGTTAACAATTTAAGTTACCACTATACACCTGTAATAATCAAACCGAATTAATGAGTAGCAAAACCTAAGTAATAATAAATTATTAACATATTTTAGACAAGGGTTTTATTTCCGATAAAACCCTAGCTTGTATATTCCAAACAAGTAAGTTAATATTATAAATTTCACATTACAACTAATCTACAATCCTCATATTAACAATGCTTACAAAAGTTAGCTTAAACAATAATTTTCTTCATTGACAACGAAGAAAGAAAGACTATAATTACCCAGAATCATAGATTACAAAATTACAAAAACCATTGCAAAAACGAGACATAGCTCAAAAGTAAAAATCTTCTTAAAACCAAATGTATTACATTGACAAGTCGTAAGGATAAAAACTTAACCAAGATACATCACACAGCTCAAGGCTGGTATAACCCAACATTATAGCAAGGGTTTATAACATTAAAATGGAAAACAACTTATTAAAACCTCCTATTAAACCAAGAGACCAATCAGACTTCCAAGCACAGAGTTCTCCTTCAATAACCCTAAATACAACTAGGGTGAAACCCATCTAAAATCAAGGCTTACTGGTTAAAGCCACGAAGCTCCTGAAGATGATGGTCGTGTGTCTTTCAAAGAAGCTTGGAATGGCCACGGTTCCTGTACAAGCATTGTTACTGAGTGTTAGTTCAGGGTTCAGTTCTATAATATTAAAAACCCTAACTGTATTCATTACTTGACAGACTTTACATAGTAAAAACCAAGATAATCTTTACCTGTAAATATAAAAGTATCGAGCAGCGAAAAGACTGTCACCAGTTGCATAATGCATAAACAAAAATATCCAAACCCTACGACTACTATGGAGCACAAATAGTAGCAAAGAAGCTTTAGCTTCACAACATAGTGACAAGTCACGAAGGAGAGCAGGACTGAGCTATGAACAAGCCGAGATCCAAAACACAAAAACTAGTAACCACTTACAAGGTAAGGTTCACAGCTAAGAAAGGTTTGCAAACAAAGACCGAGCTTTGGAAACCACAGCAATGTCAAGCAAAAGCCTTGGAGCAAGCTAGTGGAGGAACAACCCTCACGGCCGCCATGGAACTATGCAGAGCATCCCGTAGGCCAGCGTGAACTTCAGAGGAAAATGACAAAGCAAATAGCGTTTGCAAGAATTTTATATCGCCAATACATGGATAGGAGGTGACCACGTGCCCTCCAATACTTTTAACCATGCAAGGGTTGAGTCCATAGTCCACTAGTGGTTTCAAACATCAAATTATTAAAACAATGATATAAACAAATCAAACATGAAACTATGGAGTGCATTTATTATATTAATCACCAATGATAACACATGAACTATATCATTGGTATGATAGCTTCGAGATTCGCATGTTTGTTTAACAACAATTTCATAACTTTGACCCTAGTGAAAGGTTGTATCAAATGTCTTATGAACTTTCCCAATGTTAACCATGCATTAGAACCTTTACATTGAACAATGGATAGGTATACTTGCAACGACGATAAATATTCACATAATATTTTAAAGTACAAACTTCATCAGTTGTAAACCGAAGGCTTTGGGTGGTTATAAAATATGGAGTTTGACTTAAATAGTGAAATTATTTAAACCATGACAATTACAAGGCTCGACCTTGGTATAAGCTCTCACCATTAATAGTTTGCAACTCGGCTAGTCAGTAATAATAATAGGCTCTATCATTATTTGGCAAAGATAGTGTGGGATTGTTTATTTATGTCTGTTCTTAGCATAAAATAAGAACCTGGGTCATATTATTTTACACTTAGGGTAACATTCAGATTAAAAGTTCTAGGTAGAAAAATCTACCATAATATTTAATATAAACATTAACTTATTATAAGTTAGGCAATACGGTAATAGTAAATTACAATGGAATAAACCATGCTCAAGGTCGATAATCATTGGAATAACACTGATAATATATTACCTATGACTTAGACTTATGAAAGTGATGATAGATAGTATTCCATTATGCAGTGATGCATTTAATTGCAATAACCAAACTTATATGGTCAAGATATTTCCAAGCAGTAAGATTCCTACAGCATGCAAGTAACAATCAGATTGGTATATTATAAAATAATATGGTAATGTAGGTTGTTACAATAGTACATGCAACAAGGTGATAATGTAAGTACTGAAGTTTATAACTTGATTAGTGAGCATTTTTATTTTACATACAAGTAACAGGTTGATAAATTCCATAACTAGTAAGTTAAAAATAAAATCGAAACATATACTCTAATGAGAGTCTTTACTATCAAGATCGATAGAAGTTCTTTCATGAACAAAAGATAGTAAGAATAAATATAATATTTGTGAGATAAGCATGTTAAAATAGAAGTAAATATATGACAAAGATTACGAGCTTTAAACTCATAGTAAGTATCTTTGGTTTCACTAAGCTTGATAAAGATATCAACCTTTATATCTAAACTTTGCATACAGTTTTAGAATAGAAACTATAGAAGACAAATTACATTACCTCATCAGATTTTGTCTGAGATTTATCAGCTTATCTTACTAGCATATTTATGCACAAACAGAAGTACTTCTTGCTACCTTATGAATGGAACTTCTACTTGATCGATGGTTACCTATTGAACCTGTAAGAACCAGCAGTCCATCTGCATTAGCATAAATGCTAAGTAAGCCCAAGATTTCAAAGATAGATTTCACCTACTTGCCAAAAAGTAGACTTATTAGTAAAATTGAAAGAAAACATTATGCAAGTAAATCTTATATACTTTACGAAAATGATGTTGTTTTAGTTAGAGTAATATGAAAATGTTTAATACTAATCGTTAGACGGTTTCATTTTCCGCTAGCCGCTAGTAAACCGCATATTCAACATTTTATGTTATCTTAAAAAAATTTAATTTTTGTGAAAATATGGGGTTTTGAAATGTGGTATCAGAGCACAAGGTTCAAACACTAGGCCTTGATGACGCCCAACTTGATTTTATGAAACAGTGAATTTAAAATTATTTTTGCTGATGTTATTTTTTTTAATGTTATTCAACAAAGAAATTGTTTCTGAAGTTTAACAATAGGTATGGAAATACTGGAGGAATATGCGGAAGAGGAATCTTCCTTTACTGAACAAGAAAACTTACAAAGAGACCCTATACAAGAGGGCATCACCACTAATTCCTTAGAACTTTTACAAACAGTAAAAGACTTAAAATCTGAAATGGAATCTGTTAAACAAGAAAATGAAAGGATTCTGAGAGCTCAGGAGGAGTTGAATTAGATTCTAACAGAAAGATTTCAAACTGAGGGAAGCGGTAAAAGAGCTGATTCAGAAGATATAAGCCTACCAACATAAATATAAAAAGATTAAGCAGACTAAAAATGAAAGCAACTCATCTTCAGAAGTATTTGGTGATCAACGTAGTTTTCATTCCACTAGTGATAGTAGTGATGAAAATCATTATACTAAAAAGAGAAAATATAATCCTTATGAGAAAATTTCTAGGGAGTTTAAAAAGATTAAACCACAAACCTTCAATGGAGAAACTGAGAAGGGGTGGAAGCAAAATCCTGGTTATCTGGGATGAAGAAGTACTTCCAGATTTTTAACTATTCTAACCAATTAAAGTCTAGAATGGCTATCTACAATCTTTCATGGAAGGCTGATATATGGTGGCAAGAATTAAAGAGAGTGAAGGGAATAAGAGAGAAACATGTAAATTGGAGTACCTTCAAGAAGTACTTTAAAAAGAAATTTCTTTCAGAGTAGTACTATGAGGAGAGAGCAAAAGAATTCTATGAGCTTAAACTAGGTTCAATGACTATGAAATATTTGAACAACAAGTTTTTAAGTCTGCTTAGGTATGTGCCATACCTTGTAGATGAAAAACTGAAGGTACAACGATTCCTCAACTATTTACCTTATCACATCAAGGATAGGATCGAGCATGATAATCCAAAAACTCTGGAAGAAGCTATGAGGAAAGCTAATTTCTATTATGAACATAATCAGAAGAAGGAGAGCATGGCCAACTGGAAGGCCAAAAAGAATAACAACCATTATGATCAAAAGATGAAAGAGTTTGTACCAAACCGGAATTCTAAAAATAATAAGGCCAAAAATTTTCCTAACAAGAATTTCCAAGGGAATAAGAATAAATCACCAAGCAATCAGAACAATTCAAAGGGTAAAGAGTCTGCTAATAACCATGGAAATTACACAAAGAAATTTGAACGCAAAGAACCCATAAAGTGCTAGGCGTGTAATGGCCCACATTATGCCTCAGTTTGTCCTAATCGGAAAAAGACTGTCAGTAATATCCATACCATACAGGAGGAGATGACTGTTGGAGACCTAGCACGGACTATGCCCAGAATCAATGTAGCCTTGGAGAATCGACAGGCAGACTATCAAACTTCCATGGTGGAAGTAGAAGGTACGATAAACCAAACCCCTATAGCTAATTTAATTGATCCAGGAGCTAGTCTCAGTTATATTTCACCTAAATTGGTAGAAAAATGTAAGCTGCCTGTAGAAAAATTTGAAAATTCTTGGTTGGTTCAGTTATCTACTGGTGCAAAAAGGAAGGTAACTTGTTTTGTTAAGAAATGTGCAGTAGTTATGGATCAATTTGAAATTGTTGTAAAGCTTAATGTACTACCTCTTGGTTCTTACGACATACTAATCAGTATGGATTGGTTAGAGCAACATAGGGTGATCTTAAACTGTTATGATAAAAAATTTATGTGTATAAATAATAATGGAAAATCAATAAGTGTAAAGGGAATCCCTAGAAAAACAACTATAAGGCATATCTCCGATTTGCAGCTTAAGAGAGTTGTTAGGAAGGGTTGTAAGGCTTATGCAGTAACAAAAACTGATGAGGAAAATATAAATAAAACAGACAAATTAAAATTGGACATACCAGTTTTAAGAGAGTATGCTGATGTATTTCCGGAAGAAATTCCGAGACTACCTCTGAAAAGAGAACTAGATTTTACCATTGAGTTGGTACCTGGTGCAGTACCCATCTCAAAGGCCCCTTATCGAATGAACATACTTGAACTTAATGAACTAAAGTTACAACCAAAAGAACTTATTGACAAGAAGTATATTTGACCCAGTGTGTCTCCCTGGGAGGCACCTGTCATCTTCGTTAAGAAAAAGGACAGAACTATGCGACTTTACATAGATTACCATTAGTTGAATAAGATGACTATTAAAAATAGATACTCGTTGCCTCGCATAGATGATCTGTTTGATCAACTACATGGAGCCACGGTGTTTTCGAAAATTTATTTAAGGTCTGGATATCACCAAGTTAGGATTAAAGATGAAAACATATTTAAAACAACTTTTAGAACTCGATATGGAAATTAAGAGTTTGTGGTTATGCCATTCGGGCTTACTAATGCCCTAGATGTTTTTGATGTGTTTAATGAACAACATTATGCATAACTATCTAGATAAGTTTGTGGTCGTGTTTATCGACGACATATTAATCTATTCGAAAACTGAAGAAGAATATAAAGAACATTTAAAAATTATTTTGCAAGAGTTACGAGATCATCAACTCGTTGCAAAGTTTATTATATGCGATTTCTTTAGGGATACAATTCAGTACTTACGTCATGTGGTGACTAAGGAAGGGATTTCGGTGGATCCCGAAAAGATAAAGGCAATTGAATATTGGTCGGTTCCTGAGGATGTAAATGATGTTTGATCCTTCATGAAAATTACCGATTATTACCAGAGGTTCATTGAAGGTTTTTCAAGAATCGCAAATTCGATAACTTCCTTGCAGAAGAAAGGAAAGAAATTTGATTGGAACCAAAAATGCGAGGATAGCTTTAAAAAGTTAATAACTTTATTAACCAGTACACCTATTTTAAGAATAGCTAATCCAAATAAAGAATTTGTAGTGTGTACTGACGCCTGCAATGATGGTTTAGGTGGAGTATTAACTCAAGAAGGGCATGTTATTGCTTATGAGTCTAGGAAATTAAAAATTCATGAAAAGAATTATGCAACCTATGATCTGGAATTAGATGTTGTTATACATGCTCTAAAGATGTGGCTTCATCACCTAATTGGAAAAAAAATTATTCTAATGACTGATAATAAAGGACTAAAATATCTGTTAGATCAGCCTAATCTAAATGCTAGGAAAGCTAGGTGGCTAGCTTTTCTATGTGAGTATGATTTCGAAATTCAACACATTAAAGGGAAAGAAAATAAAGTTGTTGATGTATTGAGTAGAAATGCAAGGCTGAAATTTACAACAGTTATCAACACGTATACAACAGATCTAGATGAATAGCTTAAAGCAGGGGTAGAACAAGATGAAATTTACCAAAATTTACAAGCTAAAACGAAATAAAATCCAACAGAAAGCTTAAGTAAAGGGTACAGTTTGAATGAAAAAGGATTTTTACTGTACAAAGATAGAATATATGTACCTAATGTACCTAAAGTTAAGTTATTAATTTTGGATGAAATCCATAAAACACCATACTCAGGCCATCCAGGTTATCAGAAGACTATAACTATGTTAAGAGAAGAATATTTTTCGGCAAACATGAAGACTGAACTAGCAGAATATATCGTTAGGTGTTTTGAAGGTCAACAGGTGAAAACTGAACATCAACACTCAGTTGGATTGCTTCAGCCATTACCCGTTCCTAGTTGGAAATGGGAGATAATTAGCTTAGATTTTATTACTGAACTGCCTAAAAATCAGAATTTAAATGCTTATATCATGGTAGTGGTCGATAAATTAAGTAAAGCAGCCCACTTTATACCTGTTAAAACTATGTATAAAGCTGCAAACATAGCTGATATATTTCTAAAGCAATTTTTTCGACTGCATGGGATACCGAAAGTTATAATCTCAGATAGAGACCCTAAATTTACCGGTAACTTTTTGAAATCTCTGTTTAAAGGATTAAACACTACACTAAATTTTAGTACATCGTTCCATCCTCAAACAGATGGGAAGACTGAAAGAGTAAACCAAGTACTGGAAGATTTACTAAGAATGTATGTGAAATACCAGCCAGGTAAATGGGAGGATTATTTGCATTTGGTAGAATTTGCTTAGAACAATAATTATCAAGCTTCAGCCAGATTTAGTCCTTTCGAAATCTTGTATGGAAGGAAGTGTAATACTCATATCTCTTGGAGTAATCTGGTGGATAGATTAGTACTAGGTCCTGAACTATTGAAGGAAATGGAAGAAATTGTAAAGCAGGTACAAGGTAATCTGAAAATTGCACAAGATCGACAGAAAAGTCAAGTAGACCTTAAAAGAACTCCAAAGGAGTTTCAGGTAGGTGAACATGTGTTCATCAAGGTGAGACCCAAAAAGAGCTCTCTGAGGTTGGGTAGTTGTGCAAAATTAGCACCTCGTTACTGTGGTCCATTTGAAATACTATCCATGATTGGACAAGTAGCCTATCAATTAGCATTACCACCAAATTTAAGAGTTCATAATGTTTTTCACATTTATATATTAAAGAAATATGTTCATGATGCTACTCATGTTGTTAACTGGAAAGATGTATATGTGGAACTAGAAGGATATTTTCTGGTGGAACCGGGCTGTATCCTCAGGCGGAGGGAGATCACACTTTGGAACCACATTATTGGTTAGGTGAAGGTGCAATGGAAGCACCTTAGTCCATAGGAAGCCACCTGGGAATTGGAAAGTAATATGCAGGATGCATATCCAATTCTATTCCAGGGGAATTATGAGGACGAAGAATAAATAACATCGAAGACGATGTTATACTTTAAGGGGGTGTGTATGTCACATGCCCCAATTTTGCAAAAACAATTTTATATTATTTGAGGACAATATGTTAAATTTTATGCTAAGTTGTAATTGATGACTCAGCAGGGTCAAGGATATTTAATGTAAATTCTGAATATTTTATTTATAAATAAGAAAAGGAGGAGACAACAGCTTACGAGAGCTATTAAAAGAGTGTTTACTGGTCAAATTGGTGGAGGAGACTAGGTGGAGAGAAAACTAACATGTGGCAACATCCTCAAACCACTTCCAACTATTGCAGGTGGCAACTTCCCTACAATTGGGGTCATGATTCCCCAAGAAAGTGGAATCAAAGCAGGTGGCTCAATAAATGACAACTGACCCAAAAGACCTAAGCAATCTTTATAAAAATTCCCATTGAAGAGAGCTGAGGCTGCTCATTCTAGAGAAGTGATCATTCAGGTTGAATGAATGTACTTCAGAGAAATTCAATGGAAGGGAAATATGGAAAGTGTTTGAGGGGATAACTGTTGATTAATCTAGTTGCAGCTTTTAAGCTAAAGATCATACTGCTGAGAGCAGAGTATTTTACTGAGATATTGAACTAGTCAGTTGACAGAGGGTTCTATTGTTTGCATTCACCACCAATTCTCAGCCAAGAAGACCAGGAATAGGCTCGGGGGTCCTGAGGAAGCATTGTTTGAGCGCTCTCTAGGATATTGGTAGGGAGGATCGGCCTCCTAACGATGTTGTCATCTGTCCTAAGCAGGTTCTATGTTGTTTTATTTTACTGTGTTATTTAAATGAATCTTAGTTTAACTGGTATAAGAATGTTAAAGTACAGTTTGTGAAATGTTAGAATTAATACCCTTATTAGATTGTTATAGAAATGAAACTCGCTTAGAAATTAATGAAATAAAATGAAAATAATTTTTAGACTGTGTTTTTCCACGCCTGGAAACCGGGCCGTACTCTAGCACAGGTAGAATGATTTAAGAAGATAAGAGAATGGAAATAGTAGATAGGATAATGTATCTATAGATAGTAGAATAATTTTATTCAATGTCAAAATATTAGGGAGGAAAAACAGTGTTATGATTTAATTCTATTTCTCTGTTTTCACTTAGTATAACTGAATGGAATGCAGCAGAAAAACTACATTAGAGTTATAATGATTACAACATTTAAGTATATAAACAAGCTACTAATCATATAGTTTATCTTCTAACAATATCAACTAAATCTAAGACTAATATTTAATATAAACTATATAGGGTTATATTAAAAGTTCTTAATTTATAAAGAGTAACACAGTTACATAGTTTATTTTCTATCCTTTTGAGAACTCTGAATAAATTCTACGTGACAGTTTAGTAAATAAAAACTGTAAATATAAACATTAAACAATACAAAAACTAAGAATTTATTTATCTAGAAACTACTTTATATTACCCAACAAGTTTATAACGTGTGAGGAAAGAACCCCAGGGTTGAAACCCTAACTTATAAATTATTTTTTAATTTACTTAAGGATTTAAACCTTTTCATTGATAACTATATAAATACACCCTACAGGAAGTTTCAAAAGCATACTTTAGACTATTCGCATTCTTTTATGAAAATAAATGTCTTTATAAACAAGCAAGATAAGCTACACTTAACAATTTAAATTACCACTATATACCTGTAATAATCAAACCGAATTAATGAGTAGCAGGAACCTAAGTAATAATAAATTATTAACATATTTTAGACAAAGGTTTTATTTTTGGTAAAACCCTAGCTTGTATATTCCAAACAAGTAAGTTAATATTATAAATTTCACATTACAACTAATCTACAGTCCTCATATTAACAATTCTTACAAAATTTAGCTTAAATAGTAATTTTCTTCATTGACAGGGAAGAAAGAAATACTATAATTACCCAAAATCATAAATTACAAAATTACAAAAAACCATTGCAAAAAAGAGACAGAGCTCGAAATTAAAAATCTTCTTAAAACCAAATGTATTACATTGACACGCCGTAAGGCTAAAAACTTAACCAAGATATATCACACAGCTCAAGGCTGGTATAACCCAGCATTATAGCAAGGGTTTATAAAATTAAAATGGAAAACAACTTATTAAAACCTCCTATTAAACCAAGAGACCGAGTAGGCTTCCAAGCACAGAGTTCTCCTTCAATAACCCTAAATACAAGTAGGGTGAAACCCATCTGAACTCAGGGCTTACCGGTTAAAGCCATGAAGCTCTAGAAGATGATAGTCGTGTGTCTTTCAACAAAGCTTGGAATGGCCATGGTTCCTGTACAAGCATTGCTATTGAGTGTTAGTTCAGGGTTCAGTTCTATAATATTAAAAACCCTAACTGTATTCATAACTTGACAGACTTTACATAGTAAAAACCAAGATAATATTTACCTGTAAATATAAAATTATCGAGCAATGAAAAGACTGTCACCAGCTGCGTAATGCATAGACAAAAATCTCCAAACCCTACGACTACTATGGAGCACAAACAGTAGCAAAGAATCTTTAGCTTCACAACATAGTGACAAGTCACGAAGGAGAGCAGGACTGAGCTACGAACAGGCCAAGATCCAAAACACAAAAACCAATAAACACTTGCAGGGTAAGTCTCACAGCTAAGAAAGGTTTGCAAACAAATACCGATCTCTGAAAACCACAGCAACGTCAAGCAAAAGCCTTGGAGCAAGCTAGTGGAGGAACAACCCTCACGGCCGCCATGGAACTATGCAGAGTAGCCCACATGCCAGCGTGAACTTCAGAGGCAAATGACAAAGCAAATAGGGTTTGCAAGACTTTTATATCGCCAATACATGGATAGGAGGTGACCACGCACCCTCCAATACTTTTAACCATGCAAGGGTCGAGTCCATAGTCCACCTGTGGTTTCAAACATCAAATTATTAAAACAATGATATAAACAATCAAACACAAAACTATGGAGTGCGTTTATTATATTAATCACCAATGATAACACATGAACTATATCATTGGTATGATAGCTTCGAGATTCACATGTTTGTTTAACAATAATTTCATAACATTGACCCTAGTGAAAGGTTGTATCAACTATGTCTTATGAACTTTCCCAAAGTTAACCATGCATTAGAACCTTTACATTGAACAATGGATAGGTATACTTGCAACGACGATAAATATTCACATAATATTTTAAAGTACAAACTTCATCACTTGTAAACCGACGACTTTGAGTGGTTATAAAATATGGAGTTTGACTTAAATAGTGAAAGTATTTAAGCCATGACAATTACAAGGCTCGACCTTGGTATAAGCTCTCACCATTAATAGTTTGCAACTCGACTCGTCAGTAATAATAATAGACTCTATCATTATTTGGCAAAGATAATATGGGATTGTTTATTTATGTCTGTTCTTAGCATAAAATAAGAACCTGGGTCATATTAGTTTACACTTAGGGTAAACTTCAGATTAAAAGTTCTAGGTAGAAAAATCTACCATAATAGTTAATATAAACATTAATTTATTATAAGTGAGGCAATACAGTAATAATAAATTACAATGGAATAAACCATGCTAAAGGTCGATAATCATTGGAATAACACTGATAATATATTACCTATGACTTAGACTTATGAAAGTGATGATAGTAGTATTCCATTATGAAGTGATGCATTTAATTGCAATAACCAAACTTATATGGTCAAGAGATTTCCAAGCAATAATATTCCTACAGCATGCAAGTAACAATCAGATTGGTATATTATAAAATAATATGGTAATGTAGGTTGTTACAATAGTACATGTAGCAAGGTGATAATGTAAGTACGGAAGTTTATAACTTGATTAGTGAGCATTTCTATTTTACATACAAGTAACAGGTTGATAAATTCCATAACTAGTAAGTTAAAAATAAAATCGAAACATATACTCTAATGAGAATCTTTACTATCAATATCGATAGAAGTTCTTTCATGAACAAAAGATAGTAAGAATAAATATAAGATTTGTGAGATAAGCATGTTAAAATAGAAGTAAATGTATGACGAAGATTACGAGCTTTAAGCTCACAGTAAGTATCTTTGGTTTCGCTAATCTTGATAAAGATATCAACCTTTATATCTAAACTTTGCATACAGTTTAGAACAGAAACTATAGAAGACAAATTACATTACCTCATCAGATTTTGTCTGAGATTGATCAGCTTATCTTACTAGCATATTTATTCGCAAATAGAAATACTTCTTGCTACCTTATGAATTAAACTTCTACTTGATCGATCGTTACCTGTTGAACCTATAAGAACCAGCAGTCCATCTGCATTAGCATAAATGCGAAGTAAGCCCAAGATTTCAAAGATAGATTTCACCTACTTGCCAAAAAGTAGACTTATTAGTAAAATTGAAAGAAAACAGTATGCAAGTAAATCTTATATACTTTATGAAAATGATGTTGTTTTAGTTAGCGTAATATGAAAATGTTTAATACTAATCGTTAGACGGTTTCATTTTCCACTAACCGCTAGCCGTTAGTAAACCGCATATTCAGCATTTTATGTTATCTTAAAAATTTTTAATTTTTGTGAAAATATGGGGTTTTGACAGCCTTGTTGGTAGAACAGTGTGAATATGCCACTGCAAGTGCAGCTTCCTCTGCATTCTTTAGGTTCTCTCAACAAGAGTTTCAAGATTTGGCTATCCAGGTCAATCAGGAGCATCATGATTTAATAAATGAAATGTTTAGGACCCTGTATGACATTTTTGAGACTTATGTTGCTTTTGACAAAATGGCTGTCACCTTAGAGGAATAGACGGCTAAGAGACAACATGCCTCCAAAGCTTATGATGATATTTTGGATTGGCAAAGGTATATGAAATACAAGCCACAAGTTATCACCACCCTCAACAGTTTTCAATTGAAGAAGGTTAGAACTGTTCTGTTTGCTTGGCTTGATTTGAATGAGATGATTGAAGAGTCCATCCAGAAAGCACATGCAATTTGAGGGAGAAGATGGTATGGAGTTGATAGCATCATGGAGATATTACACTTTCCTACCATGGAGCTGATTGAGAACGCTTTTCCTTCGAAGTTAATGATTGAGCAGGTGGAACATAGATGTGAAGAAGATAAGGAAAATATTTAAGGACTTGATCATATCAGCATCGGAGATGTTGATCAGTTGATAAGGAAGCCACTTACTATGCAAGGCAAGATCCACATTTTCATCCACCTTTGGCATAAGTTAGCCAAAAATGAAATGGAGAACTTTAGGTGCGATGCTCAGCTTGGGTTTGAATCTGCCAATTACCTAAGCATAGAAGAACTGTTGCAGATCTGGATGAGGTGGAAATATTTTCTTGGTCAATGTTCTATATAGATTTTATGATCCTAGTTTCATGGGGATTCATTATTTTGTAATAATTATTTAAAGGGTACATTTCTCATGGACTAGGGGGGAATTTTTGGAGGGAGAAATCAGCAGAAAGGATTGAAGATACTCTGTTTAACCCAGGTTTGTAATTTCTTACAGATATTTATTAATACAACTATGTTATTCTTGAATCTCTTTCTGTTTATTTAGTCAAGTTTATTTGATAAATATTTATTCTCCTTTGTAGATTTATAAGAACTGATCTACAGTTCTGATTTTTCTGTACTTATGATCTGTGCATCTGTTTTAAAATAAATTTATTTAATTAAAAATTCTATCTATTTCTGCAAATGATTCTATAGCAAATACTATAATCAATATTTATTTTTCAATTGACATTTTAGATACAAGTTAATCTTGAATGTTCTGAATACTTGATCAATAGTAATTTGAGTTGATAAATTATTAAATCTCTTTCACGTTTCTGTTAAATTGATGGACATACTTATCTCTTTTCCAATTTCTGTATTCTGTGATGCAGAAAGGGGAATGCGGAACTTCAATATGAAAATAAAATGTGACAATTAGTTTTGCAAATTCTACATTCCGTACTACGATAATGGAACTTTGAACGACAAAACAAATTTTGTTAAATAAAATTAGCAGATCATTCATTTAGTTGTGAAAACACTAAATACTTTTACCCTCTCGGTGAAAATGCTAGTTAGAAATATAAGTTTAAATCTAAATCATAATTTTTCAAGGCTTTTGAAGCTTTAATATTCATACACCTGGTTTTTAGAAATAAAGGCAAAAATCAAAAAATTTATCTTCATTATTAAGTATAAAACATTATCTCTTTCGGTTTTTAATATATCTATTATCTATATTATGATTCTTTCAAATTAGTATTATAAGCAATTTTTCACTAAATAAAAACATTATTATAATTCTTTCAAATTATAAGCAATTTTTTCACTAAATAATATTTTAATTACTTTTAAATTCAAACTACGACGACCATAATAATCCATATATCTATTGTTTATGTTATAATTCTTTGAAATTAGTATTATAAGCAAATTTTCGCTAAATAAAAAGAATATTATAATTCTTTCAAGGTGAGTTTTCACTAAATAATATTTTTATTATTTTTTTAAATTCAAAATGCGACGGCCATAAGTATCCATAATCTAGCCATCTGGACGTGCAGAAGAGGGCTCAAGTTTCCATAGTCTCAGTGCATGGTCAATCGTGAAGGACATGTTAGAAATACATGATCTAGGATTGGTATTCCTTAGTTGGAACTGCTCAAAGAAAAGAACTTTCACAACCGCCCTCAAAGGAAGGTGTTAATTTTGGGATGCATGATTATAGGATTCTGGAGTGAGTTTTTGATAGCCCATGATACTGTACAGCATCACATTTATTTTTTATAAGCTAAAGATGTGTCTGTAAATATAGCATGATAGCAAGGATCGTGATTTAACTCTTGGAGTTATCAATTCATAAGAACACAAATTCTCAAGAAGTCATTTGTGATTGGGTGGATGCAAAAATGGGATTTGAAAGAAGCAAACCATGTAGAGTTTAGAGTTTATATCAATCTAAATTTCTAACTGATATCATGCAGAAAAAGATATAATATCAATGTCCATATATATGACTAAAATTAGTCAATGGCCTATAAAATTTTGAACTACAAACATGTTACATAGTCACACTTGGGAATATTACCCATCGCAGTTACAGATCACCCCATGTTGCTAGTACTAGTACATTAGTATATCTTTCCCTTTGGATCTCCTGATTACTCCCTTGAATAAGCTTTCAATTTGGTGAGTAGCGACATCTTCCTTCCTTGGATTTCTAATTCTTATGGTTGGGTATATGTTTTACTATCGATATGGACCAGATACTCGCCAATTAAGACAAGAGGATGTACTGCAATATAGACAAGATAGCTAGTGGTAAATCAAACTCTTCCCCATAAGCACAATCTCTAAATAAGAAATTAACATTTACAAAGTTTCCATCATGCGTATCATAAAGTGGTCATTCGACCTACCAACTTCAACAAGTATCCACTGCCACACAACACTTGTTTAAAAGAATAATAAACCTCATAGCTTCTAAGAATGGTACTCAAACTTCCATGAAGTTGTTCAAATCTAATCTACCACAATATAATATGCAGAGTAATTTCAGGATTCAGCGGACCACAACGTGATCATAACTTGGCCTTCATCTATCCGTCATCGAATTTCGAAAACTATGCCATTTTCATAATTTAATAATATTCATGAGATCAGTTAATTTGAAGTTTCCTCGTCGTCTACACTAATTCTGAGAATATTAATTATACATTGGTGACTTGACTTTGCTTGGACAACAAGAGAAAGACTTTCTACCCAATAATATTTCTATTTTAAAACTATTTTTAGTTACTTCGTCCCTACAAAACTTTCAAAACACATAAATCACCCCATTTTTCATTCAAGCATGATGTTTTTTTTTTAAGTTTGTATTTTGTTTAATGCTAAAAGATGTAATACCATTCGGTATGATCTCGATAAAATTTATTTAAAGGGGGTATTTTAAGGTCTAAAGTTATTACTAAAGTTCTTTTTGAAGTTTGGTTAAAAATTTAAATGAGTTTACAACCAATTCCGTTCTCAGTGGATTTCCTTGAACTCTATTAACTTTCTTCAAGTTTTTCCTCCCCAAGAACGTGAATTTACATAATGTAGATGATATGAAGGAGAATTATCAGAGACGAAATATAAAAGTAAAAATGTTTATGAAACACAAAGTACGAAGCAAGCGAACATTTCCTAGAGGGGAATTTATTCTTTTTGTTCCTTTTCCTAGGTAGTTGAATTGGGATTCAATTGTCTTAAAAAATGCTATTGCTTCTTTGAAAGGATTTGTAAGCTCGTTGTGGTACCTAGTAATATCTCGCACTAAGCCTCCTAGTAAACAAAGCAAGCATGTATGATCGGGAGTGTTCTTCCTTCCAGTATTCTTAGAAGCAAACCCCTTTAACCTAGTTTTGTTTCCAGACCTCTTGGAAGTAGATCCGTTTGATCTTGTTTTTAAACATTTAGGCAGTGGTAGTTATATTCCCTATTTACAACGTTTAATGAAGATAATAATTACTAGTAATGTGTTTAGAAACCTTGGTTTCTGATCAATTTTTTGAGCACCAATAGTAAGAAGAGGGAATTAAAAATGATAGGAAAATTCATCATAAATTATATTCCTCTAAAAGGTATATCATTGTCATAATTCTTTTGAATTTCATGAAATTGTACCGTTTTTACCTACAACTCCCCTATAGAAATTGTGGACTGTGCCTGTCAAGAACAACCTACTTATTTTCTATGGTATGTTTTATTACATATGTGATATGTTTGACAAATGGATACATGGAATAAATGATCAGCTGTATTGCTAGAATGACCTCTTTGTGTGTCAAAGTCTGGCAACTTTTTGCATATCACAGACTCTTCAAATGATTACATGTATGGGTTTCTGACAAGTGAATCGCATGCCACTCTAGAAGCCGACCTAGTAATACTTAATATCTTTAATGAGCTCGAGGGCCTAGTGTTCGTCTGTTTTACTGCCTTATGCTTGTGTCGTCACTGTGTCACTTATTTAAGCGCTTCCTTTTTCCTTGTCTTGTGCGACTCGGTTTACCCAATTCCTAACTGCATCTCCCTCACTTGTCATTGAAGTGCAATGGGGAAAAAGTGTATCTAAATCAGTTCATGTCTACCTATGGCCGCGTGGTGGGAAACATAAAACAAGGCATATGAAAGCCTCTCGCAACAAATGACAATTAAAATAAATGTACTTTAAAAAAATATTTTTAATATAAAAACTAAACGCTAATGTTAAAATTATGGTTCAATGAAAAATTAATCACCTCACTACTAAAATAATGCACTTCATCAAAAAACTATATGTAGAAGACATAACAATATTATTTCTAACAACTTTGTAAAACATAGTATTTAGTGATATCGCTTTCAATCTAATTAAAAATAATGGAACATATAGTCTCTCCATCATCAAGAACTAAAAATTAACAATTACTAAACTAAAAACTGACTCACAATAATTTCATAAAGAAATCTTTTGAAAACTCCTTGGGAAAAGCACATTTATATTTGCAACTTCTACCAAATAAAACCAAAATTCATTTATTTCTAAGGTTTCCTTTATACCATATATATATATATGAATGAGATGTGATTAGGTGTTCATTTCCTTTCAAGGTATCCTTGAGGTAATCTGTTACAATATTATTTATATAGTTATTTATATGTTATTGCTAATATTGTTAGCAAAAACCAAGATGACTAAACTTGAGTTACCTCTTAGTTATACAAATTTTGTGTCGACCTCCTTTTTCTTTTTACTTGTCTAACTCCAACTAAACAAGTCTACCAATATGGTCGGACTTTTCGACCCGACTCTTTTACCTCGACAAGTTCTTAATTGTCAGTTTTACGGACTCACTTCACTTCGACAGGTTTACTTCGACCACTTGTCGGTTTTACAACTTCGACAAGTTTACTTCGACCACTTTTCGGTTTTACAACTTCAACAAGTTTACTCCGATAGGTTTAACTCGACAGTTTTACTTCGACTCACTTGATCAATTGGTTTATTTTTAGTCGAAATTTACAAAGGATATTTCTTAGTCTAAAAGACTTAAGAATTACAAATGTTTTTCACCCACCAGTAATATGAAGTAAAACTCGACACAGCAACAATTCGACAGAATTACAAAATCATATAATCAAACATTAAGAAGACTTGTGTCGACCTCTCTGTCGCAAAACCTGGAACTTTTACTGGGTGAAATGTTTATGGATCCTTTGATCTTTCACTCAAGCCATAAATGTAAACAACATTTACTCAAGTAATCCCGAAGAGAATTTGCGGCTAAATAAACATGTATTCAACCATAAACTATTTGATTTATATAACATGTCGGGACATAACAAAGAACTATATGCCCTAAATGCAAACTTGAAATTCACAGAGATATTTAACCTTTTACAAAGCTTCGGCTCTCGACATCTTCAAACACATAGAAGCTTGAGCTTCGACACAATTATCTCTTCACTTTATGCTACTCTCTGAGCTCTCTCTCTCTCTCTTTGTTGTGTCTATTGTGTCTCACTATGTCTAACTTAATTTACAATATTCTTCTTCTATTTATAGGCAAATTGAAATTACTTCTCCATGAATCTACTAACTCACCATTAAAGACTGTAATAACTATCTACCTAAAAACTTAGCTTCAGAAATTAATTTGACTGGATTACATTGTAGAATCATGGACTCTTCAATCTTGTCAGTATGTTTGACATAGTCTGAACAGATACAGACTCTGGCACAGTTTGCTGAGCTCTGATATGGATCTACAAGTAATTAATATTTCCAACACTCCCCCTTAATTATGAGCAGACGGGGATCTTAAAGCAAAATTTTACAAAATGATTTAGAGCTTAAACTTGCTCTATGTATGACACAGTTCACTATGCAGAACTTCTCATTCTAAGATAACTACGTAGATATTGGAATGTATCATTTTCCAATGGTTTTGTAAATATGTCTGCAAGGTTATCTTCAGACCTGCAAAATTCTAAACAAATTTCCTTGTTGCTCACAGACTCTCTTATGAAATGAAACCTTGTGTCGATGTGCTTGGTTCTCTTGTGGAACACATGATTCTTGGATAATGCAATGGATGAGTTGTTGTCGCGAAAAATTGTTGTTGGTTCTTGTTGGTTCTATGACAAGTCTTTTAACACTCTCCGCATCCAGAAAACTTGACATGCAACGCTTGTAGCTGCAACATACTCTGCTTCTACTGAAGGCAGAGTTACTATAGGTTGTTTCTTTGAAGCCCATGAAACAAAACCTGTTCCAAAATGAAATGTATACCCAAATGTGATATTCTTGTCATCTATGTTGCCTCCATTGTCACTATCAGTGTAGCCAATGAGTTTGTATTTTCTAAGGTTGAATACATAATGCCAAGGTCTTTTGTGCCACTTACATACCTCCAAATTATTTTACCTACTTTCCAATGAGAGTATTTTGGTGACTCCATGAATATTGAGATCAGAATTACTCCATACATGATGTATGGTCTTGTCATTATTAAATGCACAAGGCTTCCAACAAGCCTTTTAAACATCGTAGGATCTACAGTCGATCCATCATCATCCTTGCTCAATTTTAAACCTATTATTACTGGTGTTGGGACTGTCTTGCAATTAGACATGTTAAATATTTTTAAACTGCACTTGTATATTTAGACTATGATATAAATATACCATTTCCAAACTGTTGGACTTCAATTCCCAGAAAAAACTTCATAAGCCCCAAATCAGTCATTTCAAATTCACTTTCCACGAATATTTTAAAATCTTTGATGTCAAAGTCACAAGTAAATATTAAATCATCTACATACAAGAAGATAATTAACATCTTACCTTGCTTATAAAATTTGGTGTACAAATTCGGTTCACTTTCACTTCTATGAAATCCATTTTCAGTGATATAGGAATCAATCCGAATGTACCAAGCTCTAGGAGCTTGCTTCAAACCATATAGTACATTTTCCAGCTTGTACACTTTATGCTCTTTACCTAGAAATTCATATCCTTGTGGTTGTTACACATATATTTCCTCTTCTTAATAGCCATTTAAAATTTTTGACTTAATATCCATTTGATAAACATGCCATTTGTTTTATGTAGCAATGGCCAAGACTGTTCTGATTGTATCCATGCGTGTGATAGGTGTAAAAGTTTCATTGAATTCTATGTCAGGTGGCTGTGTGAACCCTCTTGCTACCATTCTTGTATTGTGCTTCTGCACATTCCCATCAGCATGTTGCTTTGTTTTATAAATCCATTTGACGTTGATTACATCTTTATCTTTTGGTACATCAATCGGCTCACATGTTTGATTCTTTTCAATGCATTCTATTTCTTCATCCATGGCTTGCGCCCATACTTCTTCTTCGACAACTTCTTCAAATGTTAGTGGATTATATATAGGAGAAAATAATGCAAAGAGAGAGAATGAATTTGGTGTACAAGCTTCACATATTTCACGCATACTTCTGGTCTTCTCTAGTTTTGTTGATGTCGACCTCGACGAAATACTTTATGGAGCCTATTGTCCTCTTGGTGTGCTTGTCGGCGTAGCTTGAGTTGCAACTTGTGTCGATGCTCCTTGTGCTGAACCATGTCACAGTGTCATGGGAGTTGACGGTGCTGCAACCGGTTTACTTACATGTGATGTTGGAACCACTTCCTCCATCATGAGCTTATTTTCGACATTTGACACAATTTTGACATGTATGTCGACAGTTCTATCTCATGATTCATTCTTGATAAATTGAACATCTCGACTGATAATCACTTTCCTTGCAACAAGATCATACAACTTGTATGCTTTTGTGTCTTTAGAGCAGCCAACAAAAATATATTTATGTCCCTTCTTGTCTAATTTCTTTTTTAGCTTATCCAAAACATGAGCATATGCAACACAACCAAAAACTTTTAAATGAGAAACACTGTGATACATACATGTCCATGCTTCTTGAGGAACTTTGTTCTTCACACTCTTTGTCGGACATCAGTTCATGATATATACAGTAGTTGTGACTGCTTCAACCCAATATTCATTTGGCAAATGCTTGGTTGTCATCATGATGTGTTCCATCTCCATATTGGTCTCGTTCTTTCTTTCGGCAATACCATTTTTCTCAAGTGTATACCATGCAATTAATTTCTTTTGTATGCCATGGGTCTTGCAAAAATTTAGAAATTCATTTGAAACATATTCACCTCCTTTGTCGGTCCTTAAGATTTTGATGCGGTGTCCACTCTGGTTCTCCATGAGTGCCTTGAACTACTGAAAATAACTAAATGCAGTAGATTTATGTTTCAAAAAATATACCCATGTTTTTCTTGACTAGCCATCAATAAAAACAAGAAAATAAGTGCAACCACTAATGGATGATGTCTACATTGGACCAAAAATATCAAAGTGCACAATTTCAAGTGGTTTGCATGCTCCATATGACTTTCTGACTGGAAAAGTTTCTCTATGCTGCTTTCCAAAAATGCATCCTTCACAAACCCTTTTTGCTCTATCGATCAATGGAAATCCTTTCACCATATTATTTGTGTGCAGTAACTTCAACCCACCAAAATTTAGATGTCCAAACCTGAAATTCCAAATCTAGGATTCATCCTGAACTTTTGTTTAAAATGTAGCCTGAAAATCAGCACTAACATTTTATTTCTTGTCGAAGTGCTCGACTTATTCTTTACTTTTTCCTTTGAATCCAGCCCGTGTATTTGTATTTCCTTTCATGTATGGAATTATCCTCGATGGAAACAAGCGATTGCTTGTCATTGGCATTTTTTCTATCAACTAGTTGCTTGGATGCTTGTCTTTAATCACACAGTGATCATCTTCTATATAGACTCTATATCCTTTTTGCATCAGTTGTCCAATTCTCAACAAATTATGTTTTAGAATTTCGACATGATAAACATTAGGGATAAACTTACTCTCCCCCTGTTTGGTTAGAATACCAATAGTACCTTTTCCCAAAACAGTGAATTGGATATTGTTTCAAAGTGTAACATCGGTTTTAACTAAATTATCTAGACTGGAAAAAAAATTAAATTACCAGTCATACGATCGTTGCATCCTAACTCTAAGTACCATATGTCATGTGGAATTTCTTGGACAACATTGCATTCAACTGGAGTTGCATATTCCATTAACATTGCACTTGTCAGAGTGTTGGTGTTGGTTGACTGATTTGGGATTTTCTTTCCTTGGTCATATTGTTTCTTCCTGCATTCATATGCATAATGACCAAATTTCTTACAATAATGACATTGAATTTTTTATTTATCAAACCTCTAACCACTTGGCTGACTTGGATGCTGATTCTCTCCTCTACCAACGACATTTGCAGGACTTATGCCGCATCCTCCTCTGGAATAAATTCTTCCTCTGCCTCTAGACTTGTTTCTCCCCCTGCCTCTACTACGACTTATGGATTACTGTGTTGTGAATGCACCTTACAATGATGTATTTGTTCTGCTAATTGTGTGTTCATGATTGATGAGTGAAGCTTGCATCTCATCAATTGTAAACATCGAAATGTCTCTGTGTTCTTCCAAGGTCACAACCAAGTATTCAAATCTTGGGGGAAGACTTCTAAGAACTTTTTCAACCACCCTTTGTTCCATTATATTTTCTCCATGAGATTTTAGTTGATTTATCAAATCAACAACTCTGATATAAAATGATTCTACTGACTGTAATTCTTTCATGGATAGAGATTCAAAATCTCTTCTAAGAATCTGCAACTTGGAAGTCTTTACTTATTCCAAGCCTTGATATGCTGTCACTCCAATGTGTCCCATGGCTGCTTAGTGTTAATTGTTGTTGTTACTCTTGGGAGTATGATTTCATGTATGGCTTGATGTATGCAGAACATAGATTTTCCATCTTTCTTCCTATGTTCCCTCAATGCGTCTTTCTCAACTTGTGTGAGATTATTATATGTTTCCCGATGTGCTGGTTCTATGTAACCATTATAAACTATATCCCAAACATGTTGACCTCTGAACAAAATCCTTCATTGTTAGAGACCAATATTCATAATTCTTTCCTGTAAAAATTGGAGTTTCCAAACTCGACATGTTTGAACGAGAAGTGGAAGCCATTTTTTATTTTTTTATTTTCCTTATAAAATTACTTTTTCACTTTAAGACCAGATTTATTTCCTAAACCTTGCTTTGATACTAGTTAACAAAAACGAAGATGACTAAATGTGAGTTACCACTAAGTTATAAAAATTTCGGGTGGACCTCCTTTTTATTTTTACTTGTCTAACTCCAACTAGACAAGTCTACCAATATGGTCATGCTTTTCCACCCGACTCTTTTACCTCGACAAGTTCTTACTTGTTGGTTTTACGGACTCACTTTACTTCGACAGGTTTATAAGTAGAGAAACCAAGGAGGAAACCAACAAAACACAAAGGCTCACTCAGACACACAGGAGGAGAAACACTCAACTCAATTGTATTCAGGAATAAATATTACATATATAGAAAACAGATAAGTTAAACTAGATCCAATAAATTTGGATCAGATCCACTAGCATCGGAGCTATTTGAACAAGAACCCTAGATATAGAAAACATACAAATATATTTCTGCATTATAACTAACAGCCTCCCTTAATGCAGAAATGGATTATTGACAACAAATACTTTCTTCCTAAGATCCTCAAAATGGACCCTTCCAACAGGTTTAGTAAAAACATCAGCAACATTTTCACTTGTGTTACAATAGATGAGTTAAATTTCTTGAGACTCAATCTTTTCTCTGACAAAATAATGTTGCAGCTCAATATGTTTAGATCTGGAATGATATACTGGATTGTGTGCTAGCTTAATTGAGCTTTGATTGTGACACTAGATTCTAGTAGCTTGTTTTTGTTGTGTTCCAACCTCTTCAAGAATGCGCCTCAACCAGATGGCTTCACAAGTAGCACTAGTTAATGCTTTGTATTCAGCTTCTGTGGATGACAAAGAAATAGTTGGATGTTTTTTACCACTCCATGATATGACTCCCGAACCAATATTAAATGCATATCCAGAAGTGGATCTTCTGTCATCGGGATTGCCTGCCAAATCAGAGTCAAAGTAACCTGCCAACTGAACATCAAATACATCAGTTTATAAAAGATCATAATCAATAGTTCCTTTTAAATATCTTAGGACCTGCTTTGCAGCTATCCAATGTGTTTCACATGGCTTAGCCAAGAACTGACTAAAGATGCTAACAGAATATGATAGGTTTGGCCTTGTATTAGTGAGGTAGTTTAGAGTACCCACTAGTTAACGATACAAAGTACCATAAGGTTCTTTAGATCCATCACTGTTGTATAATTTGACATTTTGTTCCAAAGGAGTGGATACAGATATGCATTCACTCATTTGAAATCTGTCAAGTATTTCCCTTTCATATTTGTTTTGAGTGATGAATGTTTTACCAGATTCTCTCCAAAAAGCAATGCCTAAACAATAATGTAAGTCACCAAGGTCTTTCATTTCAAATTCATGTGACAAATTACTTTTAATATCTGCAACTAATTGATATTCTCCTCCTGTAATGATAAGATCATCCACATATAGGGATATCAAGCAAACATTTTCCTGATTATCTTATTTAATATATAAACTTGAATCATTTTTACTTTTGAGAAATCCTTGTTGTTTGAAGAAGGTGTCAATCTTGATGTACCATGATCTAGGAGCTTGTTTCAGTCCATAGATAGCTTTCTTTAACTTGCACACAAGTTTCTCATGTCCTTTCTGCACAAAACCTTTAGACTGCACTAAGTATACTTCCTCTTTTAAATCACCATTTAGAAAAACAGATTTGACATCTAACTGGTGTATTCTCCAGTTATGTTTATTAGCTAATGAAATTAACAATATGATAGTGTTTAACTTAGCTACTGGTGCATATGTCTCTTCAAAGTCAATCCCCTCTTGCTGAGAATAACCCTCAGCAACTAATCTTGCCTTGAATTTGTCAATACTACCATTTGCTTTAAGTTTAGATTTGTATAGTCATTTTGATCCTATGGGTATTTTATCTTTGGTTAATTCTACTAAATCCAAAGTTTTGTTTCTCATAATAGAATTATATTCTTCATTCATTACAGTTACCCATTCTTCCTTATCTTTTGCTTGTTCATAATTTAATGTCTCTATGACATTCATTATACCAGTCATCAAGGCATAATCTCTAAACTTTACTAGAGGATGAGTTTGATGAGATGACCTTCTAGGTACTACAGTACCTATTGGAGTTCCATCCATGATTCTTCTGTCTTCTGTTGTTTCATCATCTGAGGTAGTATCACTCATGTTTGATTCCTATTCTTGAACTTGCTTTTGTTCTTGCACCTGCTGTTGATCCTGCACTTTTTGAAGGATTTTATCTACTTTGACATGCTCATTTATGATCAGTTATTCATTAGCTTTATTCATCTTGTTACACATATATGTATTTTCATGAAATACAACATCTCTACTAGCAATCAATTTGTGCGAACTAGGATGAAAGAGTTTATATGCTTTCTGATCATCACAATAGCCAACAAAGATACATTCTATGGATTTTGCATCCAATTTCCTTCTGTCATCTTTAGGTATGTGTGCAAAATCCCTAGAACCAAATATTCTTAAATGACTAATTTAAGGTTTATAGCCATAAAAGAATTCAAAGGGGGTTTGAAGTTCTAGTTTCTTTGTTGGACTCCTATTCTTTTAGTACACAACAGTGTTAATTGCTTCAACCCAAAATCCATTAGAAATGTTCTTACCTTAGAGCATGCTGCGAGCACATTCCACCAATGTTTTGTTTTTCCTTTCAGCAATACCATTTTGTTGAGGTGCATTTGTGATTGTGAATTGCTGTTGGATTCCATTTTCTATACAGTATCTTTTGAAAGCTCCAGAAGTGTAATCACCACCTTGGTTCGATCTGAGGATTTTAATGTATTTTCCTGTCTACTTCTCAACTTTGATTCTGAATTCCTTGAAGTATTCGAATACATCGCTTTTCCTTCTGATGAAGTAAGCCCATGTAAACCTGGGTCTGTCATCAACGAATATCAAAAAATACCATGCACCACCAAGTGATCTGGTCTGCATAGGCCCACATACATTAGTGTGTATTAGTTGAAGGATTTCAATCTACCTCTTCTCTTCATGGTTAGGAAATTCATTTCTATGTTGTTTTCCCAGTGCACATGCAACACATTCAATATGATCATTTTTAATGAAAGGAATACCCTCAACCATCAAATTTTTCTGTAATAACATGAGATCATTATGATTGAGGTGTCCATACCTTTGATGCCACAATTCGACATCTAAAATAGCTGATGCTGCTAGTGCCTAATGGTTGCCCTTGATTGCATCCCTTATACAATCCACCAAGTCTGGATCCTATCCCTATAACCCTGTAATGATCTTGGACATATTTGACACGGCACTTATATTTATCAAATTCAACTTTCATATCATTATCAATGATAGCAGAAACATATATTAGATTCTTTTTTATGCCTGGAACATACATCACATTATGTATCTATTTAAATTGCCCATAAGGTAGGTTAACACTTATCACTCCATAACCTAGGACTTTGTGAGACCTGTTATCACCTAGATAGATGTGTGTGCCATCAGACTTTTCATAATACTCATCATACCAGTCTCTCTTACAAGACATGTGGGAATATGCAGCCAAATCTATGAACCATGCATTTTCATCATCTGTCTCAGCAGACAAAGTATGTTCAGATATATACAGTCTTAGGTTTTTAAATCCATTGACATCCGGGGTGTCTTTTCTAACATAATTTCCTTTATGTTTTCTGTATCTATAATTGGAATCATTGTTTATCTTCTTAAAACAATCTCTAGCTATGTGACCTGATTTTCCACAATAATGGCATACAACATCTTTATTAGCACTAGAGTCATTGCATGGCATACCTCTGTGTCTTGCACGAAACTTGCCTCTGTGTGGATTCTAGTGATTGCCTCTTTGTGGGTATCTTCCTCTTGCCAACAACACCTGATCTGAAGACTGAGATTTAGGCTCATACATCTTCATCCTTTCTTCTTATTATATCAAGATTCTGCTGAGCTCAACAAATGTAGGATGGGTCTATCTTGCTGCAAGTGTTGAGATGAATATTTTATAATTTGAAAACAGACCTTTTAATGTGATAGATACCAGATCAGTACTGGATATTTCTTCACCTATGTCACCCAGATTATCTCTGAAGTCTTTGATGCGGGAGAGGTATTTATTCATAGTTTCATTCACATCCATCTTGATAGACAATAATTTTGTCTTTAAAAACAAAATTCTATTAGAGTCAGATGTCTCATACAAACCTTTCAGTTTTTCCCATGTGTCTTTAGACGTCTTGGAATTTCTAATGTGAGGTATGATGTTGTCTTTTACAAACATACGAATCAACACCTTTGCTTGGGTTTCCCTAGAATTCCAATCTGAGAGAGACAACGAATCTGTAGGATTATGTTCATCTCCTTTCACAATCGGCCATAAACTAAGAGCTTTAAGCACATTAATCAGCTTGAATTTCCAATTTACATAATTTCCCCCATTCAATTTTGATGCTTCAGTATTGTATAAATCGGCTAGGGACATGTTAGCCATTTTTACAGTGCTGAAAGATAATTTCAACCAGAGAGGACAAGGAAAAAAAATTCTAGCTCACCTATTCACTGGAAAATAAGCAAATAGATCGGCGCTCATTGTATGGGAATGATCTAGTGCCAGCCAAAAATCGTTGTAAGGAAGGGCCCACCGGCGCCTATTCTCTTTTGGAGGTCAATGAGTTATCGTCTCACTTCCTTCTCCTCTAGGAAACACCATCGGTGCACTTCCTTCTCCTCTAGGAAGCACCATCGGTGCACTTCCTTGTCCTCTAGGCAGCATTGTCGGCGCTCTGTCCTGCTTCAACATATGCGTCGTCCAAAATAGAGGGAAAAAAATTGCGCCATCGAAGATGGGCGTGATGACCTCCAAAAAAACATTTGCACATGAATTTCTCCACCAACAATGAATTTCTCCACAATAATTTCTCCACCAGCAATGAATTTCTCCACGAGCAATATCCACACCAGCAATTTCGTCCAGACCCAACAATTATGTAAGCAGACCCCAGCAATTTATAATTCTGAGGTATTTATATTTTTGCGGATATTCCATTCACACGAACGGTAAGCAGACCCCAACAATTTTCAGCAGACCTTTGGCATCAATTGGTCCTAGGAAATGAGAAGACCGTTGGCATCAATTGGCAACGATTTCAATATCTCTGGAAAAAAAAATTTGCACGTGAGAGAAATCTAGGTCAACGATCAGCAATTTCTCCTTTGGACACTTTCCTTCGGCAAGCTCTCATGCAAGTAATTGGAAGAGATTTCAATATCTTTGATACTTAATCAATTTTACTTCTTTATTACAAACAGGGACTTAGGCAAAGAGGTCCTTCACATAGGCACACTCACAGCAATTTATGGTTCCCTCACAAATCCAACAACTTAGCTCTGATACCAAATTAGAGAAACCAAGAAGGAAACGAGCAGAGCACAAAGGCTCGCTCAGACACACCGGAGGAGAAACACTCAACTCAATTGTATTCAGGAATAAGATTAGGGTCAGTGCAAGAAGATGAGGGACCTTTAAGATGCAATCCTAGTTTTCAAAAACAAGATCATGTTACCAAAAAATACATCAACCCGAGCTTGACATAGCACTTGGTATGGTTCAACCCGAGCTTGACATGTCATGGAACATGTAGGATAGGAAGCCATATCGCGTACACGTTATATAACTACAAAACGCGCTCGCGATATGTAGTTATAAAATGCGTACGCGATTTGCAAATCATAAAAAAAAATTAAATACACAGTCCCGAACCCGTGGCCCATTTTCACAATCAAGAATGCGAATTCGAAGGGCCATTGGAGGGTTTTGGAGCGAGACCACTGCTTGGGATTGTTGCAGGAACTAATTCAGGTTGAGGGGAGGAGATTTCACTCGTGTATTGTCATCCAACAAGGTAATTCAATCACCCAATGCATTTTTTTTTTGTCAATTTTTACCCTATAATTGTGTGACTTTAGTGTGTGATATTCAAATGCACTTCCCTCCTATCTTTTTTAATTCTCAAGAGCATTACCTTATACACCTAGTAGAAGAGATTGAAGAATGTGGTTCTATCCATATCCATACAATGTTGCTTGCGGAGAGATATATGAAGTTTCTAAAACATTTTGTGAGACAAAGAGTTCATCTAGAAGGATCTATGGCTGAGGGGTACATGGTCTTTCCGATAATGGTTCATTTGAGTGAGTACTTACCTCAATTGCATTTTGAAGCTCCATGATTATGGGGCAATAACCAAGATCAATTTTTTTAAGGAGAAAGATTAGAGGGTGGAGGGTCTTCAAAGAGGATAAGAGGTATACTAAAATTTTTTGTAACAATTGTTCTAATGCTAAATATTGTAAATTTGGATTTAAATAATGATTACTTGTACATGTAGATGCTAAGGAGTGGGAGTCATTACATTTGTATGGTGCATACAATTCTTAATTTATGTTAGAGTGCACTGAGGAGTATAATCAACAAAAGAAAGTAGAGGTTGAATATCACTTTAAAACAGTTTTTAGAACATACTGGAATGTAATTCAATCTTTAGAGAATGATAATTGTGTATGTTTTGTTTATGCATCAAATATAATGGAAATTAAGTTTTTAACAGTTTTTGAGGTGGTCATGTTTTAGTGGATTTATGATGTCAAGGTAAATACATTCCATAACTTCTCAACTTAATAAGTTTTCTTGTTTCATATTATTTTGTGCTTCTCTAACAATTTTCTCAAAGACATTTGATTTGGTGGGGCTAGGGATTCCGCCACACGCCAATGATTTAATTGATATGTTGAATATATTTTCCCAGTAACACCTATGTAAGAAAAAATCAATACCATAAAGATACAAAATAAAAGTAAAAGTGTTAAACTTTAATTATTGTTTATAGTTTTTTATGTTTGAAAAATTAGTCAAACTTAAGTTTGTGTATGTTTTCCTTAATTCACATTTTCAATTTTGAAGAGATGTCATTAAATACCATGTATACGTTTCTAATTATTTTCTTATTGATTTGGTTATTGCAGTTGCGGCTATGGACCCCAATGCGGAAATATTGATTGAGCTTGCCCAGTTGAGAGGTTTGAGTACTGCTTTTAGTGGTGGTGATAGAATTCGACGTTCACTTGCATCCACTTTGGATGCAATTGTTGAGACTATCACATTGTCAAACAACATACTATATGATATTACTTCATAGAGAGAAAGAAAAAGACGTGAGTACGCTGATGGGCTTAGCTACAATGCAATAAAAAAGTTGAAAATCACCAAAGAGCATATATTTTCATTGTTTAGGGACCCTCGCACAGAGGAAATCCCAAATGCAAATAGGCCACATATCTCTATCGAGTGGTGCACATATCAACCATTTGTTGATAACTAGATGGACAGCTGGTATATGGTTTTTGATATGCCACCACACAACAACAGGGGAATCCCGTTGTACTTCCTTCGGAAGATGTATGCAGAGTTCATGTTGGGAAAACACGTAAACTATTTTGATATATTGCAGTTTCAGGGGATCGGTGGGGGGATGCCCCAAAACCGACCCAATGCCAGGCTTCAAGATGTTGATCGCCCTATCCCTGCACCTCGCAGGCAGTTGTCTGGGATAGATGTCCCACCTGTACATCATGTTATTCCACAGACACATGAGGCATTTTTGAGTTTGGCACGGGCCGTTGTTCGCCATAGCACTATGGTTCAGCATATGGGTGAGGAAGGGACATCTGTCCCTAGTGTGGTACATACACCAGGTCCTCATGGTGCAGGACCATCTTCTAGTACAGTACCACCCACTGGTGCAGGACCATCTACTAGTGCAGCACCATCAGCACAATCCCAGCCTACTTTTGAGCCTCACGAGTGCACATCGTGTGGTCGTCCATGCTATGGTCTTTCGTCAGATGTTGTCTTCAGTGGGTTTTTGAGTGATGTATGTATATGGTTAATTGTAATAAATTCTTCATTTATTTTCCTCTTTGTACACATATGTATAGTTTGAGCTAATATATTAATTTTGTGAACTTGCAGTTGATGCTTTATGCCGGTAGCGATGCCCCAGAGTATCATGTTCCACACTCTACACAGGGGCAGGACATTCCATCCACTAATCCCGTATCTCACACCAAGGTAAACATTTTAAAATTACAGCTTTTTAATACTTGTTAAATTGTTAATTTCCACATACTGTACATGTCAGTTCACTAATGTTATCTATGGTCTAATATTTACAATTATTAAACTTACAGATGCCGGATCCTTCACGGGGGAAAGTAGTGATGGAGGTAGGATCCATGGTCATATCAACCGAGGAAATATCTGGGCAGATGCCAGATCCTACACGAGAGGAAGCAGTGATGGAGGTAAACATTTTAAACATTTAAAAAATGTCATTTTTTAAATACATGTATGTTCGTTGAATCATCCATGTCTAGCTACATGAACTCTTGTTGACTATAGGCTGGTACCGAAACACCTAGACCATCTCTTGGAGTTGTATCTCCCCATAGGCCATATGTGAACAAGGGTCAAGTGTATATGAGACGACCTACTCCTAGAAAGAGTGAAGTTGTCCACGACCATGGAGATACTGATACCATGGTAATTTGTATATCCTTCGATGATATTTCGTGGTTAACTTGAAATCCAGTGCATAAAATATTTTGTTAATGTTTGATTTGCATGTTTACTGCATCAGGAGCCAGAGTTTATTGTTGAAAACCTTGCAGGGATGGTTGATGCAGCAGTCAGTGATGCATCTACAATGGCAACAAGTCACACAGAGGTACAACTATTTGAACATGATATAGACATAGTGTGTTATTGTTGTCTATTGTTTATTCATGCACATTTCTAACTATTTCAAGATTTGGTGAATGTAGCCACCACCACCACAATGATGAAGGTGATGATGATGATGTTCATGAAATTGATGGTGTGGATGATGATGATGATGTTCATGAAATTGATGGTGCGGATGATGATGATGAGGAGGAGGAGGATGATGATGAATGATGATGATGTTCATGATGTTGATGGTGATGAATGATGATGATGATGATGATGAGGATGATGATGATGTTCATGATGTTGATGGTGATGATGATGATGATGACGTTCATGATGTTGATGGTGATGATGAGGAGGATGATGATGATGATGTTCATGATGTTGATGGTGATGATGATGATGTTCACGATGTTGATGGTGATGACGAATGATGATGAATGATGATGATGATGATGACGATGATGAAGGTGATGATGATGATGATGATGAATGATGAGGATGATGAGGATGATGATGAGGATGAGGATGAGGATGATGATGTTCATGATGTTGACGGTGATGATGATGATGATGATGATGACGATGATGAAGGTGATGATGATGATGAGGATGAGGATGAGGATGAGGATGAGGATGAGGATGAGGATGAGGATGAGGATGAGGATGAGGATGAGGATGAGGATGAGGATGAGGATGAGGATGAGGATGATGATGTTCATGATGTTGATAGTGAGGATGATGATGATGATGTTCATGATGTTGATGGTGATGAATGATGATGATGATGAGGAGGAGGATGATGATGATGAAGGTGATGTTCATGGTGAGGATGATGATGATGTTCATGATGTTGATGGTGATGATGAGGAGGAGGAGGATGATGATGATGTTCATGATGTTGATGGTGATGATGATGATGTTCATGATGTTGATGGTGATGATGATGATCATGTTGATGATGATGATGATGATGATGTTCAAGGTGATGATGATGATGAGGACGAGGATGACGATGAGGAAGGTGATGATGATGTTCATGATGTTGATGGTGATGATGATGAGGATGAGGATGAGGATGTTCATGATGTTGACGGTGATGATGATGATGATGAGGATGAGGATGATGATGAGGATGACGATGATGATGAAGGTGATGATGATGATGAGGACGATGATGATGATGTTCATGATGTTGATGGTGATGAGGATGATGATGATGTTCATGATGTTCATGACGTTGATGATGAGGATGATGATGATGATGTTGATGGTGATGATGATGAGGATGAGGATGATGATGAGGTTGACGATGATGATGTTCACGATGTTGATGGTGATGATGAATGATGATGATGATGATGATGACGATGATGAAGGTGATGATGACAATGATGATGATGAATGATGATGATGAGGATGAGGATGAGGATGTTCATGATGTTGACGGTGATGATGATGATGATGATGATGACGATGATGAAGGTGATGATGATGATGAGGATG
>LPNX010164474.1:142642-156752 GCA_001517045.1 Pseudotsuga menziesii
TTGATGGTGATGATGATGAGGATGATGATGATGATGTTCACGATGTTGATGGTGATGATGAAGGTGATGATGGTGATGATGATGATGAATGATGATGATGTTCATGATGTTGATGGTGATGATGATGAAGATGAAGATGATGGTGATGATGATGATGATGATGATGATGATGATGGTGATGATTATGATAAGGATGATGATGATGGTGATGATTATGATAAGGATGATGATGATGATGTCCATGATGTTGATGATGATGAACATGGCGATGTTGATGATTATGATCGATGATCAATGATCATGTTGATGATCATGATGATGATGAAGATGAATATGAAGATAATGACGATGATGATCATGTTGATGATGATGATGATGATGACAATGGTGATGATGATGATGACAATGGTGATGATGATGAAGATGATGAGGAAGGTGATGATGATGATGATGTTGATGACGACGATGGTGATGATGATGTTCATGATGTTGATGGTGATGATGATGATCATGTTGATGATGATGATGATAATGATGATGATGAAGGTGATGATAATGATGAGGATGAGGATGAGGATGATGATGATGATGATGATGTTCATGATGTTGTTGGAGATGATGATGATGAGGATGATGATGATGATGATGATGATGAAGGTGATGATGATGATGATGATGATGATGATGTTCATTATGTTGATGGTGATGATGATTATGAGGATGATGATGACAAATGATGATGATGTTGATGATGATGATATTCATGATGTTGATGGTGATGATGATGAGGATGATGATGACGATGTTCATGATGTTGATGGTGATGATGATGATGATGATGATGATGATGTTCATGATGTTGATGGTGATGATTATGATAAGGATGATGAAGGTGATGATGATGGTGATGATGATGACAATGACGACGATGGTGATAATGTTGTTGTTGTTGATGATGATGATGGCAATGGTGATGATGATGATGATGACGATGGTGATGATGAAGGTGATGATGGTGAAGATGATGATGATGAAGATGAACATGATGAAGATGATAATGATGATCATGGCGATGTTGATGATGATGATGATGGTGATGGTGATGTTGATGATGAGGAAGGTGATGACGAGGAGGAGGAGCATGATGATGATGATGACAACGATGGTGATGACGATGATGTTCATGATGATGATGACGATGATGGTGATGATGATGTTCATGATGTTGATGGTGGTGGTGATGATGATGATGATGATAGCGATGATGAAGCTGATGATGACGATGAGGATGAGGATGATGATAATGATGATGAGGATGAGGATGAGAATAATGATGATGGCGATGCTGATGATGATGATGATGATGAGGAAGGTGATGATGATGATGATGATGATGATGAAGATGAATATGAAGGTAATGAAGATGATGATCATGTTGATGATGATGATGAAGATGATGAGGAAGGTGATGATGATGATGATGATGTTGATGACGACGATGGTGATGATCATGTTCATGATGTTGATGGTGATGATGATGTTCATGATGTTGACGATCATGAAATTGAAGATGATGATCATGTTAATGATGATAATGATGATGAAGTTGAAGATGATGAAGAAGATGAAAATGATGATGAACGCTATTTTTGGTTTTACAAAACACGCACACGATTTGTATGCAAATAACACGCTCGCGTTTTGTTTCTATATAACGCGAACCCGTTTTGTTTAGTTAAATCGCGCTCGCGTATTGTTTAAATTCAAAAATTTATTCCCTCCAAATGATAAGGCTGAGCCTCCACCCATGCTTTCATGGAATTATTATTCCTATGTTTTTTCTTTGTACTTTGCTTCGGATTCAACATGCCTGTGCCTTGGAGTATGATAAACCATGGCAAATTCAACATTATATCCAAATTTTCAATATGCTCGTGTTTAGTGGTTAGTCTGATTATGCTGCACACCTCCATTTTTTATGAGATTTTAGAAACAGATATGGTTTTTTTTGCAGATTCTAAATATGTAAATTTTAACAAGAATACATAATTTTTTCTATTTTTTTCTTATTTATCTTCTGTCATCACTCCTCAACTCAAAAAACACACTGGTAGTGTTTCGTCCATATCTCTTTCGTTTCTCAACTATTTAAAAAAAAATTGTATGGTGCACTAAAGAACACCAACCTCTACATGCTATAAAAAACCCATTTCCAAATAATTGCATTAAGACATTCAAATGCTGCACCCACAATTGACGTACCGTTTTCGAGGTTTGATCTCTTAGATAATTAAAAAAAAAATTAAAAATTATTTTTATTATTGGAAAAATAGTCGTGCACTAGTCCTATATGTTCTCTATATGTATACCAGTTTTCGTAAGTTTATTCCATCATTTAGACACTCAGAGGCTGCACCCACAAAAACATATACCTTATAATTTGTCCAAAAAATAAAAAGTGCCCATTAAAATTTATCTAACTTTAGATAGTTAACAACATTTTCAATAGAAAAAAAATATATATTTGGAAAGGTCATTCAATTTCCTACATTTCTTGTTTTTTACTGATCGCAAGATTCATTGTGTAAGTGTCTCAAAATATCCATGCAAGTTGATGGATGCCTGTTTTTTCAGTTTTGTGCCAAAAGAGACCCTCAACTTCTTGCACACACCCATTACATATATAGAAAAATGATAAGCTAAACTAGATCCAATAAATGTGGATCAGATCCACCAGCATGAACTCTTTGAACAAGAACCCAAGAGGAGAAACACTCAACTCAATTGTATTCAGGAATAAAGATTAAGTATATAGAGAACTGATAAGCTAAACTAGATCCTATAAATGTGGATCAAATCCACCAGCATCGGAAATGTTTGAACAAGAACCCTAGATATAGAAAACATACGAAAATATTTGTGCATTATATCTAACATTTACTTCAACCACTTGTAGGTTTCACAACTTCAACAAGTTTTCTTCTACCACTTGTTGGTTTTACAACTTCCACAAGTTTACTTCTACAGGTTTAACTCCACAATTTTACTTCCACTCACTTACTCTAGTGGTTTATTTTTAGTCGAAATTTACAAAGGATATTTCTTAGTCTAAACAAAAACTAGACACAACAACAACAACAATTGGACAAAATTACAAAATCACATAACCAAACATTAAGAAGTCTTATGTGGTTACACTCAAACCGTAAATGTAAACAACATTTACTCAAGTAATTATGGAGAGAAATTGTCCCTAAATAAACATGTATTCAACCATAAACTATTTTATTTATTTAACTTGGTCGGACATAAAAAAAAAAAACTATATGCCTTAAATGCAAACTTGAGATTTACATATTTAACCTAATTTAACCTTTTACAAAGCTTCAGCTCTTGACATCTTCAAACACAGAGAAGCTTGAGCTTGACACAATTATCTCTTCACTTTCTGATACCCTCTGAGCTCTCTCCCTCTCTATCGTGATCTACTAACTCACCATTAAAGAGTGTAATAACTATCTACCTTTGCAGAATAGTGGACTCTTCAATATTGTGAGACTTTACATACTCTGAATTGATACCGATTCTGGCAGAGTGGACTGAGCTCTCGTAAGGATTTGCAAGTAATTAATTTTCCAACAAATATTTGTACTAATAAAGTAGATATTTTTTTAGGTTTGTGATTTCGTTTAGTATTCGATAAAGTAGATATATTTTTAGGTTTGTGATTTCGTTTAGTATTCGATAAATTTTCTTAGGAAGATTTGTTTTACTTAAAGCATAAATTTGATACAGACACATTTAAATAGCCAACAATATAAGTATATCTTTATCAGAAATTGTATTTAATTTTTGTGATAATTTGTAGAGAATATGGTAAAAGAATTTTATTGTAGTATTTGTCATTATCCGAGAAGTTACTTATTCAAGTATAACTTTGTCTTAAATCGTTTTAATTAAGAATATTTTAAAACTTGATTATGAGAAAAGTTTATAGTTAAATGTGATAGAGTTCAATGGACAACCTTCATAGACTTTCTGGTAGGAATAATTATTTCGGTAAAAAGCTTGTATGGTGGAATAATTATTTGGGTAAAAAGCTTGTCTAGAGTGGTAAATATTTTGCTTCAAATATATCTCCCCCATAAAGTTACATACAATCAACCGGCACGTAATATAAATGAACATAAATGCTAGTTAGTATTCTTCCATAAAGATTATATGGTGAATGCTTTTGAGAATTTAAGAGATAATCTGTTTGGGAAAATGCAGAGTAGAAAGTGTGCATGATTTTAAAATAGGGAAGGATGGGCTGAAAAATGTGGGAATGTCTGCCGCACAATGGATATTTATTTGGAAAAATCCGATTGAAACAGTTGGTTTTCTGTCAGAATTTTTGCAAATCTGCAGACTTAAATGTCCAAAAGCATTTTCTAAAAAGGCCCAATTTAGAAAGAGTTTCAAATCATGCAGTGTTATTATCATTTTTTCATGTATCTGGTTGATAATCTAACTATGCGTGAAGAATCGGCGGGAATCGGGATTGATGATCAAACTTTTCAATAAATGATAATATATTTGCTACACGTTTAGAGCTATGTTACTTGAAATTTCCACCATAAATTCTGCATCATGAATAACTAGATTGCGACTGATCCCAATGTTTTGGAGGTTGTGCTATTACCATTGAGATCGTCCCAGTGATCCTAGCCATCCCCTATCGTCAAATTAAAAACAGCGATCCCATATCTTAATACAACGATCGAATCATAAAATTAATAACAGCGATTCCTGCATGATCGATCCATAAACATTAAAACCGGCAATCCCATCATAAAATTAATAATAACGGCGATCCATTATCTTGAACAACGGTGATATGGAGGCGTGGGAGGCTATCCCCTCTGTATTGGCCGCCGCACCAATAAATGGCCTGCAGGCTTCTGCATTTCTCCCGTCTATCGGTGTTACCGTGGGTGGGATTACGGGCCTTGCTCTCACCCTGAATTACTCAAAAAGTTATTTATACCAAAACTCAATTTGGATTGCGAAAAGTCCCTAATAATTCCACAGTACCACCGATATACTGGAGAAATGCACTAGCCTGCACGCCATATGAACAGCATTCAGCCTACTCCAGGCCACACTAGCCTGCACGCCCTATGAACAGCATTATTCAGCCTACTCCAAGCCATTTAATGGTACAGTGCAGTGACTGGAGATCGAACGGTCATTAGGGCACCGCAGCATTAAATGACCTGCAGGCGAATAATTTTCGCCCAACAGTTAGTAGATTGCGTTAGCGATTGAGCCGATGACTCTTACAACGCAGAGCCATAAAAATGCTTTGCATTGAAACTTGCGAAACGCCTGTGGTTTTAGGGTTTTTAAATCGAAAGATTTCTTAAAACTATATGGATTTGAACATACTGGAAAGATATTGATATTTGGGGTAAGTGTAAGCCCTTTATTGCGCACAGAAGCAAACGCCTTAATTCAAAACATTACGTTTTGGTCGAGATAAAGACGAAATGAATGAAGCCTGTAATCATTATATACGTCCGTGTCATCCTTGGAATGTTATGCGTGGACACACCCAATAAATAATATAGATACACATACCTGGAATGTAATCATCATCACTCTGAATTATGCAGCCTCATATTCCGAATCACCGCCTGACGGCCCGCCTCATTATAAAAGCCTTTCGTGTTAACAGAAAAACTTATATCAAATTCCGACGAAACCCTTGCTGCATTGTTTACCTGTGTTTTGCTAATTAGAAAAATAGAGTTGGCAGTGAAGGAAAGTTTCTACGCTAATGAGGAGAAGAGAAATTCGAAGAAGAGAAAGAGAGATTCGAAGAAGAAGAGGAAGAGCTAGAGTATGGCGAACAGAGATGGAGAATCAGGCGCTAATGGAGAACATGGATGTCCTGATGGCCTCGCTTGCGAAATTAGCCTCCGAGACATTCGACAAGGCAGCCCTCCTCCAACTCCATGATTACGACCATTTCCGCGCCCATGTGATGGAGGCCGTCAGACGAAGCACAATACAGTTCATTGACTTCATCTGCAGCAGCTGCGCCGCAGCTTCTTCCCTTCCACTAAAACGACTGAACCCCATTTCCTTCACCGAGTTGCAGGTTGGGGAAATCCACCATGGCCGGGTGGTGTATGGAAAGCTGTGCGTCAAGGCGTTTGGACGAGGCAGAATTATGACGTTGCTCGAGGACGATAATGGCCTTGCCGTCCGACTGGTAATCTACAACAGCGCTCTCTCCACTTTGGCGGACCTCAAGAAGCTTTATACCATGGGAGCCAGAGTGGCAGTCAAGGAGCCCTATTTGATGCGTGCTGCTGACGATAGCATTCTGATTCAAGTGGACAACCCTGCCAACGTCCACAAGCTAGCGACCGAGGAGGGTAGCCCAACGGAGTTGCTGATGCATATGGACGTGGAGAAGTTGAGGAGCAAGGGCAACAGATGCTTCAGAGAACAAAATTGGGATGGAGCGGCCGAGCTCTATACAAAATGCATCGACGCCACTCTTCTTCAGCTCAAGGAGAAATTATTGAATGACAATAACCGCGATATCAATACCGGTCTTCTGCACGGCTATTCCAACAGGTCAGAGACATGGTTGCAGTTGAAGGAATTCGAATGGGCGCTTGAGGATTCGGATGAGGCCCTTAGGATCGAACCCGGCCATGTGAAATCGCTCTATCGGAAAGGCCGTGCTCTGCTCGGGCTGAAGCACTATGCTGCGGCATGCGAAGTTTTGGAGAAAGCGGACAGGGTCAGCGACGGGCACAGCCAAATCAAAGACGTTTTACGGGAGGCCAAGATATTGTACGCCCAGAACCGGGATGGGAAATATGACATCTCGGACTACCTGCTTGGACGCTCCTCTTCTACCCCGGAGGTTGCCGATTTCATCGGCCCTGTGGAGATCAACACGACCAAAGACGGTCGCGGCCGTGGACTGTACGCTACCCAAGAAATTGCGACTGGACAACTTTTGCTTGTAAGCAACGCTGTCGCAGTTGTTTACGAGAATCCTCGGGGCAATCAAGAAAAGCTTGTTGCGGCAGTCGTCCGTGCTGTCAGGAAATCTCAAAGATTGCGCCGGCAACTTTATAGTTTAGAAGGTTCCTCTCCGACCGGCAGTCTGGATGTTCCCGCCATTGATCTATTCAAAACGGAGGACCAGATGTCCCGAGGAAAAGAAAAAGAAGATTTTCAAGTGGACGTTAATCGTATCCGGGATGTAATAAGTCGAAACTCATTTGGTGGAGCTTCAAAAATATTTGGAAGACACTTAGCAAGACAGTCCCGCGGAGGTCGTAAATCTTTTAGCGGTCTCTGGCTGTTGCCGTCATTTATTAACCATTCCTGCCTGCCGAATTCGAGCAGGCTGGAAGTCGGAAGCGCCATGTTTATTCATGCCTCCAGGCCCATTGAGAAAGGAGAAGAGATCACCATTTCCTATTTTGACAGTCTCGTGCCCTTGCCACAGCGCCAAGCCAAGTGCGAGTGTTGGGGTTTCAGCTGCAAGTGCAAGAGATGCAGATTGGAGCAATCTCTGAGGCCGGTGCTGGAGTCCATAACTGCACAGTTCGAAAAATTGTATGACAAAGCATTGGAGGAAACCGATTATGCCGCAAGGTGAAATGGATTCGTGCGTCATTTCTGTCTGCATATTTTGCAGGAACGCAATCGGACGTGTTCTTCCCCACAATGTTGGAGGACAGCGTTCCTTCAGGAGAGGAAATCATGGAAGCCATTCAGAACACTGTGCCGGGGGATATTCGAACTCTGATCATGGTAGCCCATCATTTAAAAGAAGCAAAGAGTTGGACGAGGCATGAAAATCAAGCATCTATTACTAGAAATGTAGCAGAACAGGCGAGGGAGGCATGCATCAGAGTGTTTGGTAGACATAGTGAAAATGTTTTCGAGGAGCTCGTCTTCCAGCATTCAAACTACCACATGTTTTAGTAACAGTACAACTAACGTTGCCATGATACGGTACTATTCAATCTGGAAGACGTAGGGCAGCATGCAATTTTGGATGGTTAATTTGCTTGAAGTTGCTGCAAGTAATTTGTTATATGTTGTTATATTTTGTTGTAAAGGTTGGTTTGTTTTGTTTGTAATAGTTGAAGACAATGTTTGAATACCAGCTAGAAAGATTCTTCAGACGTCATGCATTGCTTTGTTGGAAGGTGTTATTGATGTGTATTTTGAGGATAATGCCTCTACATTGTCTTCTCAAATCAACTGTGTTTATCTCCATTTTGAGTAATATAAATAGTGTTTGTGCAAATGTTTCTGATGTTGTTGTGGGCTGCTACCTCTACTATGTTGTTGTGGGCTGCTACTATAGGACATTTAGCACAGTTCGACGGTGATTTGTTATCTTGTTTGTACTCAAGTATCCACTGAGTTTTAAACAAAGCAAACACTGAGTTTTGAACTGAGGAAAGAGTGCGAACACCTATCCACCGTCTATTCTAGGCAATCAATTCTACATCGTGTCCCGTGAGTCAAAGGTAATTCTAAGCCAGTGTCCCGTGAGTTAAAGGTAAATCTAAGCCATTTGGGCAAGGGTAATTCTAAGCCTGTGGGTTGTTATTAAAAGTATATGTATGCCTTCCTTGTAGATGGTTTTAAAGTGCCTCTTAAACGATTTCCACAACAGTTTTGGTTCATTCATTTTAATTGATTTCCGCAACAGTTTTGGTTCATTCATTTTAATTGGGGAATAATTCATTCTCCTCTCATGATTTTCTTGTTTTTCATCTACTATTTATTTATAACACATACATTGTCCACTATCGAGCAATCCTTACTGTTTCCATGCAGTGTGAAGGTCATTCATTTTCGAACAATCGATTATTATTTCCAATCCATTTTGGGTTTCAAATATCGTTTTGTGAAGAATGGATCATTCTTATGTCGATTAGTTTTCTTTCTTTATTTGTTTCGGGCAAACTTTCGATGGCCCATGAATGCTCGAGATGAGGCTACTCACAGTGATGAGGACAGAGCTTGCAATAACAGTTCTGATTTTGTAGGTGCAATTCATAAGACTCGATGGTGGTATCATAAAATTGTTTATAATCTCCTTATTAGCGATGATCGAAGTCGATCACAAGCGATGTAAATGATGCTTGCAAAATCTTACATAAAACGCGGTAATGAATTACTCTTCTTCCACACACCAAATATTTCTTTAACAACCCCATTTTAAAGAGGTTGTTAATGCTTAAAAAACTCGAACACCATAATCACTTGAAATCTTTCCTCGTTTATTGTCCTGGTTTATTATCTTGTTTGATGTTTAATAAAACCCGGATTAACTTAAACTTATGGGCTAGACCGGGCCTATGGGAAATGAGATCTTCATGTATTAAATGTCTTCATATCCTACTCTTTTGAAGTCAGACTTGGGATAATCAACGAGAAAAACATGCTTTTAGTTTTATTTTGAGGAAAAATCATTATATAAACAAAGAAAATGGATGATACAAAGAGGGATAAGCTTAGAAGGGAAGTTTAATTGTTATAAGATATAGTATAAACCTGATTTGATTTTAATATAATCCATCATACTATATTGAAATAGAGTGAAAATTCCTTATTTTTATTCTAACACAGGCAATCATGATTTATAAGTATATTAAACTACTACTTTTAAATCATAAGTACATTGAAATATAGTGAAGATCTGGAGTAATTATTTATTGAGAATCAATTTTAAATGATCACGTTCAATAATAATCCACTAAAATCAACGGATGGATGAGATCTGCAATGACCACGCTCTACTTTGCTAAGATTCGACCTAGTTAGGAGTTTTGTGCTTGTCACACCATAGGACTTTCTAGGGGTTTATTGACGGGTTGGAACTTGCTTGTGGTACGTTGAGGTTTAGACCGATGGACTCTACTATGTCTGGTCTAAACTATTATGGTCCATATAATAATAGAGAATATTTTGGATGTTGTCGTGGATGGAGGTAGTTTTAACCATCAATTTTACACTATTGGATAAGGAGTTTTGGGGGTCAAAAGCTCGAATTGATACTTTATCTGCCTTATTCTCACAATTACTTGTGCGTACACACATGGTGGATTTAGTGTCGATGAAATTGGGAAATTGGGACCTATTTGGAGGAATGGTAGGTGTTGTGTAGAGGAAGCAAAAAAAGCCAGATTGAAAGAAATACAGAGAAGATTGAAAGAAATACACAGAAGATACAAAATGAATAACTCATACAAAGACAGAGATTTTCTAGCGGTAAAAACCTTCACAAGGGAAACATCCACCGAGCAATTTGATACCAGTCTTCTTATTAACTCAAGAAAGGAGATTACAACTCTATTGGAGAAACCTCGACTTGTTCACTCACTTCGCAAAAGAGAATATATGGGTAAATACATTTCTTTAAACGGTTACCCATAACTACATAATTGAATATTTACTGTTACGAACAGTAAGAAATTGGTTGTCACCTCATTTATCAATAATCTCCACCTTGATAACAATTTACTTGATGTCATGCCCATTTATTCATCACCTTTCCTGTATGCCAAGAGAAGCTAAGCACCAATGTAGCTTCTCTAATGTCACTTGTTTGGTGAACATGTCTGCATAATTCTTTTGAGTCTGAACTTTCTCAAGAACCACTCCACCTTCATCAACAACCTGTCTAACAAAATGATATTTCACAGGGATATGTTTTGTTTTGCTGTGATAAGTTGGATTCTTAGCCAAATATAATGCACTTTGACTATCACAAAAAACTTTTACATTTTTCTGCACACTTCCAAACTCACCCAACAAACCTTTCAGCCATATTGCTTCTTTGCAAGCATGTGAAGCATCTATAGTATTCTGCCTCTGTAGTGGATAAAGCTACAATGTTTTGAAAATTTGACATCCAACTAATGGCTCCACCTGCAAAAGTAAACACATAACCTGAAGTGGACCTTCTCTTGTCCAGATATCTTGTAAAATCAGTGTCAACATAACCGTAAACAACATCACACCTACCATCAAAGGTGATAAAATACTTGCTTGTGCCTCTCAAGTATCGAAGCACCCATTTCATTGCTTCCCAATGTTCTTTACCTGGATTTGCCATGTATAGGCTAACAACTCCAATCGCATGTGAAATATCTGGCCTTGTACAAACCATTGAATACATCAAACTCCCCACTGCATTAGCATAAGGTATATGAGATGTAAACCGCTTTTTAGGTTAAAATGAGCAACATTAACATAATAATGAATGAGAAATAAACAATATCACAAGCAACCACATATAAACACACAATATACCCTGGAAACCCCATGCGGGGAAAACCAGCACCAATGAAGATCTTCATTACATGGCCAAAACCGGCCATCCGGGCCAAGCGAGCTAGTCACCGCTCACCTCCAGGCTGCTTTTACAATGGTTCCATCTCAAGCCTTATAAAGGCTTAATCACATGCAATACCATGGGACAATACCATGGGCTACAACAAACCATGTGCCCAAACCATGTGCTAGACCTAACCACCTTTGACTCAATCCCGAGTCAAGGTTAACCCTAACAATCCCCCCTTTAAACTTGACTTGGAGTAATCACCAACTCCCCTCAAAGTTTTATCGAGGAATCTCACATACACCCCCCTATCACCTCGGTCTATCTCTCGACTTTACCGGTGAGTTACCAGGGGTATGCATGCCTTACCAGGTCTTACAGCCATATGCCCATTTACATGCAAAATGCTCCATTACGGGTTTTTTTCATGTGTCTTCATGGTGACTATACCATCACCATTCGTTACTTCATCCTCTTGCTTTATTGCTCGTCTTATGCCATGGTCCCTTTGTACCTACATCCAAACTCTGTCATTGATGTCCATATAAAGAAAAATCCATCTACCAGATTACATGGGTCATCAACCGCTGTAACTGTCAGTTCTCCAGGAATTCTCTTAACATACATGGCTCATCAATCTTGGTCCCAAAACCGAGATTAAACCATCTCACATTTCTCCCGCAATCGAATACTCAACCTCTCTAATCCACATCAATCTAGGCTATGAGTACACTTGCCACCCTCGTACCTACCTAGTGGTTCATTCCACACTTGATGTAACATCCCTTCTTTGCGCATAAGAGGGATAGGCTTGTGCTTTTAGCATCCAGAGAAATCCAAACTTGCCTACGGCTAAGTTTCACATGGACAAAAAAATTACTGCTAGGGTGTCGGGTACCACCGAACATGCACCCCACAATTTGATTCAACATAGAAACACCAACAAGCATAACCAAGCCAAACCTGGCTCTGATACCAGTTGTTAGGTTAAAATGAGCAACATTAACATAATAATGAGTGAGAAATAAACATTATCACAAGAAACCACATATAGACACACAATATACCTTGGAAACCCCATGCGGGGAAAACCGGCACCAATGAAGATCTTTATTACATGGCCAAAACCGGCCATCCGGGCCAAGTGAGCTAGTCACCGCTCACCTCCAGGATGCTTTTACAATGGAGCCTCCTCAAGCCTTATAAAGGCTTAATCACATGCAATACCATGGGACAATACCATGGGCTACAACAAACCATGTGCCCAAACCATGTGCTAGACCTAACCACCTTTGACTCAATCTCGAGTCAACATTAACCCTAACAATTCCCCCTTTAAACTTGACTTGGAGTAATCACCAACTCCCCTCAAAGTTTTATCGAGGAATCTCACATACACCCCCTTATCACCTAGGTCTATCTCCTGTTGGCTTGCATGGGCAGACCCAGGTTTACTGTATTTAACCAACAACACCCCTAGCTCACTGGCCCTTTCGGCGACAGACCATAGAGCGGCCTAAAGTCTCACCCGAAGTGATTCTAATGGGTTGGCCAAGGACTCAAGTGTCTTGGACCAGGTTCTGTGGCAGCCTGGGTGTCTCGCAGCTCTTTCAGCCTGCGAGATCTCTCTCTTTTGCGACGCGCAACTTCCTCTTACTTGCGACAATTCTAGTCCTTATCGCATCGTCGCGCCTCAGGCACGCGTAACTCCTTCCTACGCTGATTCTCAACTGCATCACACCACAGCTCCTCTGCTGGTGCAATATTGACTCCTTGCGATATCCTACCGCTGCAGCTCAGCGTACTCAGTGCTACTCGTTCCGACTTATGGGACTCAATATACAGGGTTTCTTAACTCTGCAACTCTTAACTATCTAGGATGAAATGTAGATAAACTCTTACACAAAATACTTATGGACTTCAACTTGCATTTATCTTCTATAGTGCTGTAAACTGAATAACGCATACATACATTAAACTGTAAACAAGGCCCATGTGATAACTGATAGATGCAACAAATAAACACAACACATAAATCAATCACATAACACACAATTTTAACGTGGTTCACCTCCAGGATGGAAGTTGCATCCACAGAACTGTGTTTCTATTATAGCTCAGGGGAAGGTAAACACAGTTCTGCTGCACCGCATATGCAGCTCGAGATCTTCTGGGTAGCTCCGCACACAGCCTGGAGCCCTTCTCTCTTAGATCTCTTTTCTACCCTATATTGCACCTGGGTGAATCCACGGACCTGGGTAACACTTTTTGGCAAGCACATTTCGGCAAAAACAGAAAAACGCACCTCGGTCGAGGGCTTGTTAAGCCCTCGACCGAGGTCTTAATATCTCGACCGAGGTTTTATCAAGCCCTCGACCGAGGTATTGCAGGCTTTACAAACCCTCGGTTGAGGTATTTAAATACCTCGACCGAGGTATTTAGATACCTCGGTCGAGGGCTTAAAAAAACAGACTTAGCCCACATTCAAACAAATGGAAAATTTCCTGTGCCTTGCAGAGGTGTAAACCCTGCCATTCCTAGCACATAACTGAGCGGAGTTGATACCGATAGATTCACCAACGAATCTTCTATCCATTGAGGTATCATACACGCATTTTGGCATTCATAAGATATTTATTTTTTAATTACTTCTAAAACTTGTACTTAGAAAACCACACTGCAACTTCGAAGCAGCTCAAAGAAAAATCCGCAGAGTTAAAAATACACAGCCAA
>LPNX010164505.1:459-23846 GCA_001517045.1 Pseudotsuga menziesii
AAGTTGAAGGGTTTAATCTTTGAGAACCCTTCAAAGTGAAATGGGACCCTGCCCTTCAAATTTGATCCCTGGATATGAATCAATCCACTACACTACACTAATGTCCTTTCCTTGGCGTGAAGGCAAAAGACATGGCGACGTATCTTCTGTGATTATCACGGAGTAACTAGTGGGGTGGTTGGCACATCAATTACATTTCATAATAAATGAGAACATGTGACATCTCCAGTTCCATAATGCTAGGTTCCACATGTCAAGATGGGCATTCATATTGTTTCTTTTTAGGTTTCTTTTTAGGACGTTTATTTTCACCAATACAATAAATTTATTGTGAAAATCATTGTAAGTTAAAATTAACTCTTAAGTGTAATAAATGTACGGCATGGACTCATTTCATGGTAGTAGTATCTTGTTGTGTTTAAATGCATCTTCATTAAGATTTAAATAAGTTTCAGTTAAAAGGTGGTTAAATAAAGCTTCAGTTAAAAGGTGGTTAAATAAACAGGTAATAATTTGTTTTTGTTTTGTCATATCAGTCTTTTTTGTTTTGTTTATTAAATAGTATTTGTTTTCTGCGTATATTAACTCTAACAATCTGTTATGAATAATGGATTAAAAATTATATATTTTTGCCCTTTGTTTAACAACCAACTATCTTTACAAAATTAATTGGTTGGTTGTGCCTAAGTGGTTGGTTGTGCCACTGTAAATGAAACTTTGATGAGTGGAAATTCCTAATTCCTTCAGTGCTCATCCTAGAGTTGCAAGTATCTTTTATAAAAAATAATAAAATATTATTAAAAATAACATGATGGCTTAAATTAAATTTGAATTATTTAGAATTATATATAACAACATGAATTAGATAAACTAAAACCATAAAAATTAGATTACACATTTTTACTCTAAAAAAAGGTTTGCATCATAAGAGATTTGATCTCTCTATGCTTGGTAGATTCCTTTTTAAATAGATCTATGCCGATGTATTATCAACATAAAGTTCATTGATATAATGTATCAATGATATAAATAACACACTTAATATAATGAAATATTTTAACTACCTAATATCAAAATGTATTTGGTAAGATTAAAAATATTTTAATGATTAAAACCAATAACAATAACAATTGTTTTGGCTCTTATGTTAATTGACAAATAATTTATAATAGATTTCGTCACTTTTTTTTAAGTTTTATTTATAAAATTATTATTTAACATTAAAAATAATTCAATTTTCTGAAGATAAATATATTAAAAAAACACAAATGGTAAAAAGACAAGTATTAGTCAAGAATTATTTCGATGTTATTAAGACATATATGACAACTAGTTAACTAACCTCTTAACCTCTTAAGCTTTTGAGTCATTTTCATTTCATTTGCACTTGAATGTGACATAGTTTACATTGATCACATGCCATAAATGGTATGGATGGGCTTGATAAAAAGTACGACAAAGTTCACATTTATCAACATATAGCATGCCATAAATGATATGGATGGGCCAAAGGTTAAGAATGTAGTTTCTTCTTTAAAAGTTATAGGTTTGAATTTAAAAACGTTAAAGTATGTATATCTTTAATCATTTTGTGAAAGGGTTCTTACCCTTAGGGAGTATATATATGTGAATTTGGTGTTTTATTGGATTATGTTTTAACTAGTAATTGCCTCAAAAAGCTATAAGAATATGTTGAATGGTAAAAAAAAAGATCAGAAAGAGGAATTAAAATTGAGTTTTTGTAGACTTACTAATGTACATTAAGGAACTTCAATATTTTAAATTTATAGTAAGTTGTAGTATTAGACAACATACTGAAAAAAAGCAGAATACTTCAAATTTATTTAGAGTATGCTCATTTTGACCTTCCTAGAATTGTATAGCAACTGTATCTTTTTGAAGTATTCAAATATATTCAAATACACAATGTAGTAAACCTAACAAAAATAAAAACTTTTCTTAGAAATCCACATTAAATGTACAAAGTTCAAACTAACCAAGAGGTGGAAAAATGAATGTTCTATATGGATATGCTTCAACTCGAAGTAATAATTGACCAACGAATCATTGATTCCTTTGAAGAACTATTGATGATTCTCAGCGAAGAAATCATAATTTGTATAACTCCAGTAAATAAAACTCAAGAAGTTGTAGCATTCCCTTCAATTCACGAGCTTCAGTAATATAGCCTCACCAAAGTCTTTCACTGAACAAAAGGACTTCTACTACCTTCTCTTACTTTTCATTTTCCTTATATCACTATCACTTTCAGTTTCACTCTCATGATGAGAAGAAATCTTGGTCTTAGTCCTTTTTTTCTTTCTCGCATCCTTGTTTTCACTTCCATGTTCACTCTCAGAAGCATAAGAAATCCTAGTATTTTTCTTTGTTCCTTTTTTCTAACTCTCTCTTTTACTCTCACTCTCATGAATTTGATCTGAAATAAGAACCTAAATAACATTCATTTAATCTCATGGGAAAGAGAGCTCTAAGTCTTTCTAGATTTCAATTTTCATTAATATTGTTTACCAAGGTCTTTTCCAAAGGCTATAATCTCATGAATTTACATATTAGAGCCAATGTTCTTATATACAAAACGTTCTTTGCTAGCATAGTTGGATAGATCATGATGTTAGGATTTGAATATGATTTCTAGACATTTTTTTTTGGAGGAATGTGGATGATTCTCTTTGTTGGCTAGTGATTGTCGAGCATTTATGGATGAACTTAATTTAATGCCGCTCATTACAGGATTGCAACAATGCAACCCATAACAAAGGACTACAAGTTTGAAGGAAAAAAATTATAAGCTATTTAGAAAAGTAGTACACATTGGGGCTTATTAGGGGATTAATTTCCAAAGATACTTGTACGCTACTCAATGAACTACTATTTACTCAAGGAGATATTTTAAGTAGCTGGTAAAATAATGAAATTAAAATCTCGAGCATCAATCAGAACCACTTTTTAGATTAAGAGTTGTATAATGTGTACCAAAGGAAGCTAATTGAATCTGAATAGACACTATTTTGTTACTTTGGATAAAATACAAAATAATTCCAAATGTTATTAACAAATAGATATGGATACCAATATTAAATATATCACTGGGTTTTTCCTTTACATTTTGCCCGCGGGGGACAGAGCAAGTGGTAAAGTGGAATTGTTTAAATTGGTTGTAATTGGAAGGTCCTATGTTCAAATCCCCCCAAAATTTACCCGTGCACCATGGTTTGGGCCCTATGGATGCACCTAGGGGTATAGTGGTAGCGGGATTGGATCCCTGGACCCCGTGTCACGCGAGTACCAGCCCGTCCCCAGTTGTTGATTCCCCTAGTTATATATATCACTGGGTTTAAAATGCGGCCTCAAAATTTATAATAAACAATTTAAGGATTGTGGAAATAAGATTCAATCTTTTCCATGAGAATGAAAAGGCACAGTTAAATTAAAAAAAGGATTTAGCCTCCACAAAATGTTTGTTTGAATTTCTTCAAGGTGTAAATGGTTTGAATCATGAGAATCAAAAGGCAGAATTGAATGAAAAAAAAAAGATTTACCCTCCACAAAATTTTTGTTGGACTTTCTTCAAGGTGTAAATGGTTTCAATCATGAGAATGAAATGGCACAATTGAATGAAAAAAAAGATTTACCCTCCACAAAAATTTTGTTGGACTTTCTTCAAGGTGTAAATGGGTTGAATCATAACAACCATTTTTCTATAAGTTTGAGTAGGCCTTACCTTACAATAGACCAACAAAACATATCAACAAAGTAGGAAAAAACAAAACTTACCAATAAGAGCATTATCTTTGACATCTCAATGTATAGTTACTTTGTCTTCATTTTGAACATTTGCAGGCAGTTCTTTTCCATTAAAAGTATTTTTATGTTCCTTATCATTCTTTCTATCCTCTTCAATATTTTCGTCACCTCCCAAAAGGGAAACTCTTCTGACCCATCTCCAAAACTCTTTGCCTCCACTTGAGTATCATTTTTAGTTGTTGCTTAAAACTCAACTATATAAATCATCTTCTCACATGTTTCCTTTCAAGTTCAATGGAGAGAAAAAACTAATCATTTCCTCGTTGTGCCTCATAGTAAGCAATCTCCCTTTGATTTACTTCAGAGGATTTCTCTAGTACCATGAGGAAGAAAATTCATTATGTCCAATAATATTTAAGTTCAAGGTTCCACGAGGAAGAGTTCCATGATTGGACATAATGATGAATTAATTTTGTCCATATAAGCTTAGTCCTAACACCTGCTTGAATGTCACTATTATATCACTTTTAACAGAATCCACACTTGTATTTTGGTGATATAACAAAATGTCTTTGCTTAATGAACAACAAGTATTCAGGGAATGAATTAGGTCATCTTGGACCACACTGGAGATAGATTTCATGTAACGTTTCCGTTTGGATTCAAAGTTTTATCACTACCCTTTCTCTATCATTTAGGAGAAAATAAACCATAAGCAAAAGCCTCTAGTGTTCTTTGTAGTCAAAGGACGAATGCTTGTGCTTTGCATGAATACATTTTCCTATAGAGTATTTTCATTGTTTTTCTCATGGCTTGGACAAATGTCTCTTATATGGGCTAGGACTTGTTCAGAGAAAGTTTTAAAAACTCTCCTAAATTTATATGTATAATAAATGGGCGAATCACAATGATACAGAGGAAAACTGAAATGTAATTTTTTTTAAATCTAATATGTGTATATAATTTTTAGGAAAATATTTGACTGATTTATATAATCTTGTAAAATTTTAGCAAAGTTTTCATTAAATCATAAAGTCATGCAAAATTTTGAAACATTTTAAAGTCTTGACATTTTTTTACCAAATCATAAAACATTATGAAGTCTTGATGTTTTTTTTTATAAAGTATACAACTTTATAGAATAATAATAAAATATATTCATTGCACAATAATTAATAATTTTAAATATGTGTTTTCTCAAATATCAATTTTGATACTATTTCACCACAAAGATGCTATATTTGTTGATCATAACCACCACTTCTCTCAAGCTAAGAGAGATTACTTTTTCCTTTCCCACTTTTATTATGTATCCATTATTACTAAGTCATAGTTTATTAAAATACCCTTTAAGTTCATCAGAGGATGATCCTAAATATGCATACAATTATTTATATCAATAAATAAATAAAATAGAAGAAAATGTATAGGTCATATATCTGAAAAAATAGCAAATTGATTGACATTTGACTTAATAGAATTTCAAGATGGCTATATACTCCATATTTTGCATGTACACTTGCATTCTAAACAAAATATTTGAGCCTATGTCAATTCTTTATTTTTATTTAGAAATATTTGAACCCTACCTTCTGCTAGTTTAAAGTCACCTATATCTATTTTTTTATTTTGATTATCAAACAAAACCTCTATTTTTTTTAAATTTTGGTCCTCAAACAAAACCCCATTTAGAAATCAAAATTAATATAATATATTATGGGTTAGATGTGATTGGTTTTGATATTTTATTAATATTTATATTTTTGGAGCCTATATATGCCACTTTAGCATTTCAGACTCTATAACAATATGTAATTCAATTTTTATGAGTTAAAACTAAGTCTATAAATACAAATAACTATATATATATATATATATGGCATTTAATCCTTTGAGCTAAGCTAATTATATAAAAATAAATAACAATATTTTAATATTGCAAATTTAAATAATTAATCTATAAAAAAACATTAATGTTTATATCAAAATATTATAACATTTAATTAAAATTTTATTGTATTATTATAATTAATATTTATTTTAAACTTGGTCATGGGAGTTAGAGCAATTGGTAATAAGTAATTGAGATGACAAGTTGTAAATAAAAAATAGTGAGTTCAAATTACCCATAAATATTTACTTTAAAAAACTTATTTTAATTTTAAATTTATTAATATTAAAAAATTAAATTGTTATAATTAAAATATTTTAATTTTAAATCAATTTTACCTAAAATAAATATGTATTAATAAATAAAAAAATATTTTAATTTAAAAACAATTAATTATATTTTGGTTGATTTCAGCTTTATAACCTGAAATTTAAAACATATTATACTCAGCAAAATTTTCTTATCTTAACCTTAACCATATGCTATATAAAGTAAAATAAAAAAATAAAATTATTATACTCAATAAACATTCAAAATTTTCATATCCTTGAGACGCAATAATATTAAGTAATAACAGTTTATATTATTTTTCAAATGTTTACATTTGAGTGGCTAATATATTATTAGTTCGGGCTATATTATTATTAATTTATTATTTAAGTCATATACATGAGCATAAGTGGAGTTGCTCCAATAGTTCTTGTAATAGTTCGGGCTATATTATTATTAATTTATTATTTTAAGTCATATACAAGAGCGTAAGTGGAGTTACATGGAAATTCTATTTATCTTGTATAAGTGGAATTGCCCCAATAGTTCTTCCTGCTTTTTTATTAGTTTCTATAACTTATCCTCCTATTCACTATTTTTTTTTCATTAATCTTCTTCCATCTTCATTGTATTTATCTGTTAACTCTTTTTTTAAGGATTTAATTCTTGTAATATTGATTCCAATTTGGTGTCTTTCTTTGAGAGATTGTGTAAGGACTTTGCTTTAAGACAACACTATGAACTATTTCTTAATTGTTTCAATGGTCTTAGGTGAGAAAGATAGATTGTGATGAATAAGTAATTGAGCTAGACATTGCAAACATTAAGCGATCTTGTTGAGTAGTAAGTAAAGAACACATCTAACTCTTGGATGACTAGGGTGAAGAGTTTGGCAAGTGCAGATATGTGAGCATGGAAAAGAGTTTATGTTACCATGAACTAACCTTCTTATAGAAATTGAATAATTTGACTTGGAATGACTTGGACAAATAATGTATTTTTGAGAGAATGCAGTCCTAAGTGTTGGTTGTGGAGCCTAATCTTCTAGATCCAGAGATATTATTCAGTTGTGATTGTAACCCAGGAGTACTGTACACTCGTTCCCCCTGCCTTGGGGTTTGGGGCAGCGCCCCAAAAAAGGGGGTTTGGGGGCAACGACCCCAAGACACGGGGGTTCGGGGCAGCACTCACGAGAAAATGGGGGTTCAGGGGTGGAGCCCCCGAGAAATTTTTTTGGGATGTGTGTTGGCCAACAGTATTGTGGACCCATGGTATTGGGTTAAACCTAGAATTTTCCCATTGTATTTCCCCTATAAAAGAAAGCATTGTAAAACGACTAAGTATGGTATTGTATTGTATTGGAAGAGAGACTGTGAGAGCGTGAAGAGGAAGTGCAGCAATTTTGTTGCAGGGTGTATCCCTTCATCTTTCTGGACTGTAATAAAAGGACTGGCAATTTCTTTATGGACGTAGCCCATCGTTTGGGTGAACCATGTTATATCTGTGTCTCTCTGTAATGTTTTAATGTGTTTTGCATCTTGTTTATTGCTTTAACTGTATATCTGTTATTGCTCTGCGGTCTTGTTTTCTAACAATTGATATCAGAGCCAAAATGTCTATTTGGTTGGTAAACTCACAGAAAAGAAGGGTTCCTGGTTCAAGTGGGAGCAATGGCAGAAGAAGGAAAGTTTAGGGTCGAGAAATTTAACAGCCAAAACTATCAGTTATGGAAGATGCAAATGGAGGACTATCTATACCAGAAGGATCTGTACCTGCTGTTGGGCGAAAAAGAAAAACAACTGGCGGCTATGAAGGATGAAGAATGGGAGGTTCTTGACAGAAAGGCACTAGGAACAATATGGTTGTGCTTGGCTTTGTCAATGGACTTCAATATTTCGAAAGAAAAAACAACAAAGGGTGTGATGAGCACATTGAATAAGCTCTACGAAAAACCCTTGGCTTCTAACAAGGTATTTTTAATGAAGCGTTTATTTAATATGAAGATGTTGGAAGGTGGATTTATTGCTGACCATTTAAATGAGTCTAATACACTTACCAGTCATTTAAGTTCTATAAAAGTGAACTTTGATGATGAGGTTAGGGCTCTTCTAATCTTGTGATCATTGCCAAAAAGCTGGAATAGCTTGGTCATGGCTATAAGTAACTCTGTCCCTAGTTCAAACACTCTTAAATTTGATGATGTTGTTGGTGTTATTCTTAGCGAGGAAATGCGAAGAAAAAGCACAGGTGAGACATCAGGTAATGCATTGACCATGGAGAGCAGAGGGAGACAAAAAGAGAGAGGAAGGAGCCCATGAAATTGCAGCATGTTTAAAAATGGAATATCCAAGTCCAGATTCGGAAAAATAGAGTGCTGGAACTGTGGTAAGAAAGGACATCTGAAGAAAGACTACAGAGCTCCAATGAAAAAAGGAGACAGACAGCAAGAGACTACTCAGGAAGCAAATGTAGCAGGTGATGTGTTACAAGATTCTTTGATTCTTGCATTAGATAATACTAGTGATTACTGGGTAGTAGATTCAGGGGCTTCATGTCATGCTACACCCCATAGGAAATTCTTTCATGATTATGTTCAAGGTGATTTTGGGCATGTGCTATTGGGGGATGATGAACCATGTAAAATTGTTGGAAAGGGTAAGGTACAGATTAAGTTAAATAATGGAAGTGAATGGCTGCTAAAGGATGTAAGGCACATTCCTGCTATGAAAAGAAATCTGATCTCAATAGGGCAGTTGGGAGATAGCGGTTGTTTGTCTATGTTTGGAGAAACATGGTGGAAGATCACTAAAGGATCAATGGTAATTGCAAAAGGAGATATGATAGGTACGTTATATTTGTGTCCTCATAACACTAATTATTCTATCTCTGTAGCTTCCACAGAAATAGGTGCGGTGTTGTGGCATCATAGGCTTGGCCACATGAGTGAGAAGGGGATGCAAATTCTCCACTCAAGGAAACTGCTTCCTGATCTGAAGCAGGTAAGTTTGGAATTCTGTGAGAACTGTGTTTATGGAAAATAGAAGAGAGTTAGATTTCTCAGGGTTGGGAAACAAAAGAAGAGTGAAAAGTTAGAGCTTGTTCATATAGATGTATGGGGACCAGCTCAGGTACAATCTCTTGGTGGCTCTTGTTATTATTTTACTTTTATTGATGATGCAACTAGAAAAACTTGGGTTTATTGCATTAGACAAAAATATGATGTGTTTAATACTTTTAAGAAGTGGAAAGCTTTGGCTGAGAATGAGAGAGGAAAAAGGTTGAAATGTCTCAGATCTGATAATGGAGGTGAGTATTGCAGCAAGGAGTTTGACAGTTACTGTTCACACAATGGGATTCACAGAGAGAAGAAAATCCCGGGAACACCCCAAGAAAATGATGTGTCAGAAAGGATGAACAGATCGATCATGGAGCATACAAGGTGTATGAGATTGCATGCAGGGTTGCCCTTACAGTTTTGGGCTGATGATGTAAACACTACTGTTTATTTAATAAACAGAGGGCCTTCAAGCGCTTTGGATGGTGTCATTCCAGAGGAGGCATGGACAGGTAAACAGGTAAAATACTCATTTCTGAGAACTTTTGGTTGTGAAGCATTTGTCACTATTGATAAAGATGATAGAACAAAGCTTGAGGCTAAATCCAACAAATGTACCTTTATTGGATACGAGCTTGATGATTTTGGTTATCGCTTATAGGATCTTAAAAATCGTAAAATCATTAGGAGTAGAGATGTAGTATTCAATGAAAAGGTCATGTACAAAGATCAGTTACATGGAAAGAAAGAAGAAAACGAAAACACATAGTACACAGTGCAGTGATGAAATCAAAGAAAATGAAGTTCCAAAAGCACTAGAAAATCAAGAGCAGCAACAGGTACCTAAAACTCCTGCAACTGTAAGAAAGTCTACCAGGTTAAGTAGACCCCCTGAACAATTCTCTCCTTCAGTGTAATATTTATTGATGACTAATTCTAGTAAACCAGAATGTTTTGAAGAAGCAATGCAGGTAGAAACTAGAAAGAAGTGGGAGCAAGGCATGGATAAGGAGATGGACTCATTGGTAAGAAACTAGATTTGGGATCTGGTTAAGTTTCCTGTGGAAAAAAGGGCATTGCAGAATAAATGGGTTTACAGGTTGAAGGAAGAAGATGGAGGAAAGAAGCAGGTCAAGGCTAGAGTTGTTGTAAAGGGGTTTGCACAAAAGAAAGGTATAGACTTTGATGAAATATTTTCTCCTGTTGTTAAAATGACTTCAATTAGAACTATTTTAAGTCTAGTGGTGGTAGAATATTTGCATCTTCAACAATTAGATGTAAAAACAACCTTTCTCCATGGGGATTTGGAGGAAGATATTTATATGCAGGAGCCACAAGGGTATGAGGTCAAAGGGAAGGAGAATTTGGTTTGCAGGTTGAAGAAGAGCTTGTATGTCCTTAAGCAAGCTCCAAGGCAGTGGTATTTAAAATTTGGTAAGTTTATGACAGAAAAAGGTAATGATAGATGTCATTCTGACCACTGTGTTTATTTCAAGAGGCTAGATAACAAAAGATATATTATCTTGTTATTGTATGTGGATGACATGCTTGTTGCATGTTCTAACATGCAGGATATAAATGTGCTCTAAATAAAACTAGCTAAATCATTTGTGATGAAGGATTTAGGTGTTGCAAAGCAAATCCTTGGTATGAGAATAACAAGAGATAGGAAAAATCGCAAATTGACATTGTCTCAAGGTGAGTACATAGAAAAGGTGTTGTAGAGGTTTAGAATGCAGAATGCAAAACCAATCAGTACACCTTTGGCCAGCCATTTCAAACTAAGCAAGGATACGTGTCCAGAGACACAGGAAGAGATAGATTACATGTCCAAGATTCCCTATTCATCAGCGATTGGGAGCTTGATGTATGCCATGGTGTGCACAAGACTAGATATTGCACATGCAGTGGGAGTTGTGAGCAGGTATATGAATAATCTTGGTAAAAAGCATTGGAAAGTAGTACAGTGGATTCTCAGGTATTTGAGAGGTACCAGTTCTCATGCATTATATTTTGGAGGTTCAGACACTGTTCTACAGGGATATGTTGATGCAGATATGGCTGGTGATAAAGACAGCAGGAGGAGCACCACAGGGTATGTGTTTACTGTAGGTGGAACAGTAGTAAATTGGATTTCAAAACTGCAACAGGTTGTTGCACTTTCAACAATGGAAGCAGAGTATGTTGCTACTACAGAGGCTAGTAAGGAGATGATTTAGTTGTAGAGGTTCATGGAAGAATTGCGTAAGAAGCAGGAGAATAGTAGGTTGTACAATGACATCCAGAGTGCCATTCATCTTGGAAAGAACTCAGCCTTTCATTCAAGGACTAAACATATACAACTCAAGTACCAATTCATAATATTTGTTATAGATGAAGAATTGTTAAAACTAGAAAAGATTCACACAAGCCAGAATCCTACAGACATGTTGACAAAGGGAGTAACCAGAGAGAAATTGAGTTCCTGCTCGGTTTCTGTTGGCCTTCAAGCATGAAGGTGAAAATAATAAATTTTCCAAGTCCAAGGTCGAGCGCATAGTCCAGCAAGTGCAGTAGCGATGGAGTTGCTGTGATTGGTCTCCAAGTGGGAGATTGTTGGTTGTGGAGACTAATCTTCCAGATCTAGAGATACTATTCAGTTGTGATTGTAACCCAGGAGTATTGTACACTCCTTAACCCTAGAATTTTCCCATTGTATTTTCCCTATAAAAGAAAGCATTGTAAATGACTGAGTATGGTATTGTATTGTATTGGAAGAGAGACCGTGAGAGTGTGAAGAGGAAGTGCAGCGGTTTTGCTGTAGGGTGTATCCCTTCATCTTTATAGACTATAATAAAAGGACTGGCAATTTCTTAGTGGACGTAGCCCATCGTTTGGGTGAACCATGTTATATCTGTGTCTCTCTGTAATTTTTTAATGTGTTTTGCATCTTGTTTATTGCTTTAACTATATATCTGTTATTGCTCTGTGGTCCTGTTTTCTAACACTAAGAGGGTCAGGTGTTCCTTAGTTAAGGGGTGCAAGGTGTCATGAAGAGAACATTGAGTAGTAGTGACATGGTTTTGAGGGTTTGGCACAACCCTTAAAGCAAGAAGGATTTTTTTGAGGGATTTTTTGTGTCAACTAGAGTGCCTTGGGAAACATTCAAGACGTCAATTGCAACTACCTAATAGTTAAAGTGGGTAGCATGAGATATGTATGTGTGCTTTACCTTGGAGGTGGTTGTAAGACACCTCATTTGGGGAAAAAAGGTTGGACACCTAAGCTATTTGAAGTGGAGGACACGATACTTTAATTCATTCAACAAATTAAATAAGAGAAAGGCATTCGATCATTAATATTCTTTGAAGTTTCAAGGGTTCTAACCTTGGGTGGTACGATTGAGATAAGTCATTTTTCTTACGGAATTATGTCAGAAAAACTTGGATGACCTGGTAAGGGGCTAGGCCATGGCATAAATGTTCTAAGAGTGTTGTTGAATATTGGGATTTGTAGGAGGAAAATCCATTGCTTCTTCAAGGTTGATTGGTGAAAGTAGGGTGGCACTAAGGTAGGAGTTTCTTAGTCTATTTGCACTTCTGTAAAAACAAGTTGCACGCATTGGTTGGAATCCTCTGTGTACTCTTTTTTGTTGTAACATTATTCATTAATAATGTTTAGGCCCCCATATTGGGTGATTCCCTAATAATGCAGTAATGTGGTTTCTTTATGTGGAATGTTATTATTCCTTGTAATTTTTTAATTGGATAATAATTGAAGTGTTTGGATTATACATGTTTAAAGTTGATTGCTTGATATGTTTTAAGGCCATGGTTACACACTAAACCTTGTGTCAGTGAACTATGTGAATTTCTAACAATTATAGCTAATAAAGAAGGTATGCACATTTTCTATTGAAGAGGCGAAGTTCGCTAGCAAGTAAGCTCAATGTGGTCACACCACTGAGTCTGAACTAAATAAATGTCACATACCTTGGCATTCCTAAGTGAAAAAAAGGTGGAAATATCTAGGGCCATGATAATCAGTATCATAGCTACTAATCACTACCTTTTTGAAGGAAAGTTGGTATAAGAATTGACAAAATTCTCTTCACTATAGTTTTGTGTAGAAGGCAAATGGTGTTGAATCAAAGTGAATGTTTCTTAGGCATTCTTCTCCTCCGAGAGGACACATTGTGACATGAGGTCCTACTGGTGGAGATGGAGGATGTAATCAAATCTTCTACAAGGGATTAATTGTGGTATGTCCTTCTTTGTGTTTTAAGGTTGCATGGACTGAGTAGATTTTTGTTGGACACCTTCCTTTGAAGTCATCTTTATAGATAAAAGTGTTGAAGTACAATTGTGGTAGATTTATTATTGGAATTTTGGGTGAAGGAAGAACTGTGGTAGTTCTCATTCTAATGGCACACCTTCGTATCTTATGGGGAATTGCTAGTTTATGTTTTTTTACTTGATATGGCTAAGTGGTGACATAATTTTTGAACAACTAGATGTGTAAATGTTGAAATACAAAGGTATAATAACTTATAAATTTCAATTGCATATTTTTATGCAAGCATGGGTTGTTTAGTGAGATCAGAATAAATACTTTTAAAGTTCTACACATTTCAACACAAAAAATTCATAAGGGGAGATCAATATTTTATAATATAAATCTTAGTAGAAGGTTATAGTTTAAGTTGTTTATGTTTTTTAGCATTATGTTAGTCGTAATATTTTAAGGTATATGGGGTATTTGATGACATGGTATGATGTTGAGTCTCTTTAACTATTTTGAGATTATCCATAGGTACTTTGTACACAACCTTGTGCATGCCTCAAAGCATTGTTGTGGGGGACTTGTGCATGGATGTAGCAAAAACCTATCTTAACTCTATTCAAGATAAGAGTGTATTTAGTAAACATGACAACAATGCAATCAAATGTTATTTCTATGCATGTACACTAAATTAAAATCCATTCAAATAATGAATTTGAATCATATAAAGAACACTTTCGAGGGGAATAAGGGAAATTATTTATTATTTAATGGAAAAGAAATAAAACATGAAACACCAGCTAAGGAGAAGCTTGTAGATGTGGACTCCGATTATTCTTTGTGGGATTTTTATTTGATTATTTCATTGTAAGAAAAATAGTTTCATCACACCTCTAGATATTGTAGAGGTAGTATCTCAACTAGGAGAGTTGACTAGGAGGTTGATTGGGTAGTGAATTTTCCAGTCTAGTTAACTAGGATTCTTGAATGGTGTATGATTTGACTCATTAAATAAGGATTTTAAGGATACTAATTTATTGGTTCTTCAACACACTATCATAGTTATTCCTTTGGAGGGATTTTCATGGATGCACTAATATCGAGCCTGATCAATCTGGTTATTGAATAAGGGTTTCATCTTGAAAGATGAATCAAGGTTTAGATTTGTAGATCATGATCATGTTATTAGCCAAAATGGCACTTCTTTGTCTGAGTTATGAAATTCATTATGTCGGCACACAAAAGGACAATTTGGATTGAAGTGGCCAAAACACTATAGATGTGCATGATCTCCAAATGAGCTTGATATATTTTTATTCTGAGTCTAGGGTTGCACACACAACTATGTGCATTACAACCCATGTGTACATTGAACACGTGAGTTCCCTATGAGAAACAAGCGTTCCATACGTTCCTTGCTTATATAAACACTTGCGTGTACCTTAGTTCGAACTTAAAAATATAAATCATGATTAGATGAGATTAGCTAGGCCTTAATCCATAACTATCCCAACTGTCTCAACCATCCTAACCTTCGAAACCACTCTATTTCCCAATGTATAAATAGAGGCCTTGGTATGGGGCTAATCAATCAATTCTAGAAGAGAAAAGTTATGCTGGTGATATACCTTTAGAGTCTTGGAGTAGCATAACTCAGAGTCCTCGGTTGTAGAGGAGTCCTTGTGTCAGAAGCTGGGTTGTATTCTCACCTATTCATTGTTTGTTAATAAAGAGAATTCTTCTTCCAATATTTGTATTGTGTTTTTCTCATGTATATTGGTTAATGAATGATGTTATTTATATTATTGATATGTGTTTCATCTAACCTCTGATATATATATATATATATATATATATATATATATATATATATATATATATGTATGTATGTATGTATGTATGTATGTATGTATGTATGTATGTATGTATGTATGTATGTATGTATGTATGTATGTATGTATGTATGTATGTATGTGATATTGCTTAAAGAATTGGCTCATTGCAGGTGTAGAGAAAGCAGACCTAGAAGCTTTGGAGAAGATTGAAGTGAGAGAAGATAAAGCTTGGATCAACCATCATAAATTGGGTAAGCCAAACTCTCTTCCTATTCTCATTTCATTTTCTGTAAAAGATGATTGTCTGCAAGTCTATTAGTAAGTTGGTAACCCCAGACCCTAGGTTACAAGGGTGTATTGTATTGTACAACAGAACTGGCGACTCCACCGAGGATTCCAGCCTATTGTGGGTTCATCATGTAGGTCCCATTTACTAGTCTTTGCTCTGATTCTAATTTTGAGTGTGGTCCTATTTATCTTGCTTTTGATTTATAGTACAGTGTGCTTAGAAGTCTGTGCTAATCTTTTTTCTTTGAAAAACTTTTAGTAGTACACGTGAGTTGTTGTATAAGATAGTCATGTATATGACCTTATACACGCAGGTTGTTGTACAACACAGTCATGTGTCATACGCAGGTTTCCTGCATACACAATCGTGTGTGTCCTGTAGCAGTCTAAAAGTTGGATAGGGTTTGTTTGTCCGTGTCTCTTTGGATTTTTTATTCGTTTGGAGTTATTATGTTTATGGCATGACTCGGTGAGTCTAAAGTCTGTGTGTCACACCTTTTGCTTGTCTTTCAAGCCTTTGAGTCTTTTGTTTGATTTTCTTGCATCTTGTGAAGTGTAGGTGGTCCTCCTGCTTGGTCTGTAAGTTTGAGTGTTTGTGTCTAGGTCAGTGATCATGGCCTTGTATGCTTTATACTCTGTACTATGTTTTGTGGTGTTAGCTTGTAACTTGTTCTTTTTTGAATCTAGTGGATCCTTTGGGTTCAATAGTTTCTCCAAGTCAGGTTTTTTTCAAGTCTTCTTCCTGATTGGTTGAAGTAGGTCATTTTGGGTCCTTTATACCTCATTTCACTTTTTATATGCTTTGATTATTCAAACTTGCTCAAAACTTGCATTTAGTTGCATTATAGTTTTTGAATATTTTGAAAAAGTGAAGAAAAACATTTTATACTTTTGCATTTAGTCGTTTCTTTTCAATATTTTTTAAAATAAAATTCAAAAATTATAAAAGGAAGTCTTAGTTTTCTCGCATTTAGCTTTAAATTCATTATCTTTTATCTTGGAAAAGAAAAGAAATTTGGTTTAAATAGTCACAATTTACTTTGAAATTTGCTTTATACATCATTTTGCTTTTTCTTATCGAGTCTATAACACCACATTGTTTCATGCCATTTACCTTTGACTAAAAAAAGCCTTCGAAAATGAACGATATAATTTAAAATTATTAGTAAGTTCTATTTTTAAGGCTCCTACACCAACTAGCTTAGGCTAGACTGGTGGATTAGGGAGTTTCAACTCTCCACAAGTGCTTAATTTTAGACGTAGTTGGCCAATCAATAGGTAAATCCTCTTCTATGTTGATGGTATCTAGGAATATCCTCTCAAACAGGAGTTAAGCATGAGGCCACGTGGAGGCTTGGACTGAGGAGATAACCCTCTGATTCCTTGTCAAAGTGTAGACCAATGTTTTTGCACATCTGGGGACTTCTGTCGATACCATCCCTTTAGGCCCCATGCGATGTCGGTGTTGATAGGGTTTTAGGCTTTGCTACCCTGCCCATGCATACAAACTAGGCTTCCGAATGTCCCCCCAGACTGTCAATATATTTGTGGTATCCTTTAGTCTCTTTGACATCTAGGGTTCATATACAGGTACTCCGGAAGGTTATTTCTAGTTGACCTTGGATGGGCTTGGAAGGTAACCTTGGTAGAAGGTGTGGGAGGGCAGTGGGTGATTCCTCTACTTGTGCCTAAGAACATCTAGAGGGATTCCAAGTAACTGTCTCTCAGCTTTATTTTGGAAAGAATATCTTATACCCTTTGTGTCTATTTTGGATTTAGGAAATTTTGTAGTGATTGTTGTGTGGTTTGTTTGTGTTTAGTCTACCCTAGGGTGTGTGAAAAGTTAATTTTTTAACCATGGAGGACCAACCTCTTAGAAGGTCAAGAAGGTTGCAAAACCTTCCTCTAGCTACTACAGTGGAGCCTCCACTACCCCCTCAAAGGTGGATATTAGATACAAATGGTTCCTTTGAACCAGTAGGAATCGATGAAGTTCCAGGTGAACCAAAACTTAGGACAAACCAGGTTGATACAACCGCAGTAGAGATAGAAGACTTGCAGGCTGTCGAGTTTTCCAAAAAATTTAATTCACCTCTTACTGACTTAAACGATCTTGTGATCATCCAGGTTCTTCCATTTGTTTCACCTATGATTGGTGTTCCCGTGAGAAGACTTATGGCTAGCTCAAGAGAGGGTCCATCTACCCCCATCTTAGCCATTTTGGCTGAAGGAGTGCCACCTCCCCCAGTTGGTACTCCTAGAACAAACATACCTAATACTCCTTTAACTCCAGCTAGTCGGGTGGTTCAACCACTGACTTCCACAAATGTAGTAGGCTCTTCTGGTGGGGTGGTCACTGGGATCCTCAGTGCACCTTTTGCTTCACCCTCTTTTGCACATACTGCTCAGAGTGGTCATGTTGGATCCTCTTAATTTGTCCAAGGTTTCCTGTGGAATGGGGGGGAATTTACCCCATCCACTCCTTATGTAGGCCCTACACCTGCATATGTGGGGATGCAATTTGGAAATACTAACTCTTATGGTAAAGCTTTCCAAACGCCGATTTCGGCTCGATTCACGAGCTCTCCCTTTTCTCTTTTTAGCAGAGGGATACCTGCTCCTATTTTCTAGACTCTAGTTTCAATTGGGGAGGCTCAAACCACATACACTGCACCACACACAAATAATCCACTGGCTTATGGGTGGAATCCATTTCAAAGTAGTCCAACTACTTCACAACTGGTAGCTGCGACCAACCCCTCCTTTACATTTGGGAACTAGGGGACAAGTCCTTCTACCTCCCAAACTTTTCAAGCTCTAGTTAGGCCCAAACTTCCGTTCCTTGCAACTTTAAACTTGCCAGATTTGTCCAAGTTAATGAATGACCCGATGAAGCATGATGCCACTTGGCCAGCTGTCCCTACTAAGCTACCCTCGTACATTCTGAAATTCAAGGGAAAATTTGGTGAAGACCCAAGGGCTCATATCACCACCTTTCACTTGTGGTGCTCTTCCAAATTGCTGAATGATGACACCATTCGGTTGATATTGTTCCAAATAACTCTAACTAGTGTCGCAGCAAAGCGTTATATTGAATTTCCCTCTGCTGTGTTTGACAGTTTTTGGGACTTAGCCAATGTGTTTCTTAACTGCTTCCAACTTTTTGTCCGGTATGATTCCAGTACAGATTTATTTTCCACCTTTCGGCAGGACAAAACCACTCACATTTTAGATCACATCCAAGAGTGAAGAAGGAAAAAGAGGATCATTAAGGCCATTATCCCTCCTGAGTTTTTGTTAGAATGGTTCCTTAAGTCCTTATGGCCGTATATAACTAAGGATGTATCCACCTCTGGAGTAACTAATGAGGAAGAGGCTATTCTTAGGGCCCAATAGTTAGATTTGATATACTCTCATTCTAGGATACTATATGAAATCATCCCTGATCCACCTCGGACAACACAGTGTCGAGAAACCTAATCCTAGACCCCATGCTGATGACGTGATTGGTTCAATTAAATCTCCCACTGTAGAGTCTTTGGAAAAACAACTCCATGTGTTGTCTGTTAAACAATCTATAGCTAAGATATCAAATGTTGCCCCCTCACCCAAAAACGCAAATGCTTTTGCTCAATCCTCCTAAAAGGTCAATTAGCAGCCCAATGGGAAAAAGAAAAAGGGGAAGAAAGGTGAGGGAAACCAAAACAAGCCTAAACCCAAAAATAATGCTGATGGCGGGGGGGGGAAGAGAAGAAGAAGGTGAAATTTCCCTATAAGTTGTGCCAGGAAGATCACATGACCCATCAATGCCCCCGTATAGATCAAGCTCAGAAGTTCCTCAAAAAAAAACAACCGGCTGTCCTAAAGGATCCATTTCCCCAAGGACAGAATGCAGCTTCAGTTTCTAATGTAGCTAGGGGCACTGCTAGTACAGCTGACCAAAATTATATCAACATGGCTCGATCCCAGACCTTGCTCTAGACTAGAAGCAATAACTATGAGACGGAGGCTCCGGAGAAGGGTAAGTCTACAGGTGAAACTTCTAACCCTCTCACAATTGAAAAACCTGTCGAACCTATTCCTAAGATACCAAAAGGTTTCTTTAAGAAAGCATTGCATAATCCCAATGTGAGGCTGTAGCCAATTACTCTGTAGTTGAATTCTTATCCCAAACCTCTTCTATGATGTCGACTTTGGAGGTGCTATAGAGTTGTCCCACCCAGTGAGATGCATTCTTAGAAGCCTTAGGTAGTATGGATTCATCGAGCCTTATGGCAAAGTTTAATTTTTCTAATGTCAAAATTCGTCTATCATATCATGTGGCTTTGTCAATAGATGTCATCCATTGGAAGGTCAGTTGTTGACGTAGGTGCTTCCACATGTGTCATGTCTTTGTCTTGCTGGAATGCTCTTAGATTTCCAGAGCTAGTTCCATCGAACACCCTACTTACAGCTTTCGATTGAAGGTCATTTTGTCCACATGGTATCCTACCAGCTTTCGAGATTAATTTGGTAGGGAAGGTAGTTTCTATTGAAGTAGAGGTAATTGATGCCCCGAGGTGATTGAGATTATAACTTGCTTCTAGGGAGAAGTTGGACTTATGTTGTGTGTGCAATCGCCTCGGCTGTTCTTTGAGTGGTAGTGTTTCCACACGAAGGGAAGTTGGTTACTGTTGACCAACTCAGTTTCACTCGAAAGCGTCCTATGGAAACTAATGAGTCTGTCATGCCATTGGTTGATTAGGTCAAACCTGCTACAAAGAGCTTGGGGGCTGGAATGTATTCATCGTTAATGGGCACATTCGATATCCTAGCCCCAATTATATACTTAGGTTCTACTAGTGTAGGAAATTCTATCGTAATGGTTATCGATAGAATGGATCCTTAGGTCCTTCCTTCCCATCACGAACTTGAAGTGCCCTTACTGGCAGTGGAGGTATCTTATCATGTTATCATTAACACCACTATGTATCTTGTTCTGGTTACTCCTACAATATCAGAGGATCCAGAAGAATCCTATGTTCCTACTTGGGCAGAGAACTCTGTGCATACTGACAATTGATTAGACATGGTTTTTCCTTCACACGAAGCCATTTTGGAAGCTATGAGTAGGCAAGATAATATCTGCGAAGATCTTCACCATAGATCCTACTTTTTTCCAGAGTTAAGCAGTATTGAAAATCAAGAGTTCCATGTGAGACTGGTAGGTAATTCTGATATACCGATCAATCCCTTACCAAGGGAAGGAATATTTGCCGAGGGGAATATGGAAAACATTTCCATTACTATCCCTATCAACATCTCTACATTCCCAATGTCATGGAAAATGTATATATTGGTGCAAGCTGCTCTTTAGAGGAGATTGCTATCCATACTACCTTATTTAAGGTGTTTTGTGACATGTTTTTCTGGTCATATGAGGAGATGACAAGCATAGATCCATCAATAGTCGAACATGAAATCTGAACCTATCCTAATGCCAAACCGGTTCGACAAAAACTAAGACCTGTCAATCCGCGTAAAGAGGCAGTCGTTAAGGCTGAAGTGGAAAAGCTGTTGAAAGATGGTTTTATTTACCCGATCACTTTGAAGGAGTGGGTATCCAATCTTGTTCCTGTCAATAAAAATCAAGGGATGATACGTGTATGTACTGAATTTCATGATTTAAACAAATATTTTCATAAGGATAACTACCCCACACCATTCATAGATCAAATCATCGATGCTTGTGCAGGGATTGAAGTTTTCTCGTTTGTGGATGGTTTTTTTAGGTATAATCAGATTCAAGTCAAGCCAGAATACCAACATAAAATGAATTTTATTTGTCCTTGGGGTACATTTGCATATAAGAAAATTCCTTTTGGATTGAAAAATGCAGGGGCTACCTTTCAGTGGGCAATGAATTTTTCCTTCCATGACATCAAGACTATTGTTGAACCCTACTTAGATGATCTGTCAACGCATTCTCGTAAGAGGATCTATCATCCAAATCACTTGCGCTTAATTTTTGAATGATGCAGGAATTAAAAAATACGCTTGAATCCCCACAAGTGTGTTTTCTGTGTCGATTCAGGTAGGATGCTCGGGTTCATAGTTTCTAACAAAGGTATTCAAGTGGATCCTTTGAAAGTTGAGGCCATTGTAAATCTTCCTCCTCCTCGTTCTATCAGGAAACTTCAGAGCCTGCAAGGAAAGTCTAACTTTCTTCAACGTTTTATTGTGAATTATGCCAAGATCACCGAAGGTTTCATGCACCTGTTGAAATAGGACATCCCATTTGTATGGGATGAAATGGCACAACTTGCGTTCGAGGAATTAAAGAAAGCTTTGTTGTCAGCTCCTTTGTTGCGTCCTCTAGATTACTATCGTGATTATATATTGTATATAGCTGCATTTGAGTCGACCATTAGGGTAGTTCTGGTCCAGAAATATGATGAGCTCAGAAAGCATGTCATCTATTACCTTAGCCCTACTTTAGCTGGTCCTGAACTTTGGTACTCCCACATTGAAAAGTTGGATTTAGCAGCTGTGTATGTTGTGCATAGTTTACATCATTACATCTTACTAAGGACTACGACGGTAGTGGAAGATGTCAATCCTTTCCAGTATGTCTTGTCCCAAGGAATAGTTGGAGGCAAATTCAAAAAATTGATAGTCATTCTCTAGGATTTTGACTTGGATTTTCAATCCGCCAAATCGGAAAAATCCTTAGTTTTTGTAGAGCTTATTGTAGAATTTACAGTAGAAGAATATGTAGCAATTGAAGAAGACTCATTCCTAAATAACCACATTTTTCTAATTTCCACCTATGACCCTTGGTATGGATATATACTTGTCTATCTCCAGACTCTAAAGTGTCCTACAACCTTTTCACAGGAAGAACGACGCAAACTACACGTACATGCGAAAAACTACCTTATCATCGGGGTTACTTTATGCCATAGAGGGGTAGACTTTGTTTTACATCAATTCCTCACCCAAGAAGAGTTTTAGAATGTCCTAAATTACACCCATAGTGGAGCATGTGGGGGTCATTTATCTGGGTTAGCAATGGCCCGGAATATTTTGCATGTCAGTTATTTCTAGCCCACAATCTTTAAAGATTGTGTGGAAGTCATGAAGCACTATCATCCTTGTCAGTTTTACACCAGAAAGATGCGGTTGCATCCTAATCCATTGTTTCCCATCATTGCAGTGGGCCCCTTCACCAAGTGGGGGATATATTACGTGACGTTCAACCCTGTCTCGGCCGGGGGGCACAAATATATCATTATCACTGTGGATTACTTTTCGAAGTGGGAAGAGGTAATGCCCACCTTCAAGGCTGACGAGGAAATTGCAGTTTTTTTCGTTTTCATCTAGATTATTGCACGTTTCAATATTCCTAAAGATACTGTCACTGACCATGGTAGTCATTTCCAAAACAGCATGATGTCTGAGTTGGCTACTATGCTAGGATTTAAACAAGAGCACTCGTCTTCTTTCTACCCGCAAGCAAATGGTCAAGTCAAGTCAATCAATAAAACCTTAAACACTATTCCCAAGCATACTATTAACACATCTTGGTCAAATTGGAACATCTTGCTGTATCCTGCACTTTGGGCTTATCGAGCCAATGTGAAATATTGTACAGGGTTCTCACCTTTCCAACTCGTTCATAGGGTGGAAGCAGTAACTCCAGTTGAATGTGAAATTCCATCATTAAAAATTTCCATTCATATGTTCCCTGACATGACTGAACTAGAAGAATGTTTGCTACATTTAGAACATCTAGATGAACAATGTAGAGATGCATTGACAGCAAACGAGACTCATAAAAATAGGGTTAAAAATCAATATGATAAATCGGTCAAACCTAGGATTTTTTCTGAAGGGGAGCTTGTCTTTATCTGGCACCAGGAGAAAGAACCCCTAGGGGAAGGGAAATTTGTTAGTTTTTCAACATTTAAGCTAGCATTATGTTAAGATCTTTTCACTGAGAGAATAACAAGCACAACAATCACATAAGCACATCACAAGAGAC
>LPNX010164510.1:0-103256 GCA_001517045.1 Pseudotsuga menziesii
AATATACATGTGTATATGATTTGGTTATGATGTTTTAAGCTCTTGTTCTAGAGATAAAAACTGATGAGAATAAACTAAGCATGTGAATTTATTCAATGTTTGGATACAGGTATCGCTGGAAGCGAGGACTATGAGAGCATCCTAGGAGTGCATGTGGACATGTGACTGTCTTGGAAATCTTGGAATGAGTGGCAATGGAAAAGGTGCTAGTGAGACCGTGAGTTTCCTAGCAGTTGAGACAAACCATGTGGAGAGACTCCATGGTTTAGAGGTCTAGAACAGACCAGAGACACTAAGTGTCATGAACAAGAGAGATTGGTCCAGCATTCACGGTAAGGTGAAAGAGGCTGAGAGCATGAAAAGCCACGGCAGTGGTGTGGGTTCCAGGATGGGACAGAACAAAGAGGGAAAAACTCTTGCTGCTCTCTCTTGCCCTTTTTAATTATGTATATGTACATATATATTTATGCATTATGAAAACAAAATATTGTTGAATGCATGTATGACTGAAAATGGAACGTGTGTTTTTGCTGAAGGTAAATTGTGAATGCTGGAGTGGTTAATTCCCTGCCTAGGAATGGACATGAATGATCTCATGTGCCTGTTGGGGAAGGCATGAAAAATATGAAAGCCTCCTTGATGAGACTTGGAATGTCATGCCAATTGGGTAATTAACTGACTGATTTTAATGTCTATATTATGCTTGGTCTGATAGAATTTCAATGGTGCATTTAACAGGTGAGAAAAGTGGAACCTGGTGGTGCACATTGATCATGGAAGCAGATCAAAAGTTATTGGACTTAGCTGGAAGTCTCCTTCAAGTGATTGCCAAGACCCAAGAGAATATTGGGGAGATGCTCAAGATATAGAAAAGGCAGAATGAGATGGACCACCAAATTTTGCAAGACTCTATTGGTTTGCAAAGGGAGGTGAAAATCCTTTTGGGAGCAATCGGAAAAGGAAAGGAAGGTGGATCAGCAATGGGACAATTTTCCAAGCGACCTGATAAGAAATGGTCCAGGCATGAAGACTCAAAGGAAATTGAGCGGGTAAAGATGAAGCAGCCAATGAGATGCTGGAGATGCGGAGGACATCATTTACGCCAGGACTGCCCAATGAGGGAACATGATGAAGGCAATAGCCGCAAAGTTCCTAGACTTCAGAATGAGCTGAAAGCTGAGAACCAGTAGGAAAATTCCATGGAAGCTGAAGGGCTTGGTCTTGAGCATTCAAATTACATGGTTGAACGTGGGACAGATCTACAAAATTTTGAAATTTTGATGTGCAATTGTATATGTATTGTATATAGGTAATGGAACACCAAGGACGGTTTTATTCCAAGGGGGAGGGGAGTGTAACACCCCGGTTTTGACCCCGTTTGCATGATGTATATATTGTAATTAATCATGGTGAGGAGCTAAAGGCAAAAGCCCCACCATCGATTTGGTTGTGTATGTTTCGGCAATAGGGGTAGTTGTCGATGGTATGTCGTACTATCCAGCACATTGTAAGTTGGCATCATGTAAATATGCACATCAAATAAAATAAACCACAACCAGCTACGACAGTGCAACATTGAATGAAAAGGGCGTGATTCCAAAGGATAAGGGGTGGGGGATGTCAAACCTTGGTCTTTGGGGGAAAAACCCATCTGTTGCCACCTTGTTTTGATTTTCCATCTTCCCTTGTCAACCTATTTAATGTTTGTTGAGATTAGTTGAGGGCAGTTATGGCTAAGTAGTGGCGGGTGTGGAGGATTGTCAGTCCCTACCCACGTGCCCACTCCACCAGCGGATTCTTCCTCCTCATGTTGCATGGGCAGAGGAGGCATTGAATCCATTCTCCCACGACGACGGTCTCCCCATTCCTCCATTCTATCTGTTCATCCGCGCATGCATAGGAAGGTCTATTCGTTCCTCATAATGGTCGGCTCACCCTCACGCATAGAGAGTTGTTCGCTCTCACTCAGGGACGCGTAGGTAGTTGGCGTGGTCTTCATTTTCACAGTTGTGGTCTGTGGAAGTTTCCCCTTCATGCAGGGAGTGCAGTCTTCCTCACGCACAGATCGGGAGACTGTAATTTCTTCCCAGCGCGCTTTGTGTAAGTCTTTCTCCAGTGGCTTCAACTGTGTAAACCGAGGCTATTGTTTTCCCCATGTTGCTGGTAATGTATGCTGATACGTTTTCAGGATTGTTCTTTTCCCATGCCGTGAGTGGTATTTGTTGTTATACCTTGGTGTTGTTGAGAGTCTATCCTCTTTCCATCTCGGACTGTGCATGTGTGTTCATTTCTTCCGTTTTGGGACTGTTGTCTTCCCCACATTGTGGTTGGCTATTGATTGCCACCTCTGTGCCTGAATTTCCCATGGCTATGTTGGGAATGTTTTTTATTACTCATGGTAGACTGTGGGTTGCTGCTATCATTCATTGTGTGTTTGTGACTGTGATTGCCACATCCGTCGACTGAATTTCCCATGGCTATGCTGGGAGTTATGTTTCTTATCCACTATGGGCTGTGGATTGTTGCATCATTTGCATTGTGAGTGTGGGTTGTTGAAGTACCCTAGTTTTGGGTGTTGCAGCTGAGTTGTTTTGGCCACGCTAGGGCCAAGAACAACTCTGATTTGTCTTGTGGATTGAGTTGTGTTTCACCTGTTGGTTGGGACTATCGCCTATCGGTTGTCCTTGCCTTCTTCACAGGGCTATGAAGGGATTGTTTTTGCTGCGTGTATGCAATGGTTGGTGTTCGGACTGTGCTGGCTTGGCCGATTGTTGAAGGCCTGGTAAACCCAGCGGTGTTGGTTTGTTGATTGAGTCCCTTGGCTATGTGTAAGCCTGCATTGACCCTTATCCTTGGAGGAATCATGCCTAGCTCGAGAGTGGCAGTGTTGCTAAGATATTGATGAGCACACTGGCCTATGGTTGGGTGGAAAGTCGCAGCGACGTAGCTGGTTGTGGGGTAAACTCTTCATCAAAAAGATAAGTAATCCTGATTGATTCCATCTCCACAATTATATTGATGTCAAATGAATTATGATGAACATGTTAAATGCTGGAAATGTATATGTTTGCTTCCACTGTATGATTTCAGAATTATAGATCCTTGTATGATGTTGAATAACTGTGTACCTCTTCATGTTCTATGCATCTCAGTATGCATTTGCATTGAGGAATTATGCATCCTGTCTGCATTATGCTTAAGTTGTTTAATTTTAGCATTTATTTATCCTTGTCCATGTTCATGGGGCTGTTTGCCCATTTTTTTTGGTGTTCGTCATGTCCTCTTTTCCGGTTGGAGGGTTGGGGACGTGACATCCTCTCTCTAATTTCTTTCGACTTTCTTGAGATATTGAAATAAGCAGTACATGATCAAAACCTTATGCAACAAGTCTGAAAATGCTATTTGATAAATCCTATGAACATTATAAGCTCTAAAAACCTTTGTGGACTCTATAAACTTTGCCAATTCTTTAAACTCTAAAAATTCTGCAAATCCTTGAAATGCTTAAAAAACTTTGTGAACCCTGTGAATTATGGAAACCCTAAATAAGAAATTTAACCCTTTAATCCTCAATACTACAGCCTGACCTAGTTCTGAAAATGAAGGAAGAGAGAATTTAAATCCAACATATTTAGCTACTCTTGTTATTATTTAAACCTACAGTTCACTAAATCAAATCCACAACCAAAACTAAAATTATCCAAGCCTGTTTACATACATTCAAAACTAATTCAACACAAGCATCAATATATTTTCATTCATGAGTTTATAAAGCTTACTAGCATACATATATATGAAGAAAAATATCAAAAATAAATGACACAAACTTTCTTACAGTAGTGAAGAGAAAAAAAAACTACACAAAAACAACCAGAGTTGAAGGTGGGCCTGGGCTTCAACACCTCTACATCTGAAATTGAAGCTTTAAGAAATCAAATGCAACATTCAATGAATTAATTAAAAATTGGAATTTTACAGTATATTATCTCCTGTATCATCCTTCTAAGGATTTATTTATACATGAATAGATGGATAAGATCCATCTCAAAAATCAGAAATTCGTGCAACCACCCAAAAAACGACCAACACCAAAATCTGGAAAAACCACGTCTGTTCTGGAAAGGATTTCTTCACATTCGTTTAGAAATTCTGAAAATTTCCCATGGCTAGGGGTAAACGGGGCCATTTATGAAGTGGGTTTGAACCATTTTGAATAATTCCCCACCGATTGCTCAAAAATTGAGCTCGAAATAAGGTTCTTGATTAATGATGGGAATGCCATTGCTAGATTTCTTGAGATTAGGGCCACGACTTCTGGAGGAAACAAAGCATTTGAATGATGACTGATAGCTCATAATCCATATTGAAACGACCAAGCATAAAATCCATGCATAATTTTGGACAAATGAATCCCCCAAATATCTGAACCAATCAATACATGCTCAGTGAGTGCCAGAACAAGTGTCGGATCGAGCCACCAGAAAAACAACTAAGTGGAAAACAAGATTTTGACAAATGATCAGCATTTAATCAAAATCTAAAGTTTTAGTTATGAATTGAAATCCATCAAAATGATAAATAAAGTGATAAAAATGTCAATAATTTACCTGTTTAAAGCATCTTGGGATGTTGTCCTTGAAAATACATATTCAAACACAAAATACAAAAAAATAGAGTCAAATATACTTGATCCCATATAGCTTCGAACTAGGAATAGGGTGGTAGACAAGCAAAAACAGGAGGTCATCATCTCCCCCAGACTGAAGACCTCGCATGTCCCAATGCAAGAAATTTTTGACCTAGGAATGCAAAATTGAGAATCAAAATTGATGACCAAACTTTGGGTTAAATTCCAGAGACTGAGGCTGAAGTATCGGATCGATGAGATTTGATAGACTTATGATCATATTTTAAAGTCTGAGATGTTGAAAAATGAAATGGAAATGAAGAATCTGCAACAGGACTCGGTATTAAAGGATTATCATGGGAATCATAAGAATCATTATGTGCAAATGAAGATAGCTGAACATGAACAGGTGTTTTACCTTTAGATTCTATCTTTCTCTCTTGGGTAGCCATACTACAGTTAAACCTACGGGTTGATGGAACAGGAAATTTCCCACAATCAGGCCGACCTTGTCCACTCTTAAACTGAAAATTTGCTTGCCACCGTTTTAACCCCGGAGGCTTCTTGGCATGGGACCTTCCCGCCTTCTAACAACTCTTAACTTCTTGTTCTTGAATGTGACAGTTTGACATTTAGAAACATTCACAGAGGATACTTTCTCAATAAGATCAGGAATATGAAGTCTACTCACTTCATTAACCATGGGTGAACTAATATGAGAATTGGACAATTCATATAGAAATTGTTCCCATGCTTGATTTTTTTTTCTTCAACTCGAATAAAATGACCATATTGATAAGCCCATGTTGATACAGGCTATCAGTAGGGTTTTTTACATTTTTCCTAACCTGAGAATCCATCTTACCCAAAATTTTCTAGAAATAAAATGGAAATTTGAGGAGCTTACCGAATTCAAAATGTGCAAGTAATCAAAAGTGACAGGCTTTGAAAGTAGATAATCGACCCTCACAAGTAATGAGCTTCGTGATAATTACTAAAGGATTGATAAATTCTTCTCTAATCCATAGTTTTGAAAATCCCTTTTCACCCTTCATAGCTAGGAATTCAGGTTTAAAAACATAAGCATAGTCCTTCCGCGGCAGCTTAAAGTTCTTGAACCAATGATCCCCTGTTCGTGGAAGCCCTGTAGCCTATGCAACTGACTCCTCCATGATTGGAAACACCAACGATCCCACCTTGGAAGTGTGACCATCGAACCCTAGGGAAAATTGCAGAGACACGGCATCATCGTGCCTCTGCAAAGTGGTTAATAAAGGGTGCCACCCAGCTCGGACAAATAGCTCATTGCAAGATAAAACTCGGGCATTGCCAATAACTATCCATACATAGTGGGTTCATGGTGATTGAGCATCGTGGAGACATGGGAATAAGATGAGGGACAAAGCGAATGGCGAAATGAGAGCACACAGTAACTCGAAGGACAATTAAAAACCTTTATCAACCTCCCTCCAGATGGTAAAGATGATTGCCGGAACCAGTCCATTTAAAAATATAATGGCAAAGGGAAAAAAAATATGATGGTAATGACAGATGTGCTAAGGAAATTATAGCAGATCAAGGCACGTATTTCCCACACTACCTTGCCTTATAATGATATCGACACGTCCCAGAAAAATTCATAGCCTTAAGACATATCAAATGTCAATTTTAACCATGGAGTCAGGCTTTGGATTTTAGTAAATTAATGACATAAAAATTAAAAATGGAAAACTAAACATAAGCGATGGTGTATGATTTATTGATATAAAATAATCAATAATATAAAGTAAAAAATTTCCAAGGTGTATATGTCATTAAATTACTTACAAAGGAGAGGTGGCTTATCAACTCTATGGAATATAATGTGTTAAGGTAAATCCTCATAATTTCACCAATTTTTTAAATTAGAAACATACCTGGCTTTTAACAGTAAACATTACTCCAACGTTCTAAACATTACCTTTAAAATTCAATTTACCAGTTTTGCAGAACTCATTCCAATACCTCATCCAGCACCTGATCCGACACCTGATCCAGTTTGAGTCTAGTATTTTCATGTCCAGACACATAAGTATTTTCAAGCTTGCAAGGGTGGAAATGATTGACAGCGGGATGATGATGTTATAAGCAATGGAAAATAACTATCTTTCTTCAAAATGTCCAACTTTTGTGAGTTGAAAAGACAATTAAAACTACCTGAAAAATTTGTTTTATCCAGCAAGCTCCTTGCACAGTTACCATTATTCAGTGGTTGCTTCTTCATATGACCACACATAAACAAATCTAAGTCATAAAACTATTCATTCTTGTTAATACAAAAATAGAATTAAAAACAGTCCATAGACTATCAATCTCCCTCTTGCATCTAACTATTAAAAATATTCAAAACTTCAACCCATAAGCACATACTTCTTCCTCTTTATCCATAGAGAAATTCTTCACCAAAATATGTGCCTTCTAAAAACAAGACAAGAGGAGTACCAAATGAGGCTCAAAATAGTGTACAGGCCAACTTGACTCAGCTTCACACAAGAAAGTTTGAGTGGCGAAAAAAAAATAAGGTTCACAGCTATGTTCATTGAATCACTAAACATTAGTACACTCTAGAGGCATAAACCTCTTCTATAATAAAGATCAGGTAACAAAGACTTAAAGCATCTGAAAATGATTATCGACTGGATTATTACAAACAATTCTCTTTAATTTTCATTTAACCCAACATGGCTTCTCTTTAATATTTACACAGGTACATTGTTCACACAGGCAAGTATAAATGAGGATTTTTTTCTAAAAAAATATCTAAGTCAGAACCCACTGCCGGAGAGCTTGTTCAGTACTCCGGTGGGGTAATTGTAATACCTCAGAAAATTCTTCCCCATGTAGAATGACCCATTTCCAACACGCATGTTCAGTACCCTGTTGGGTTTACCTGTTTATACCACAGGTGGGTACCCGCTGCCAGCGGAACTATTCAGTATCCCGGCGAGTTAACCTCTTACACCCTTTTTCTACCAGAGGCCCTTGTCCCAATTCATCTTAAAGATAAAATTTATAATTTGCTTACTCATAGATGAGTGGGGGAGCAGCTCTAAAAACCTTCTAAGAGTGGGATGGTATTAAAATTGGAAGAGCTTTCTTGAAACATGCCTATAAAGATTTGTCCGTATGAACAACTAACCCCTATAACTGTATAATTTGAAAGACATGAGGTGGGTGGAATTATTTATAATATATATGTATATTTAATATAATGAAAGCCAATGGATATTGATCAAAAGACCCTTCAGTCTTGAAAACCATCCCTAATAAAATTATTGTTGTGCATGTCTGGATAATAACTCAATGTCCCCAACTATTACTACTTGTAAAAATATCCTCGTTCAATACAATGTGAAACCAAGTGGCAAATGGCACTAGTATACTATGATTTCATAAGTGAAACCCCTTGAGCCTGTAAATCACAAATAGAGGAAAATCAAGGTAGATAGACATCCTGTATGAATAAAGAGGACAAGTCTATAAAAAAAACTAAACTGAAAACAACAAGTCTTATAGCAAAACATGCTTTTTTTATTTATTTGATACAGGTATTCCAATAACCTAGTGAAACCAGTAAAAATATTTAAAGTGTTTCTCAAGGATTAATTCACATTAGGAAAGTTCTTGAAAATATAAAGGAATCAACGGTAACAGAGAAACTTCCCTTTTTTTTTTTAAATACCCTGATCCTCACCAAAGAAAATACCTTCAACCGCTCAGTGTCCATTACCACAAATGTAACCTATCCATCATCAATTGTTCTTATGTTTACAGAACCATTATTAAAAATAGTCACAATTTCATATCACCCTCTGTCATTTTTCCTTTTTATAGGCTATGAGCTGCTGTTATAATAAATTTTCTGAAAGTATGGATTGGAGAGAAGGTATAAATTCCGGTTAAAGATCTTATCATTTTATTGAAAAAAAAGAAAAACAACGAAGCTGCATTAATTTCTAAACTAAGCATGCAACTTTTTTATTTATATACATATTTTCCTATTCTACCTAAGAAGAAAGAAAACATTTCTATTCAAGTATATGAATTCTTCCAATGTAACCAAGTGCGAAGTAAGATTAAAAATATACCTTTATCCACATATGAAAAAGTTGTTGCAATGATTACCTGGATATGGAGAACCAACCGACTTACTTGCTTCTGCAACAAAAGGTGTTCAAGGAGGAAATGGTGTTGTAGTCTGGTTACCTCTTGGAACCAACTTTGAAAGTAGTCCTAGTACTCACCTTCCTTCATCGTGTCATGTAGATCCCCTTCTTCTGATTGATTGATTTCGGAAGTACATAGAGGATCTGCTGATACCTCCTCAATTTTAGGCTGCTTTCCATCAAATGTAGTCCCCAAGTTGTCAATTTCCTCTGCAATTTGGCAAGGAATATTTTTTTGTGGCTCTTGGGACTTTGGTTCATTTGTTATGTCAAGAGAGGTAGATAAACTCCTAACTTCTGTCAGGATGTGTTCTACCTGATAAGAAGAATTCCCAACTGTAGCTAGGATTTGAGAAAGTTTTCCCAAATTGATGGTTACTTCTGAATCCATTTTTGTCGGTTGTTTTGTTCATGTCTCGCACAAGGATTAGTGTATGGGGCTCTTACAACACCCAAGTTTTTATTTTTATTTGGTTTATATGTGTTTTAAATTATTCTAATCAAGACTATCTACCACTTAAAACATATTTACACCAATCAAACACACGCCGCTCTTGCATAAAATAAAACACTCTTGAAATTAAATTACGGAAAGTAAACACACCCAAAATTGCAAAAAGAAAAACACACTTGCATGAAATTAATTTGAAAGAAAGCAAACACGCCTTATAGGAAAGGTAAACACACTTTTGCAGCAAAATAGATCAAACATGTGAAAAATCAAACACACTTACGAGAAGGAAACAACAAGGATTTGGGGCAACCCACTAAAGTGGATGCGTCAAGTTGTTCCACCATGGGAATATCGTAGTGAATTCATCTTTGTGTCTGATTGTTTCCCCTCCCCCTTGTTGTGTAATGTAAAGGAAACCTATCTGCCCCTATATACCTGAACTTCATAGCCAACAAATTTGTAGAAAATGAGCAAAATACCAACTTACCTTGGAGCAACTCCTTGGCAACGTCGCCAAAATGTTGGGTAAAATGTTCACTAATTAATTTACCTTCAATTTAATTATCAACTAGGACACGCAAAATTTGAGTTACTACACTATATGTGCAGGGTAAAATGGTTTCAAGCTCATGCCTAGGGTAACTTTAATCTACTCACACACGAATGTAATTCCTAAAATGAACTATTCTACTGAACAACCAAGATCTGAAACTGTTAAACCTAATCTAGGAAAAGAAATCAATCCTTTAAGTGTTGTTTACAATCCAAAGGTATACCAAATTTAACAAAAGCAATTTCAAACCATACTCAATGTTAACCTATTTCTCAAAAGAACAACCAAGCAATCAAGTATTTTCAATGAAAGAAATATTACTGCAAAAAGAGATCTTCAAACTTGCCTATTGAAGAAATAATATTTGATCAATCTTTGATACCTTACACAACTTCACCATGGCTTCTACCTCTACTCTGTATATACTAGACTTCTAAAACTGTTTTACCATCAGAGGAAAATCTATCACAAATTGAAAACTTATTACTTTGAAGATTATCGAGCCTTACTTCATACCAATGTTATCATTCACAAAACACCTACCATACTGAATTTTCCTTTTTAACAAGAAGCAATACCCTATGATCATGAAAATGAATTGGAAATGTTTAAACAAAAATCTGTTTTAATTCAATTCAAGCAATCTACAAGATTTAGCATCAAGTTTGGAATTCAATCTATAGTTATAAATGATTGAATAACAGAAAACGAAATACACTGGCAAAGACACACTGCCAAATATCAATAAACTGTAACTTCCTCTCCCTGATTTCTTTCGACTTTCTCGAGATCTTGAAATAAGCAGTACATGATCAAAACCTTCTACAACAAGTCTGAAAATGCTATTTGATAAATCCTGTGAACGTTATAAGCTCTAAAAACCTTTATGGACTCTATAAACTTTGCCATTTCTTTAAACTCTAAAAATTCTGCAAATCCTTGAAATGCTTAAAAAACTTTGTAAACCCTGTGAATTATGGAAACCCTAAATAAGAAATTTAACCCTTCAATCCTCAATACTACAGCTGGACCTAGTTCTGAAAATGAAAGAAGAGAGAATTTAAATCCGGCATATTCAGCTTCTCTTGTTATTATTTAAACCTACAGTTCACTAAATCAAATCCACAACCAGAACTAAAATTATCCAAGCCTGTTTACATACATTCAAAACTAATTCAACACAAGCATCAATATATTTAAATCATGAGTCTATAAAGCTTACCAACATACATATATATGAAGAACAATATCAAAAAGAAATGACACAAACTTTCTTACAGTAGTGAAGAGAAAAAAAAACTACACATAAACAACCAGACTTGAAGGCAGGGGCCCAGCCTTCAAAACCTCTAGATCTGAAATTAAAGCTTTAAGAAAGCAAATGCAGCAGTCGATCGATTAATTAAAAATCAGAGTTTTACAGTATATTATCTCCCATCTCATCCTTATAAGGCTTTATTTATACATGAATAGATGGATAAGATCCATCCCAAAAATAAAAAAAATCCGTGCAACCACCCAGAAAATGACCAACACCGAAATCTGGAAAAACCACGTCTGTTCCAGAAAGGATTTCTCCACATTCGTTTAGAAATTCTGAAAATTTCCCATAGCTAGGGGTAAACGGGGCCATTTATGAAGTGGGTTTTGAACCGTTTTGAATAATTCCCCACCGATTGCTCAGAAATTGAGCCCGAAATCAGGTTCCTGATTAATGATGGGAATGCCATTGCCAGATTGCTTGAGTTTAGGGCCACGACTTCTGGAGGAAACAGAGCATTTGAATGATGACTGATAGCTCATAATCCATATTGAAACGACCAAGCATAAATTCCATGCGTAATTTTGGACAAATGAATCCCCCAAATATCTGAACCAATCAATACATGCTCAATGAGTGCCAAAACATGTGTCGGATCAAGCCACCAGAAAAACAACTGCATGGGAAACAAGATTTTGACAAATGATCAGCATTTAATCAAAAGCTAAAGTTTCAGTTATGAATTGAAATCCATCAAAATGATAAATAAAGTGATAAAAATGTCAAGAATTTACCTGTTTAAAGCATCTTGGGATGTTGTCCTTGAAAATACATATTCAAACACAAAATACAACAAAATAGAGTCAAATATACTTGATCCCATATAGCTTCGAACTAGGAATAGGGTGGTAGACAAGAAAAAATAGGAGGTCATCATCTCCTCCAGACTGAGGACCTTACATGTCCCAATGCAAGAAAGTTTTGTCCCAGGCATGCAAAATTGAGAATCAAAATTAATGACCAAACTTTGGGTTAAATTCCAGAGACTGAGGCTGAAGTATCTGATCGATGAGATTTGATAGACTTCTGATCATATTTTAAAGTTTGAGATGCTAAAAAATGAGATGCCAATGAAGAATCTGCAACAGGACTCGGTATTGAAGGATTATCATGGGAATCATAAGAATCATCATGTGCAGATCAAGAAGTGAATGAAGATAGTTGAACATGAACAGGTGTTTTACCTTTAGATTCTATCTTTATCTCTTGGGTAGCCATACTACAGCTAAACCTACGGGTTTATGGAACAGGAAATTTCCCACAATCAGGCTGACCTTGTCCACTCTCAAACTGAAAATTTGCTTGCCGCCCTTTTAACCCCTGAGGCTTCTTGGCATGGGACCTTCCTGCCTTCTTACAAGTCTTAACTTCTTGTTCCTGAATGTGACTAGTTTGACACTTAGAAACATTCATAGAGGATACTTTGTCAATAAGATCAGGAATATGAGGTCTGCTCACTTCATTAACCATGGGTGAACTAATATGAGAATTGGACAATTCGTATAGAAATTATTCCCATGCTTGATTTTTTTTTTCTTCAACTCAGCTAAAATGACCATATTGATAAGCCCATGATGATACAGGCTATCAGTAGGGTTTTCTACATTTTTCCTGAACTGAGAAGCCATCTTACCCAAACTTTTCCAGAAATAAAATGGAAAGTTGAGGAGTGTACCGAATTCAAAATGTGCAAGAAATCAAAAGTGATAGGCTTTGAAAGTAGATAATCGACCATCACAAGTAATGAGCTTGGTGATAATTACTAAAGGATTGATAAATTCTTTTCTAATCCATAGTTTTGAAAATCCCTTTTCACCCTTCACAGCCTGGGATTCAGGTTTAAAAACGTAATCATAGTCCTTGCGCTGCAGCTTAAAGTTCTTGAACCAGTGATCCCTTGTTTGTGGAAGCCCTATAGCTTATACGACTGACTCCTCCATGACTGGAAACACCAATGATCCCACCTTGGTAGTGTGACCATCGAACCCTAGGGTAAATTGCAAAGACACGGCATCATCATGCCCCTGCAAAGTGGTCAAGAAAGGGTGCCACCTAACTCGGACAAATAGCTCATTGCAAGCTAAAACACGGGCATGGCCAATAACTGTCCATATGCAGCGAGTTCATGGCAAATGAGCATCATGGAGACATGGGAATAAGATGAGGGACAAAGCAAATGGCGAAATGAAAGCACACAGTAACTCGAAGGACAATTAAAAACCTCTATCAACCTCCCTCCAGATGGTAAAGATGAAAGCCGGAACCAGTCCCTTTAAAAATATAATGGCAAAGGGAAAACAAATATGATGGTAATGACAGACATGCTACGGAAATTATAGCAGATCAAGGCACGTATTGCCCACACTGCCTTGCCTTATAATGATATCGACACGTCCCAGAAAAATTCATAGCCTTAAGACATATCAAATGTCAATTTTAACCATGGAGTCAGGCTTTGGATTTTTGTAAATTAATGACATAAAAATTAAAAATGGAAAGCTAAACATAAGCGATGGTGTATGATTTATTGATATAAAATAATCAATAATATAAAGTAAAATTTTTCCAAGGTGTATATGTCATTAAATTACTTACAAAGGAGAGGTGGCTTATCAACTCTATGGAATATAATGTGTTAAGGTAAATCCTCATAATTTCACCAATTTTTTAAATTATAAAGATACCTAGTTTTTAACAGTAAAGATTACTCCAGCGTTCTAAACATTACCTTTAAAATTCAATTTACCAGTTTTGCAGAACTCATTCCAATACCTGATCCGGCACCTGATCTGGCACATGATCCAGTCTGAGTCTAGTATTTTCATGTCCAGACACATAATTATTTTCAAGCTTGCAAGGGTGGAAATGATTGCCAGCAGGATGATGATGTTATAAGCAAGGGAAAATAACTATATTTCTTCAAAATGTCCATCTTTTGTGAGTTGAAAAGACAATTAAAAATGCCTGAAACATTTGTTTTATCCAGCAAGCGCCTTGCAAAGTTACCATTATTCAATGGTTGCTTCTTCATATGACCACACATAAACAAATCTAAGTCATAAAACTATTCATTCTTGTCAATACAAAAACAGTCCATAGACTATCAATCTCACTCTTGCATCTAACTATTAAAAATATTCAAAACTTCAACCCATAAGCACAGACCTCTTCCTCTTTATCCATAGAGAACTTCTTCACCAAAATATGTGCCTTCTAAAATAAGACAAGAGGAGTACCAAATGAGGCCCAAAATAGTGTACTAGCCAACTTGACTCAACTTCACACAAGAAAGTTTGAGTGGCGAAAAAAAAATAAGGTTCACAGCTATGTTCATTGAATCACTAAACGTTAGTACACTCTAGAGGCATAAACCTCTTCTATAATAAAGATCAACTAACAAAGACTTAAAGCATCTGAAAATGATTATCGACTGGCTTATTACAAACAGTTCTCTTTAATTTTCATTTAACCCAACATGGCTTCTCTTTAACATTTACACAAGTACATTGTTCACACAGACAAGTATAAATGAGGCTTTTTTTCTAAAAAAATATCAAAGTCAGAGCCCACTGCCAACAAGCCTGTTCAGTACTCCGGTGGGGTAACTGTAATAACTCAAAAAATTCTTCCCCATGCAAAATGCCCCATTGCCAACAGCCATGTTCAGTACCTTGATGGGTTTACCTGTTTATACCATAGGTGGGTACCCGCTACCAGCGGACCTATTCAGTATTCTGGCGCGTTAACCTCTTACACCCTTTTTCTACCAGAGGCCCTTGTCCCAATTCATCTTAAAGATAAAATTTATAATTTTCTTACGCATAGATGAGTGGTGGAGAAGCTCTGAAAACCTTCTAGGAGTGGGATGGTATTAAAATTGGAAGAGCTTTCTTGAAACATGCCTATAAAGATTTGTCCGTATGAACAACTAACCCCTATAACTGTATAAATTGAAAGACATGAGGTGGGTGGAATTATTTATAATATATATGTATATTTAATATAATGAAAGCCAATGGATATTGATCAAAAGACCCTTCAGTCTTGAAAACCATCCCTAACAAAACTATTGTGGTGCCTATCTGGATAATAACTCAATGTCCCCAACTGTTACTACTTGTAAAAATATCCTCGCTCAATCCAGTGTGAAACCAAGTCAAATGGCACTAGTATACTATGAGTTCATAAGTGAAACCCCTTGAGCCTGTAAATCACAAATAGAGAAAAAGAAAGGTAGATAGACATCCTATATGAATAAAGATGACAAGTCTATAAAAAAAACTAAACTAAAAACAACAAGTCTTATAGCAAAACATGTTTTTTTTATTTATTTGATACAGGTATTCCAATAACCTAGTGAAACTAATAAAAATATTTAAAGTGTTTCATAGGGATTAATTCACATTAGGAAAGTTCTTGAAAATAAAAAGGAATCAACGGTAACAGAGAAACTTCCCTTTTTTTTTTAAATACCCTGAGCCTCACCAAAGAAAATACCTTCAACCGCTCAGTGTCCATTACCACAAATGTAACCTGTTCATCATCAATTGTTCTTATGTTTACAGAACGATTATTAAAAACAATCACAATTTCATATTACCCTCTGGCGTTTTTCCTTTTTATAGGCTATGAGCTGTTGTTATAATAAATTTTCTGAAAGTATGGATTGGAGAGAAGGTATAAATTCTGGTTAAAGATCTTATCATTTTATTGAAAAAAAAGAAAAACAACGAAGCTGCATTAATTTCTAAACTAAGCATGCAACTTTTTTATTTATATACATATTTTCCTATTCTACCTAAGAAGAAAGAAAACATTTCTATTCAAGTATATGAATTCTTCCAATGTAACCAAGTGCGAAGTAAGATTAAAAATATACCTTTATTGTAACACCCCGTTTTGACATTTCTACCTGAACTACTATTATATGTTGTATTTATTTGATTGTGAGACCTCGTCGGTTTGACGACACTGTGGACATATGGTTCTATTATTTTGCCGATATATATATGTGTGTGTGTGTGTGATGATAGTATTATGGTCGGTAGTCATGTTTAGATATGTATCATGTGTTAATTATGTCAAATATATGGAAATTACTGAATGATGGGTATGTGGATACCGTTACAGATATATGTTGAAATAATGAATGTTATGCCAGGTGCATGGCGAATGAATGAGTTTATTGTTGTCATGTTATGATGAGATATATGTATACATATCGAGGATTATGCATGATATCCTATATTTTATGTCGAGGACTGACTTACAGGTTGAAACGGCTAAGTGATAGCTGGATCCTACGAGGTGGGAGGGCCTTGGGGACATGGACTTCGAAAGATAAAATGGTATGCGAGTGATGCATTATTTACTTTCGCATGGTTATTATGCTGTTTATTATGATGTATGTTATGACAGGGGTGGGGTAGAGTTCTAGGAAACTCAACCACCCAGATCGGTTATACGATGACAGACCAAGTACAAGTGCAACGCTGTTGTTATGTCGAGTAGACATAGTCCCTTGTTCCATTAAGGGGGGTGGAGGCTTTACCCACCGTTTATCCCCGAAACCCAGAGTCATGGGAGGGATATGCTACGGTGCACTCCCCAAGGTGTGTGATGATGACTGGTGGTTGCCTGCTGGGGAAGCTTGGTCGATGTGGTCGACACTTCCGCTTACGGGTTCTAGCTGGAACCGGTCATGACTTGACATTCCAAGGTAGTCCAGCAGAGGACAGGATAGGATGTGCAAGTTAGTAATGATGTAGGTAGATAGATGTAGTGTGAAGTAGGGGTGAAAACAAGATCTAACTGTAGGTGTGTAAAACCCTTGGTTAGTATGTGTCGTAAATCAGTGATGTATGAATTGTCGTAACATGGATTTCAGTAAGCTAATGGATCATACCTTGTAAACTATGCTAAAACATGTGTCGGTAAATAATAAGTTCCTTGATTATGATTGATGTATGTGAATTATTAATTTTAGTGTACTTACGTGAGGAATGTAAGCAATAGCTACGCTTACATAACTGGCCTACATATTATGAATTACATGAAATATTGTTGAGTAATAATGTCAATTAGTGTCACTTAATATTAATTACTGTCGTTTAGTAATTAACTATTGTTGATCAATGTTAATAATGCCGATTAAAGTTAATAATGATGATTAGGGTTAATAATGTTGATTAATGGTTAATTATTGTCCATTAATAATTAATTATGGTTGAATAATAAACAAAGCAATGGTTAACCTAGGTAGTGACTAATGCAATTGATTAGAATGCCTGATTAATTGTTAATGAGTTTAATTAGCTAGGACTAAGGGTTGAAATGTAACTACAAGGTTAAATAAGTTGATAGTAACTTGATCCCTTAAATTAATTATGTGTTAATGATGTTAATTAATTTTAACAAAACTATGCTTATCTTTAGTAATGATTGTTAATTAGCTAATTACAAACTAAGGTGTAATTAAAATGGAAATAGGTATATGAGTCGATTAAATCATAGTGAATTTTATTTAATTAATATGATTACACATTGATAATGTTATGATTTACATTGATAGGATTATTGTTTATAATTGATAAATTGAATTAGTGAATTTATAATTAAAGGGAATTTACATATTATAAATATTAGAAACCATTAATTAAATGATTAGGTAAGTGTAATTAATCAATTGACAATTACTGTTAATTAAATTAAATTGGTGAAGCGTGCAAGTTTAAACTATATAATATATATATAACATTTATTATTTATTAATTAAATGGTCAAATATTGAAAAATGAGTAAGGATATGTTTAAAATTATTATATTAAATAAAAGGATTAAATTTAATTGAATTAGAAGTTACGGTTGAGAAGTGACTCCAACCAACACCTTTTAATATTAATTTAAATATTTAAATGAGTCCAAGTCCATGTTGAGGGCTCGAGGACTTACATGGTAGATGGAAGGGGGTGGATAAATTTATGAGGAAGATAGGGGTAGTAATGGGGAGGAAAGGTCGGCAAACATGGGGATAAGAGGGAGAAAGGAGGGAGGAGAAGGGGATGATCCTTACCTTAGGATTTTGGAGAAGTTTTGGGAGAGGAGAGCTGCAAAGAAGGGGTTTTGTTGGAGATTGTTTTTTTTGAGGATACAACAGCTTAGGGCTTGTACTCGGTTTGGGCTCGGGGACCCAAAGGGGTACCCTTGGAGCTGGGTGGTCGGTGAGACCTCGCCAGTTGGCAAGGTGGCAAGACTGGTTTGGGGACTGGTTGAGTTTCAGAGCTTTGGGAAGGACTTTTGGCTGTAGGGAAAAGCAGGGAAAAACGACAAACAAGGACATCAACAAAGGTGGATCTACTAGCTACCTACAGGTATTTTCCAGCAGGTATGTTATCGTTTCTACCTTGGCAAATTCTATTTATTTAAATTTCAAAAGTTATATGCTGTGATTATCCTTGCTACCTGCACAGTCAACAACAAATTGTTAGAAGTAGATAAAACAGATTTATAATTTTCAAATCTGAAAAGAATGAAAATGCAGATTTTATATCGTTTTCAGGCATGTAAATGAGCAAAAGTTAGAAATGAAAACATGAAATGAAAACATAATTTTAATTGTTCAATTTTGTAAATGTAAACACTTTATCTTCTTTATAGCCAAAACTAGTAAAGGAGAATAGAAACACAATAAAAGCAGGAACAAAACACAAACAGAACAGAACAAAAATTTTGACAAGAAGTGAATTTTCTGACTGTATATAAAAGTTAAAGGAGACCCATTTGGGGGCTCTACACATGGTATCAGAGCCATGGTTCTAAATCTAGAACCAGAGGGCTTACCACCTTAAAAGTAAAACAGAGCAGAGTTGAAAATTATGAACTAAACAAGTGAAAATGTGCCCTATGCTAGGTGGGAAAAACCCATGGCCACACCTGCAAAGCCACAAGGAAAACATAGTTAGAATGCAATAGATATATATAAAGGAAATGAAAATGCATAGATATATTTATTTATATGTTTTCAAAAACATTTATGTTATTATTATTACTTTGAAAATTAGGCCTCAAGATGCAAATCCCCAAACATGATAAAAGAAAAAAAAAATGGGAGAAAAAAAAAATTAAATGGAAAACATAAATTTACAAATGATAATGGAGGATAGAGGTACTAATGATACTACCCTTTATCCCTGGTGTTATTTATTTACCTGCAAAATATATATATATATATATATATATAATCGTTATTACAACAAATCCATGAAAATTTTGTTGTTACTATATGTAGATACATGTATATATTGAAGCAATTAGAAATCTGGTTATAAAAGAGAATTGGGCTTGGAACGAAATTCGACAGGAAGCTATTTAGTAACCACCCTTCACAACTATGCATTTAAAGAAGAAATCACCCATCACGTTAATTTAAACCTCCTTATTTCTCTTGCACTATATTTTCTATGGATAGCTAGATTTCTAATTGAACCAGTGGTTCATAAATTAAATTGGAAATCCCACTCGCTCTTATTATATGACGCATCACCATTGTGAACAGATTGCACAATTAAATTCTAAAAAAAAAAATGAAACTAAACAATAAGCGTAGCATATTAAAATCTAGGGCTGGCCTAAATTAAACCTTAATATATCTATCTTGGAACTGAATGTCCGCTTATCATCAACTATACTGGAAATCTGTATACTCTGCAAACAAGCTAAGCGGTCCTCTCCGCTGATACAAATCAATGGAATATGTTGTGTTAAAAAATTGTAAAACAATTTACCTTGTGGATTATTGTATCGCTTATAAATTGTTGATAGTGCAGGTCAAAGGTATTCCTAGGCAGTACAAAAATGAAGCGAGGACTTATATCATGAATACAGGAACGTATTGAGGAGTGAAAAGCACTAAAGATGGGGTTGAGAGGCAGGCTATCTTATCATTTACCTAAATAAACGAGCGAACATAGTTATTTCAATTCATATAGGTGGGCGACTGTAAGATGGAGAGGCGGGTGGACTTCCTTGAGTGAAAAGTCCTCTTATTACACAACGATGTCCATGTGAAAAAAGGCTGTTGTATCCCTTCCCCATGGATTGGAATTAATAGAAGGGAGATCGCTGCAGCAATTGTTCCTGATAATCCTTGTAGAGGGATGCGTGCATCTCATTGCCATATTATTGAGTTGTTCCAGTTTTAAACTGGAACTCTATTGGCAAGAGCGATTATGAATAGCTGGCACAATTAAACTCTGAAATTAAAACTAAAATAAAACAATTCGAATGAGCAATAAAACCAATGTCAATTATCTCCAAGATTATTTATTTGGTTTTAAGATGATTAAAATGATGTATAAGTTAAGGGTTCATAAATTAACCACAAAATTTTAAAAAAAAAAAAACTTCCATTCGGATAAAATTTCCGAGTAATGGTTTGAGGTTATAAAATTTTCTGGAGGATAAATGACAGAGTTTATAAGATTGCGTTGAGTATTAATGGAAACTAGTAAAAGAAAGAGGCGCTTCTCTATGTGTTGACCCACCTTGTAAAACCCGTACACCCTCACAACCTATGACATAAACGCTGATCCAGGAAGGGAGAGGAGAGACACACCCTTGGGCGGCCCCAGAGCTACCCTTCCCTCCTTCTGGAGAGGAAACACTACTAGGTGGTGGTAAGCACCTCCGCAGACACCAGCATTTTTATACTTGCAGCCCCAAGAATAGCTTTTTATGCCCATGAATGCTTACACAGGGAGAAGAAAGGGGATTTATGCCCCGACTTGCTCTGGTAAAGAGAAAGCGAGGGAGGGCATAACCGCTGCCACTCTCGATGGGAAGAATGAGGGGTTGGCCACTGGACACCCTCTGCAAATCTTAAAGATTTTTTTTATCTATATATATAATAACTGCAAGAAAAAAAAATTATACAAAAAAAATTATATATTTAAAAGCTTCCGTCTAGGCGGGCTATGCCCTCTTTCAGGTCGTAGTGAAGGTTGGAAAAGGGAGAGCGCTCGCAGAAGCCACCAATCGAGTAAACTAACAGCCAGAAACAAAAGGGGAAGAATAATTTATGAAGTAAACCTTTAGTTCTATAGAAAACCTTCAGACTCATGCGTTGTGATGGAGCTGAGCTCGGGCTAGCTCTAGCGTTCTGGTGAAACCATTTGTTGGGTCGAACGGGTAGCGGCTGAGCCGAGCTAGAGTTGCAGAGCTCCTTCCTTGCTGAGCTAGGGAAAAAAATTCGATTGAAAGGTGAGAAGCCGACATGGTTAGGGCTTTTATCCCTTTTTCCTTGCGTTGTGGGATGACGCGTGGTGGTCATACGGGGGCCTTGGTAGATTAGGGTTAGGGTAGGGTATGTTTAATATAATCGGTTCTAAATTAAAATTAAAATTATAACCTAAACTTTATATATATATATATATATATATATATATATATTATATAAATGAATTATGTTTAGTATTTAAAACTGATTAATTTAATTAGATATTGTTGTTTAGCATTATTAGATTTTGTAAAATATTATTAATATTATTTAAACTTATTTTATATGTATATGCGGCTAATTAAATGCTTAATATGATGAACTTTAATTAAAATTTTATATAAGTTGAAGGGTAAATAAATGCTAATATAAAATGAAGTGTAAAGTGGTGTATGATTAAATTTTTTGGTGATTTAATTATTAAATAGTTAGCTAAATATAACATTAGGACCTTACAAATTCAAATTAGTGATGGGTTATCCTAAGATTAAATGAATTAGGTTACACATTATGAGACAAGTTGTGTTAAATTGAATTGAATACAAATTAAGCAACATAATAATTTTACGAGTGTGACCCCAATGGAAGGTATGGTCATTAAAGACTACCTAAGCCGTGAGGATGGCACACCGCCATGCACACAACCTGAGACATAGTCTCTTATTAATGATCCCCAATGGCGACTCGATGAGGGTTATGTGGAATCCAATACCTAAACCTACGTAGAATTTCTGTAGTATATCTAGTACCGGGTGGCCTCAAGATGGCCTGATCGAAACGTCCTGAACTATAAGATCTTAGAGTAAACACTCATAAATTAGTCATGACGCATTTTGAATTAATTGTTGAGTTTGATGGTAAATTAGTCATGATGTCGTCATATGCTAATTATTTTATTATTCCATGTAGCAGGGATAAACATGGTAAGAACGCGAGCAGGTCGGGGGTGAGGTCAGGCTACGGTGTTACCTGAGCCGAATGTGCCAGGACCATCGCCAGAGACCATCCTTATACTGCGCTCATTGGAAGCAATGAATGAAACACTCAGGGAACTAGCACAGAGAGGAAGTGCTACCTCAATGGTAGAAGTGGATGCCCCTCCACTAAGGGAGGAAGTTCCTGTGGTAGAAGTGAATACAGTACCAAGAAATCCGCACCAGAATATCAAGAGGGAACTCCAAAAGATAAGACTTTCACAATTTTCAGGGGGTCGATCAGGGATACGAGCAGAGTCGTGGTTGGAAGAGATGATGAGGTTCTTGACCTTGCAGGAGTACACCTCCACGTTCAAATCCAAACTGGCCATATTTCAACTAAAGGGGGCCGCTTTGAACTGGTGGGGAAACCAAGAAAGACAGCTACACCTTACACCAGACACGGTTCCATGGGAACTGTTTGTGGAAAAATTCAAAGGGAAGTGCCTACCCGCATCCTACCAGGAAGAACAAGCAGGGGCTCTTCATGCCTTGGTACAAAGGAATCTATCGGTGGAGGAGTATGAAGAGAGGTTCATGGAGTTAGTGAAGTATGTCCCTTACTTGGACAATGACAAATGCCAGGTTGAGCGCTTCGTGTATGGGCTCAATGCCAAGATCGGGGCTCAGGTACGGATGTGGAAACCGACTGCGGTCACCGAAGCAGTAGATTGTGCTCGTTACACTGAGGAGATGTTGGGTGCAAATCCCATCAGGTCATTCAACTCTCAGCAGTCAGGGTTTGTGGGGAAGGCCCCTCGAAGCTACCCTCGGGGAGGATATGCGAGGCCACCTCCCTACGGGAACAGGAGCACACCAAGAGTCACAGCGGTAGACAGATCAGTGGCAACTAGGGTGGTGCCCCAGTGAGCCACAGGAACTCACCGGGGTGTGAGGAATTTCAGAGGATCAGCCGGTAGAGGAAGGGGTCCTAGGGGAAGGAGCCCCTCTCAAAGGTCTGAACAGGTTATTTCACCCACTCCATTACAGGTTGCTTGTTGGGGATGTGGAGGTCCACATTACCAGCGTGATTGTCCCGAATTACGATCCGGTACAGTGCAGCGAGAAGGAAAAGCCCCAATGGGGAGTGGGGGTAGTAGGCATCATATCTCAGCTGCAGTAAACAACCATCAAGCGGAGCACCAATCCACTGTGGTGGAATCATCAGGTACGGTCAATAATGTCAAGCTTAGAATATTGTTTGATCCTGGCGCTACTGATAGTTTCATTTCTCCATATTCATTAGACAAATGTGGGTTGGCAGCCTACGAACATGACGATTTTAGCTTAGTCAAAATGGCTTCAGGGGTAAAGCAAGCAGTAGGACCTAGTGTCGATAAGTGTGTGGTGGATCTCGGGGTGTGTGTTACACAAGTCAAAGTGTACGTCACCACTCTCAGAACTTATGATCTCATCATCGGTATTAATTGGCTTGAGGAACATCGAGCTTTCTTGGACTGTTATGGAAAGAAGGTTCTTTGCATTAATGACAATGGAGAGGCCATCAAGATCCAGGGTATCAAATGGAAGGTGTCCCTACGTTTCATATCAACGATGAACGTAAAGCGATGTATGCGACAAGGATGCCAGTTGTACATTGTTGAAGCAGTAAACAGTGAGAAGGGACCCTCCTTTGATGACTATCCAGTGTTAGCTGAGTTCAGTGATGTATTTCCAAAGGAATTACCTGGGTTACCTCCTAAAAGGGAACTTCATTTTACCATTGAGGTAAAACCCGGTGCAGAGCCAACATCGAAGACACCTTACAGGATGACGGCCCCAGAACTTTGTGAGTTGCAAATACAGTTGAAGGAATTGCTAGATCTAGGGCTCATCAGACCAAGTATTTCACCGTGGGGTGCGCCAGTAATCTTTGTGAAGAAGAAGGATGGATCCTTGCGTCTTTGTATATATTACCGAGATTTGAATAGAGCCACCGTAAAGAATACGTACATGATACCTCGAATTGATGACCTCTTTGATCAAATGAAAGGGGCGACAGTCTTCTCAAAGATCGACTTACGATCAGGTTACCACTAGCTACGGATTAAGGAAAGTGATATACCTAAGACTGCTTTTCGAACAAGTTTTGGGCACTATGATTTTGTGGTGGTACCCTTCGATTTGACCAATGCCCCAGACATATTCATGAGTCTCATGAATAGCGTGTTCCTAAAATACTTAGATCAGTTTGTGCAAGTCTTCTTGGACAACATCCTCATCTACTCCAAGAATGAACAGGAGCACGAGGAACACTTACGAATAGTGTTGTCATGCTTAAGGGAGCATCACTTGTATGGTAAGTTGTCCAAATGTTCGTTCTATCAGAAGGAGATCCATTACCTAGGGCATATAATTTCCGGTGAGGGAATTTCTGTTGACCCTGAAAAAGTGAGGGCCATAATGGATTGGCCCGTGCCAAAGAATGCGCATGAAGTAAGGAGCTTCATGGGGTTAGCCAGGTATTATAGAAGGTTTGTTGAGGGTTTCTCAAAAATCACAAAACCCATAACTACCCTACAACGTAAGGGCACTAGGTACGAATGGACAGATGAATGCGATGCCGCATTCGCCGAGCTGAAAAGACTATTGACAAGTGCACCAATTGTACGAGTTCCAGATATGGAGAAGGAATTCACAGTTTGCACTGATGCTTCCAGGCAGGGTTTGGGTGCAGTATTGATGCAGGAAGGTGGGGTAATAGCTTATGCGTTGAGAAAGATAAAACCACATGAAGAGAATTACCCTACTCATGACCTAGAGTTGGCTGCAGTGATGTTAGCTTTGAAGCTTTGGAGACATTACCTTGTTGGACGAAGCTTTGAGCTCAAGTCTGATCACCAAAGCTTAAGGTATATCTTCACTCAGAGAGACCTAAATGCTAGGCAAAGGCGATGGAGTGAATTCATGAGAAAGTATGATTTTGGGTTTTCCTACATCAAAAGGAAGGAAAATGTGGTAGCGGATGCCTTAAGCAGAAAACCAAGACTTTTCTCTCTTATACCTTTGAAGGTGGATTTGAGGGAAATAATTTTAGGGCAGCTACTCGGAGATAGTTGGTACCTAAAGGTCACAGCGGCACTCCAGAATGGGAAACCGGTGGGACCAAAGTTTGAAGGCTATGAGTTGGAAGCCGATGGTTTGCTACGGTACCAAGGGAGGATGTACATTCCTGAGGAGGGAGATATTAGAGAGACTATCCTTAAGGAGGCCCACAGAGCAGTGTATTGTGCGCACTCGGGTGTAAAGAAGATGTATGCAAACATGAAGCAACTCTTCTTTTGGGCAGGGATGAAAAGCGACGTGGTCAAATTTGTCACTAGGTGCCTTGAGTGTCAGCAGGTAAAAGCTGATCATCACCACCCGGCAGGACTGTTACAGCTGCATGACATTCCTATGTCGAAGTGGGAGGTTATCTCCATGGAATTCGTGGTGGGATTTCCTCTTACCTCTCACAGGCATGATTCCATTATGGTCATCATAGACAAACTGACCAAAACTGCTCACTTCATTCCAGTTAAGGAGACCTATGATGTCACGGATGTAACACGTGTGTTCATAAATGAAGTTGTCCATCTCCATGGGTTTCCCAAGAAGATTATATCGGATAGAGATTCCAGGTTTACATCCAGGTTTTGGACGAGTTTGCAGTCGGCGTTGGGTACTCAGTTGAACCTAAGCACTGCTTACCATCCAGAGACAGATGGGCAAACAGAAAGAGTGAATCAGGTGATGGAGGACATGCTTAGAATGTACGTCATGGATCAACAAACTCATTGGGAAAAGCACTTACCTTTGGTGGAGTTTGCTTACAACAATAGTTACCATAGCTCAATTGGGATGCCTCCATATGAAGCTTTATATGGAAAGCCATGCAGGACACCATTGAGTTGGGAAAGGGTAGAGGATCGAGTAATTATAGGACCTGAGTTGATTCAGGAGATGGAAGGACAGGTTGTTCATATTAGACAGCGGTTAAAGGAAGCACAGGATAGGTAGAAGAGTTATGCCGATGCGCATAGGGTTGACCGAAGCTATAAGGTTGGTGATGCAGTGTTTGTCCGCATCAGGCCTAGCAAAAGTACCATCAGGTTTGGGAAGGGGACAAAGTTGTCCCCATGATTTATAGGACCCTTTGAAATTTTAGAAAAGGTTGGACCTGTCGCGTATCGTCTTGCGCTGCCACCCCATTTGCACAAAACTCATAATGTTTTTCATGTATCTGTTTTACGACATTATGTAGCTGATGAGTCACATAAAATAAATTGGAAGGAACTGCAGGTTTCAGACGAGGGAACCATCAAAGTCGAACCATTACTTATATTGGACCGCAGGGTTAAACAGTTGAGGCACCATTTGGTGGACCAAGTTAAGGTCCAGTAGGACCGATATAGCCCGGGGTCTGCTACCTGGGAGGACGCAGAGACTATGTGTCGTGATTATCCCACATTATTTTGATCATAACTTCGGGACGAAGTTTCCTGAAGGGTGGGTGTATGTAACACCCCGTTTTGACATTTCTACCTGAACTACTATTATATGTTGTATTTATTTGATAGTGAGACCTCGTCGGTTTGACGACATTGTGGACATATGGTTCTATTATTTTGCCGATATATATATGTGTGTGTGTGTGATGATAGTATTATGGTCGGTAGTCATGTTTAGATATGTATCATGTGTTAATTATGTCAAATATATGGAAATTACTGAATGATGGGTACGTGGATACCGTTACAGATATATGTTGAAATAATGAATGTTATACCAGGTGCATGGCTAATGAATGAGTTTATTGTTGTCATGTTATGATGAGATATATGTATACATATCGAGGATTATGCACGATATCCTATATTGTATGTCGAGGACTGACTTACAGGTTGAAACGGCTAAGTGATAGCTGGATCCTACGAGGTGGGAGGGCCTTGGGGACATGGACTTCGAAAGATAAAATGGTATGCGAGTGATGCATTATTTACTTTAGCATGGTTATTATGCTGTTTATTATGATGTATGTTATGACAGGGGTGGGATAGAGTTCCAGGAAACTCAACCGCCCAGATCGGTTATAAGATGACAGACCAAGTACAAGTGCAACGCTGTTGTTATGTCGAGTAGACATAGTCCCTTGTTCCATTAAGGGGGGTGGAGGCTTTACCCACCGTTTATCCCCGAAACCCAAAGTCATGGGAGGGTTGTGCTACGGCGCACTCCCCAAGGTGTGTGATGATGACTGGTGGTTTCCTGCTGGGGAAGCTTGGTCGATGTGGTCGACACTTCGGCTTACGAGTTCTAGCTGGAACCGGTCATGACTTGACATTCCAGGGTAGTCCAGCAGAGGACAGGATAGGATGTAGAAGTTAGTAATGATGTAGGTAGATAGATGCAGCGTGAAGTAGGGGTGAAAACAAGATCTAACTGTAGGTGTGTAAAACCCTTGGTTAGTATGTGTCGTAAATCAGTGATGTATGAATTGTCGTAACATGGATTTCAGTAAGCTAATGGATCATACCTTGTAAACTATGCTAAAACATGTGTCGGTAAATAATAAGTTCCTTGATTATGATTGATGTATGTGAATTATTACTTTTAGTGTACTTACGTGAGGAATGTAAGCAGTAGCTACGCTTACATAACTCGCCTACATATTATGAATTACATGAAATATTGTTGAGTAATAATGTCAATTAGTGTCACTTAATATTAATTACTGTCGTTTAGTAATTCACTATTGTTGATCAATGTTAATAATGTCAATTAAAGTTAATAATGATGATTAGGGTTAATAATGTTGATTAATGGTTAATTATTGTCCATTAATAATTAATTATGGTTGAATAATAAACAAAGCAATGGTTAACCTAGGTAGTGACTAATGCAATTGATTAGAATGCCCGATTAATTGTTAATGAGTTTAATTAGCTAGGACTAAGGGTTGAAATGTAACTACAAGGTTAAATAAGTTGATAGTAACTTGATCCCTTAAATTAATTATGTGTTAATGATGTTAATTAATTTTAACAAAACTATGCTTATCTTTAGTAATGATTGTTAATTAGCTAATTACAAACTAAGGTGTAATTAAAATGGAAATAGGTATATGAGTCGATTAAATCATAGTGAATTTTATTTAATTAATATGATTACACATTGATAATGTTATGATTTACATTGATAGGATTATTGTTCATAATTGATAAATTGAATTAGTGAATTTATAATTAAAGGGAATTTACATATTATAAATATTAGAAACCATTAATTAAATGATTAGGTAAGTGTAATTAATCAATTGACAATTACTGTTAATTAAATTAAATTGGTGAAGCGTGCAAGTTTAAACTATATAATATATATAACATTTATTATTTATTAATTAAATGGTCAAATATTGAAAAATGAGTAAGGATATGTTTAAAATTATTATATTAAATAAAAGGATTAAATTTAATTGAATTAGAAGTTACGGTTGAGAAGTGACTCCAACCAACACCTTTTAATATTAATTTAAATATTTAAATGAGTCCAAGTCCATGTTGAGGGCTCGAGGACTTACATGGTAGATGGAAGGGGGTGGATAAATTTATGAGGAAGATAGGGGTAGTAATGGGGAGGAAAGGTCGGAAAACATGGGGATAAGAGGGAGAAAGGAGGGAGGAGAAGGGGATGATCCTTACCTTAGGATTTTGGAGAAGTTTTGGGAGAGGAGAGCTGCAAAGAAGTTGTTTTGTTGGAGATTGTTTTTTTTTGGGATACAACAGCTTAGGGCTTGTACTCAGTTTGGGCTCGGGGGTCCAAAGGGGTACCTTTGGAGCTGGGTGGTCGGCGAGACCTCGCCAGTTGGCAGGGTGGCAAGACTGTTTTGGGGACTGGTTGAGTTTCAGAGCTTTGGGAAGGACTTTTGGCTGCAGAGAAAAGCAGGGAAAAACGACAAACAAGGACAGCAACAAAGGTGGATCTACTAGCTACCTACAGGTATTTTCCAGCAGGTATGTTATCATTTCTACCTTTGCAAATTCTGTTTATTTAAATTTCAAAAGTTATATGCTGTGATTATCCTTGCTACCTGCACAGTCAACAACAAATTGTTAGAAGTAGATAAAACAGATTTATAATTTTCAAATCTGAAAAGAATGAAAATGCAGATTTTATATCGTTTTTAGGCATGTAAATGAGCAAAAGTTAGAAATGAAAACATGAAATTAAAACAGAATTTTAATTGTTCAATTTTGTAAATGTAAACACTTTATCTTCTTTACAGCCAAAACTAGTAAAGGAGAATAGAAACATAATAAAAGCAGGAACAAAACACAAACAGAACATAACAGAAATTACTACAAGAAGTGAATTTTCTGAATGTATATAAAAGTTAAAGGACACCCAGTTGGGGGCTCTACATTTATCCACATATGAAAAACTTGTTGCAATGATTACCTGGATATGGAGAACTAACCGACTTACTTGCTTCTGCAACAAAAGGTGTTGAAGGAGGAAATGGTGTTGTAGTCTGGTTACCTCTTGGAACCAACTTTCAAAGTAGTCCTGGTACTCACCTTCCTTCATCATATCATGTAGATCCCCTTCTTCTGATTGATTGATTTCAGAAGTGCATAGAGGATCAACTGATACCTCCTTAATTTTAGGCTGCTTTCCATCGGATGTAGTCCCCAAGTTGTCAATTTCCTCTGCAATTTGGCAAGGAATATTTTTTTGTGGCTCTTGGGACTTTGGTTCATTTTTAATGTCAGAAGAGGTAGATAAAATCTTAGCTACCGTCAGGATGTGTTCTACCTGATAAGAAGAATTCCCAACTGCAGCTAGGATTTGAGAAAGTTTTCCCAAATTGATGGTTACTTCTGAATCCATTTTTGTCGGTTGTTTTGTTCATGTCTCACACAAGGATTAGTGTATGGGGCTCTTACAACACCCAAGTTTTTGTTTTTATTTGGTTTATATGTGTTTTAAACGATTCTAATCAAGTCTATCTACCACTAAAAACATATTTACACCAATCAAACACATGCCACTCTTGCATAAAATAAAACACTCTTGAAATTAAATTGCGGAAAGTAAACACACCCAAAATTGCAAAAAGAAAAACACACTTGCATGAAATTAAATTGCAAGAAAGCAAACACGCATTACAAGAAAGGTAAACACACTTTTGCAGCAAAATAAATCTAACATGTGAAAAAGAAAACACACTTACGAGAAGGAAACAACAAGGATTTGGGGCAACCCACTAAAGTGGATGCTTCAGGCTATTACACCATGGGAATCCCATAGTGAATTCATCTTTGTGTCTTATAATTTCCCCTCCCTCTTGTTGTTTAATGTAAAGGAAACCTATCTACCCCTATATACCTGAACTTCATAGCCAACAAATTCGTAGAAAATGAGCAAAATACTAGCTTACCTTGGAGAAACTCCTTAGCAACGGCGCCAAAATGTTGGGTAAAATGTTCACTAATTAATTTACCTTCAATTTAATTATCAACCAGGACACGTAAACTTTGAGTTACTACACCATATGTGCAGGGTAAAATGGTTTCAAGCTCATGCCTAGGGTAACTTTAATCTACTCACACACAAATGTAATTCCTAAAATGAACTATTCCACTGAACAACCAAGATCTTAAACTGTTAAACTTAATCTAGGAAAAGAAATCAATCCTTTAAGTGTTGTTTACAATCCAAAAGTATACCAAATTTAACAAAAGCAATTTCAAACCATACTCAATGTTAACCTATTTCTCAAAAGAACAACCAAGCAATCAAGTATTTTCAATGAAATAAATCTTACTGCAAAAAGAGATCTTCAAACTTGCCTATTGAAGAAATAATATTTGATCAATCTTTGATACCTTACACAACTTCACCATGGCTTCTACCTCTGCTCTATATATACTAGACTTCTAAAACTGTTTTTCCATCAGAGGAAAATCTATCACAAATTGAAAACTTATTACTTTGAATATTATCAAGCCTTACTTCATACCAATGTTATCATTCACAAAACACCTACCATACTGAATTTGCCTTTTTAACAAGAAGCAATACCCTATGATCATGAAAATGAATTGGAAATGTTTAAACAAAACTCTGTTTTAATTCAATTCAAGCAATCTACAAGATTTAGCATGAGGTTTTGAATTCAATCTATAGTTATAAATGATTGAATAACAAAAATCTAAATACACTCGCAAAGACACACTACCAAATATCAATAAATTGTAACTTCCTCTCTCTGATTTCTTTCGACTTTCTCAAGATCTTGAAATAAGCAGTACATGATCAAAACCTTCTACAACAAGTCTGAAAATGCTATTTGATAAATCCTATGAATGTTATAAGCTCTAAAAACCTTTATGGACTCTATAAACTCTGCCAATTCTTTAAACGCTAAAAAATCTGTAAATCCTTGAAATGCTTAAAAAACTTTGAAAACCATGTGAATTATGGAAACCCTAAATAAGAAATTTAACCCTTCAATCCTCAATACTACAGCCTGACCTAGTTCTGAAAATGAAACAAGAGAGAATTTAAATCCGGCATATTTAGCTACTCTTGTTATTATTTAAACCTACAGTTCACTAAATCAAATCTAGAACCAGAACTAAAATTATCCAAGCATGTTTACATACATTCAAAACTAATTTAACATAAGCATCAATATATTTTCAATCATGAGTCTATAAATATTACCAGCATACATATATATGAAGAACAATATCAAAAATAAATGACACAAACTTGCTTACAGTAGTGAAGAGAAAACAAAGCTACACATAAACAACCAGAGTTGAAGGCGGGCCCAGCCTTCAACACCTCTAGATCTGAAATTGAAGCTTTAATAAAGAAAATGCAGCAGTCGATCAATTAATTAAAAATCAGAGTTTTACAGTATATTATATCCCACCTGATCCTTCTAAGGCTTTATTTATACATGAATAGATGGATAATATCCATCCCAAAAATCAAAAATTTGTGCAACCACCCAGAAAACGACCAACACCAAAATCTGGAAAAACCATGTCTGTTCCAGAAAGGATTTCTCCACATTCGTTTAGAAATTCTGAATTTCCTATGTATAGGGGTAAACGGGGCCATTTATGAAGTGGGTTTTGAACCGTTTTGAATAATTCCCCACCAATTGCTCAGAAATTGAGCTGGAAATCAGGTTCCTGATTAATGACGGGAATGCCATTGAGAGATTGCTTGAGATTAGGGCCATGACTTCTGGAGGAAACAGAGCATTTGAATGATGACTGATAGCTCATAATCCATATTGAAACGACCAAGCATAAAATCCATGCGTAATTTTGGACAAATGAATCCCCCAATTATCTGAACCAATCAATACATGCTCAGTATGTGCCTGGAACATGTGTCAGATCGAGCCACCAACAAAACAACTGCATGGGAAACAAGATTTTGACAAATGATCAGCATTTAATCAAAAGCTAAAGTTTCAGTTATGAATTGAAATCCATCAAAATGATAAATAAAGTGATAAAAATGTCAAGAATTTACCTGTTTAAAGCATCTTGGGATGTTGTCCTTGAAAATACATATTCAAACAAAAAATACAACAAAATAAAGTCAAATATACTTGATCCCATATAGCTTCGAACTAGGAATAGGGTGGTAGACAAGCAAAAATAGGAGGTCATCAAGTACATCCACACCTTATTGGTTTGGAATTTTCCTCCTTTGAAGTTCATCCCATACTTATTCCCATGGATCAACACCCTAATCGACATGCCACAGATTAGGGGGTTTCCATATCCTATAGGTATAACGATTCTCATCCAACCAGAAGTTACTTATCTTTTCTCTATCAGAGTTTAGCAAGCTTACATGAATTCTAGGATGATGGAATATACTTTCTATACTGGGGATATTCTTCCAAGAGTGAGACCAAAAGTTGGCAGAGGAATCATCTCTTAATTCCTAAAATATGTGTTGTTGACTTAGTGCTCTTTGTGAGTTTGTCGCTTTCCAAATGAGAGAGCCTTGTGGAGCCATGTCGAATCTAATGAGTTGTTGGACTGGACGATCTTTAGAATAATTGTTATTCCATAAGTGAGCCCATGTACTGGCATTGCTTGAAGTCCAATCCCACCATACTTTCACACAAATAGCTACATTATTACATTTAGTATATCTCATACCTGGTCCCCCTACATATCATTTAGATTTGTAGATCATTTCCCATTTTAGAAGATCCCATTTTCTTTTCACATTGTCTCCCCCCCATAGAAAGGTGCACTGCAGATTGCAAATGGATTGAGAAACCTGTTTGGGGGACACTAAGATCAAAAATATATAAATAGACATGGATTGGACCACATATTTTAAAAGTATGAGTATGCTAGCAAAGTTCAGAGGGAGAAAGGGCTAAGAGGTTATTTTGAGATCTAAGTTTTCAAGGAGATCCCTCCAAGAAGAGTGCTTTAAAGTAGAGTCAAAGAGGGGGGATTCTAAGTACTTGGTGGGTAAGGTGGAGATAGAAACTGCCAATATCCTAGAAATGTTATGTTGAGCTATAATATAGGTATTAAATAAGAAGACTTGATACTTCTCTAATTCAACAACCACTTTTGTAATAATTTTATAAATCACATTGCAAAGAGAAATATGTTGAAACTTACTTGGACTATAATTTCGTTATTATTGGGCGACTAAGGTGATAAAGGTATCATTGAGGGAAGATATTACCCATGTCTTTCTCTTAGAGTCCTCCACTAGCTCAAGGAATTCATACTTCCAACCCCAGTACTGATGAAAAAATATATGGTGAAGCCATTCGGTTCAGGGAATTTTCCATATTCCATCTAATCAACTTCTATGTCCAACTCCTAAATCATGATTGGATACATGATCATTGCATTTTGTTCCTCATTTATTAATCTTGGAATCTTCTTGGTTACTTTTTTGATGTCTGCTAACGATTAGGGTTCGTCTCTGTTAAAATATCTCTGTATAATCTCACTAGATCATGTTTAATGTATTCATGCTAAATTTTCAGAATAGTGTCATCCCTTGACTTGAGAGAGGTGATTCTATTATGATTTCTATGTTGGATCGTCGATCTATGAAGAAACGATGTATTTATTTCCCCCTCTTTTAACCATTTGACTCTTGACTTCTGTTTCCAAAGAATTTCCTCCTGCTGATCACATCATATTTTCAGTTGGTTACTTAAATCCTTTTCCCTTTGCTTGCTCTCCTCAGTGTGACCTTCCTTGATGATTTTCTCCTGGATGTTTTCCAGGTCCTTCTCTATAACATATTTTGTAGTTAATACATTTCCAAAGGTAGTTTTGTTACAGATATTAAGCTTGGCCTTGACTAATTTCAACTTTTGTTGCATGATATCCATCTTGGATAATTTTGAGACTATAGATTTATTCAACCAAGATTGAACCATCTCATGAATTTAGGGCGGGACATCCAAAATTTCTCAAACCTAAAAGGACGATGAACATAGTTTCTTATGCCCTACCAGGTGAGTGAAATTGGTGAATGATATGATCCCACTACTGGTAGAATAGAGGCTATAAGGTCCCCCCTTTCCATCACTATGTTCTCTTTGACTAGAAAGTGATCCAGCCAAGAAGCAATTTGATTTTCCCCTCCTCTTCTTTTTTTCTAAGTGTAGGTGCTAATAGAGGTTTCGAGATCTACATGGTGCTTTGTATCAATAGGATCCTTAAATTTGAGTTTTTCATTAGAAATAATGCATATTCCTCCTTTCTTTTCATTCAAGGTAGTGACCATATTGAAGTCCCCTCCTATGATAGGCACGATATATTTATCCTGTTGCAAAAAAAATTCCAAATTGTTTATCAATAGTTTCATTAACGCTGATATCTAAGGCCTGTACACATTCATGAGAGATCCACTAATGCTCATCCCTATAAGGTGAAAAGAAACATAAAGTGTATGGCTCATGGCCACCATATTATTGAACTATACCCCCCTCATATTATATATTATAGTAAGGCCTCTAGAGGCCCCATTTGCATCGACAAATAAAGCTTGAATACCTCTCCAAATACTTGACATGAGGTTCTGAAGAGTATCACTAGTACATTTAGTTTTCTGAATAAAGAGAAATATTGGCATGTCTTAAGAGATTTTTCTTTTGATAATTATTTTCTTGGTAGAGTCGTTGAGACCTTGAACATTCTAGGATATGAGATTCATTGAGAACTAGTGCTTAGAACATGAAAAAAATTAGTTAGCTCGGCTTATTTATCTAATTGTACTAGCCCTGTTCCTAGTAGGTTAATCCTTTGCAGGTCTATCTTTCATCCCTTTTTCTTGTCTTTGTGTGTTCTTTGCTTTTCCTTCTGAGGTGTATTTTGGATTCCTGACTTGTTTGTCACTCTTTCCTTGGATATGAACTCTTTAAGAAGCTGGATATTCCTGGATGAGATAGAGTTGAAGAATTTGCAGGAACATGTGTCCTGATTTCCTTAATTTTGGATCTTAATGTGTCTTCTTAGCCCTTAGTTTCTCATTAGCGACAAATGCAATTGGATCTTCAGGTTCTCCATCTAGGACCTTAAAGTTGTTTCTCATGGAGATTTTTCCTCCTTTGGTTTGATCCAAATGGGTATAGGTGAGCACCCACCTATTCCACTAACTCAAAACAATTTTTCATTTTGGAAATTTTCTTGTAATTTTCTACGGTTTTTCGGGTCCCAAACTTTCGCGGCAGTTTTGAGGCCCTAAACGAAATTTTTTGGATATTTAGAAGGGGGAGCAGGTGGGAATGGTTTTACATTTCATTCATATTTCCCCATTCAAAAGTTTAAAATCTTAGATAGACCTTTCTAACGGCCTATAGGGCGCCCCAAATGAAGATCGTATGCAAAAGTTATGACACCGAGAAGTTGATTGTTCAACTAACCACCATGGGGCAAAAAACTTTATGACAAGTCATATCCAAGGGTTAGGGTTAGGGTTTTCTTCATCTACAAAGATTTATGTTAAAATTCCCTTCGACCTAATTTTGTATTCATCTTTTTACGAGTGAGCGTATCCACCACATCTCTTCTTAGAGATACAACTACCACCATTCTAGCTACTTTTGTTTTACAGTTTGTTCTATTTCATTCATTTAATAGGATCTGATTTTATTGTATCACCATGTTTATTGCCATATATATGTGTTTGTGAATGTATATTCTCTTTCATTTCTTTCTCACATAAATTCGTATCAGTGGTATCAGATCTTTCTACTCTTGGGGTTTCTTAGTGCATGTCCCCGACGAGATATGACTATCCAGAGTTGGCTCTCGAAATAGTTGAGTTTAGGGAAAATACCTCTTATCATCCCAAGTAGCCTCACATGGTGGGAGAAGAAAAGAGATATGAAAGAGCAGGATATCATATTAAATTGTTTCTCTAGGAATCCCTCATGTGACAGAGGAATGATATGATGTATAACTTCTCCCAAGTCCTTCAAAGAATGACAACGATGACATATGATCCTTCAATGAGTAGTCGTTTCGGGGGTGCAAATCCCTTCAAGGTACAAGTTAACTTTGACATCCCCTTATTTGAAGTAAATTTAGATGTAGATGATTTGGAAAAAATTTTGAGGTTTGCTTCTCTGTTCAAATTTTTTCCAACAGTGAAAATATCACCTTTGCAGTCCTAAAGTCCCTCCCCCATGTCAAAGACTAGTGGGACGATACTGCGAGAGGCATGCGAGAGATGAATCTGAGATATTCAATATAGAACCCACTTGGGAATATTTTTTCGATGTCGTTAAAGAGGAATTCAACCCTGACAGAAATTATGATGAGCAATACACCCGATGGATGACATTGCACTAGGAAAGAGACCAAACAGTGCTGAAGTATACCAATATATTCCATACACTGCTCTCAAATATGGGTATTAGAGACTCTAAATGGAACTAAAGTACAGTAGTTACCTACACAGGTACATTCAATCTGAGATGTATTTCCTAGACATATCCTCACTAGGAGCAACTTACCGATATGCCATCAAGATCAAGAAAAAGTTTAAGCAAAAGAGTAAGTGAGATTTTGGTTCTGAAAATAACAACAGAAGCTGGTAAAAAGTGGCCCTAATTTACAATACAAAGGACATAACAAGGATGGATAGATTCCCAACAACCTTTCCAAGTAGCAGTAAAATAAGGGTAATCATAAATCAAAGAAGGGCATTGGCAAGTGGTGTGAGTTCCAAAAAATACCCTGGCACAACACTAATGAATGTCGCTCAAAACAATAATTGTTGGTCGAGACAAAATCCTTGGATATAGACTCCAAATCAGTCACTAATGCAAAGAATTAAAGGGGTAAGAATATCATTGATGTAGAACTTAGTGCCGCCATTAGAACCACAAAGATCCAATAAGAAGAGTCATAGGAGCCAGAGGAAGGGGAGCGACTCTTCCATTCGCATCTATTGGTGAAGGGGAATCCACTACATTTTATTGTTGACAATGGTCATTAGAAGAACCTCATATTGGCTGAGGTCATCAAAATATTGAAGCTTTTGACAGTTCCACATCCCCAAACCTACAACATTGGTTGGTTGATCGATGGACAAGACATCCGCATCATTCAACCGTGTTGCGTATCCTACAACGTCAAGCCCTTCAAAGATGAGGTAATGTGTGATGTTTCTCCTCTTGAAGTTTGTAATTTTCATTTAGGAAAACCATATATGTGGAAAAATCATGTCGTGTATGAGTCTAGAACTCATAGTGTCATTATTACTTTGGGAAAGAAACTCCACAAGATACAATATACACTTTTTGCTACTACAGTGTCTCTCATCAAAACGAAGCAGTGTAGGAAGGTAATCTACTAGAAAAGAAAATTCATACTCTTCATGGTTCATTATGAGTGTGAATAAAAGATCACAACAAAATCCACCACCTCCACACTCAACCCCACTACATAGCAAAAACAAGTGCAATATCATGGAAGCATACAAAGACATATTCACCACACCTTTCAAGGTTCTACTACATTGCTAGGTCAAGCATTCCATTGATTTTATCCATGGTGCACCTTTACCTAATGGTACGGTATACATGCATTCCCTCATGGAGAATGGGGAAATCAAATGCCATATTCAAGAGGTAATCCAAAAGGGGCACATTTGACCCAAATCCTCACCTTGTGGGAACCCAATTGTGTTGGTACAAAATAAATATTGGACATGACAACTATTTATTGACTACTGTGCTCTAAATAATATCCTAGTATGGAATCGTTATCCGATTCCCCATATCAACAACCTCCTCAAACAAATCAATGGGGCCAAATATTTCAGCAAGATTGGACTGAAGTCTGGTTATCATCAAGTCCCAATTGAGCAGGCCGATTTATGGAAGACTTCCTTCAAATCTCAGGAAGGCCTTTTTGAGTGAATGTTCATGCCTTTCAGCTTGACTAATTCTCCAACAACCTCATGAGGATGATGGATGATATTATAAGACCATTCACCAATTCCTTTGTGGTCTTATATCTAGATTATTTCCTTATCTACAATATAACATTGGAAGAAAATTTGCAGCATATCTACCAGGTCCTCAACACCCTACGACAACATAAGTTATATGCCAATCTAGAGAAGTGATCATTTGGCATGAAATGTGTCACAAAGAGAAACTTCCTATGGCTTGGGGGTACTAGAACAGAAATCTTGAAAATAGAAATCAATATTTCCCCAATATGTAAGAGAAACCAAACATCTAACACTAAGGGATATCAAATCGTACCTTGTTTCGAATGGTTGAAGTAGATCCCCGTTGAGATTTTCCAATTCACGCTTGCGTTAGCAATTTTCTCTCAACAACAACAAATAAGACAAGAATGATATATAATAATGTGTCAGACCTACTCTATCATATATGTTCAACAATGTATAAGCAATTAAATACATCCATGGATTCTATATTCGTATTCAAATGCACATAAATGGATAGGAAAAGATATTTCTACTAACAAAATCAGATATTACAATAGTGACAACCTCTGTCGGCATGTCTACGAACCGGAGAAACTGAGTCCTACACCTGGGCCTCCACCACCTCAATCCTTCATATCCCGATAGCAAGCTCACAAGGCAAAGGCAAGCTTGGGAAGAACACAAAGTGCTCCAAAGGGACAAAGGGATGTAGACTCAAGTATAAGAAAATTGAGGCAACAATGGACTATAGTTTCTTTGCTCTTCAGTTCCTCCTCTTCAATGTATCCAAGGGGTTCCTTATATATCACTCCAAAAGGGTAATGGAGGGTAGAATCCAAGCGATCTCAAGGCATATGGAAGGCCAGCAGTCAGGATCTTCAGACTCATATGAGGAAAACTCCAAAAATATTTGGACTTATGCACACATCCCGATGTATGCGGGTTTGAGGTCAAACGTCATGTGTACACGCGAGTATGGGTTTAAAAGTCACGTACAATAATAAAAAGGTGTTTTTTAGGGATGATCTTGGAACATCAAAGGATAATATAAGTCCATGGGGTCTAAAGAGTCTGTAGAGGGACAGGGAAGGCCATTAATATGTGATCAACCATGTGTGGTAAAATCAGCTATAACAGATGCCCCCTAATGTGTGAGGTCAAAGGGGTAACATGATGGCTGAAATACATTATAAAATCCATCACATAAGTGGAGTAATGAATACCAAGGTGGAAGAACCAACCACTCATCAGTACAATACAATAATCAATCTCTGCATGTGACTGCAAATACATACAACAGTCTTGAATACATAAGAGTACAATGGCCATGAATAAGCATGATATACAAAGTGTCATGTGTGGTCACTGCCATGTACAATATACAATAGATCAGAATCTCCAAAGTGGATGAAGATATACAATAGATCAAGATATCCATAATGGCTGAAGATATACAATGGATCAAGATATCCATAGTGGATAAAGATATCTGATATACACTGGAATCAAATCATGAGAGATGATATTTCATGAACACTAGCATGATCAAGGAGGTAGCATACATGGAATGCCACCAAGATGGAAGGTATTCTACATGAACCGCTACAAGTACATGTCCTACTATACGAATAGATATGTCAAGGTCGAACATAGTAGTCCATCATATGATCACCAGCCATTGATGTATACCATTAACAAACGCGAGATCACCACCGATAATGAAAATGGGAATCAAGGTACATAGTACAATCTAACAAGTGTGAATAGATGTGTTTAGGTTGAACACCTGGAAGAATGCATTAATCAGGGGACATTGATGTATTCCCAAAACTGTCGATGGTGAGAGGACCTACCACTGATGACTGTAAGTCTCATGGAACTCAAAGGACTCAAGACTCCTATTCTAGAATAAATGATCTGAAGTCGATGTAATGGAATCCGATGGAAGGAGGGCATTAAGGAATCCCCCATCAACCAACATGAGGTACTCAATAGCACTGTATAATGTGTAAGAACTAGAACAAGATGTGCATGAACCAGTAATAGTACCAGAATGGTCAACATGCAAAGTCAAGATAACTAAGGAATGGCTGACTCATGCTTCAACTTGCTTCGAGCAAGAGCATAAGGTGAATGGTGACTGAAGGTAGGAAACATGGACTCGATATGTAAACTGGTACATCTCTGTGACATAGGAGGCATCGATAGAGGATCCATAGGGACTGGAGGCTTAACCAATCGGTGGAGATAAACTCAGAGTAATGAGTACAACTCCTAAAGTTAAAATAATAACCCAACCAACGGATGTGATATACAGTGCTCTGTTCGAAGGCGACACGACTCGACTGCTGCCAAAGATAACATCTTTTCCTATCTGGATATTTATTAATTTTATTTTTTTTGAATTTTTCAGATATTTTGAAAAGCTTGAAAAAGAATAAAATTTCATTATAGTACAAATCTAGGAGGAGACGAGTGTCAGGGGACAAGCAAACTAGTTCCAAGTAGTGGAACATACCTATGCTCAATGCAAGGATATATGTGCAGGATAATGACACTCAGGGGAAGTTATCCTCTCGGTAAAAGGGGTGATCAAGCTGCACCATTGGTGTGGTCCTCACTTAGCATGGACATCCATTGACATATCACAGTGAGACACTTTCAGATACAGTTCACAAGCACCCCACTTATGAAAAGGAAATGTACTCCATTGTCCAATCTTGCTACCAATGGAAGCATTAAATCCTTGGAAATAAATAGTCATCCACACTGATCACAAGCCCTTGTAGTTCATGCAAACCCAAGTACATTTACATAATGACCACAACCAGAAGTGGTCCACTTACTTGCAAAACTTCCACCTGAACATTAAATATAAGAAGGGAATCACCAATTGAGTCGTTGATTGCATAAGTCGACATCCACTAGCAACATTAGCCACGGTGCTCAACTCTTGTGGCCACAAGACCTATGGGTGGCCTCAACTATATGACAATGATCGTGATTTCATTCACATCTATCAATCCTTGTGTGCAAGTACACTAGTGGCATACTTTCATCTTAGGAAGGATTTATATGCCACATGGGCCATCTACACGTTCCTTCAGGAAAGCATGCACATATGTTTTGGGAAGCGCATTATAGCTAGGTGGAAGGGCACTTTAGAACTGAGAAGATAGTGGCAGTCTTGCAGAAGTATTTTTATTGGCCCAAAATTTGACAAGACGTCGGTTGATATATCATATCCTACACTTTCTACACCATCGTGAAATCAACCATAAAAAATAAAGGGTTGTACACCCCCCTTCTCACTCTAAATTGGCCATGGGAATCCATCTGCATGGATTACATGTTAGGACTACCTTGAACTAAGTATAGTAATGACTGTGTGTTTTTTTTCATGGATCGCTTCTCTAAGATAACCATTCTAATAGGTTGCAAAAAGAGAATCTATGTCGAAGCCACTGCTAAGCTCTTCTTAGAGCATGTTTGGGTTCATTTTGGGATGCCACAGACTATCATTTTAGATAAGGAAAATAGGTTCCTGACCACTTTCTAGTCTATTCTATGGTCATTTATGGATACCAAGCTCACAAAATTTACTGCCTTCCACCCCCAGACCGATGGAAAAAAAGAGGTAGTCAACTGGATCGTTGTACATATTCTGAGAATGTACAATTCTAAACATCCTTGTACATGGGATGAGATCCTTCCCTATGTTCATAATAGATATAACAGAGCTCTTCATAGCTCTAGTAGTCATAACCCTTTTGAGGTGTGCTTGGGTTTCCAACCACTAGCCCTGATTAATGTAGTCTGCCCCTTACATCCTCACAAGAGGAATCTTCCCATCCTCAGTCTGAGGCTAATAAGGCCACCATATTTGTTGAATGAATCCAACACATCCACCAATAGCTCCAAGAAATTTTGAAAAGGACAATACTAAATACAAGCAACGGCAAGACCAACATCATGTTCCATACAAGTTCTAGTTTGGGGATAAGGTTTGGTTGCATTTGCAAAAAGTAAGGCTCACAAGACCCCATTGAAAGCTTCATCGACTTCGATATGGACCATACACCATCACAAAGGATTTTGGTGATAATTTCTTTGAATTAAGCATTCCTCTATTCCTTGGCATGCACCTAGTATTTAATGTGGAGTTGCTTCAACCATATTTTGCACCACTATTGGACACATCAAAGGTGGCTGAACAATTGAAACCTACAAAGATTAATATCGAATGCATGGAACAAGCAACCATTGATCAGATCATGGAAACACAAGTTAAGGTAACCCTCTAGGAAAATATCCAACTACATCGAGTTGTCAAAGTAGGGAAACTCCTCCACCAAGGAAAGTGGTTGACTAGGAGTCAAGTTGAACATAAATTTCCCATTTGATGGGGGAACTCAACACAATGGAGACCATTTCTTCCTAAGGGAGGGAGGATTGATACATATGGGTATAGGTGTCCACCCACCTATTCCACTGGCTCAAAACTTTTTTTCATTTTGGCAATTTTCTTGTAATTTTCTATGGTTTTGTTTTAAGGCACTAAATGACATTTTTTGGCGATTCAAGGGGTTAAGTACGAATCATGGCATTCATATGGCCCCATTCGAAATTTGCAAATATCATATATACCTTTCCAATGGGATATCAAGCACACCAAATGAAGATCGAATGCAAAATTTATGATCCCGAGAAGTTGGTTGTTCAAATAACCACCTTGGGGCTGCAAACTTTATGACTATTCATCTCCTAGGGTTAGGGTTAGGGTTTTCTACCTATCCAAGGATTTATGATAAAAGGACCTTCGAATTCCTTTTGTATTCAGCTTCTCATGAGTGAGTGTAGCCGCCACATCTCTTCTTAGAGATACACCTACCACCATTCTAGCTGCTTTTGTTTTACAGTTTGTTTTGTTTCATTCATTTAATAGAATTTGAGTTTATTTTATCACTATGTTTATTTCCATATATCTATGTATGTGAATATATATGCTCTTTCATTTAGTTCTCACATAAATTCGGATCATGGCTGCACTTGGAGGTTTATTTAGGTTCCTACGCTTCTTGGAATCTTTCTAAAATCCCTCTTCATCAACCACTTCAATATTCTTTGCATCACCTTGAATATTATTCAACAAGAAGTCTCTAAATAGGTGGCCGTGTTCGTGAAATTTACTACACCTTAAGGGAACATGCTCATAATATAATGGTTGAACCCATTCACAGTCTTATACATGAACCTGATTGAGTTTGATAGAGATTTGGCAATATGCATGTAGAATCAAATGCGAGCATAAGAGGTATACTTATTATGTATGTTTTGATTTGTAGTTTTAAGAAATCTTCCAAGATGATTCCTATTTATTCGAGAGTTTCTTCATCCTAGTAATCATGTGGCAAAGAGTACATGTGAATCCAAACCAGAGCCCATGTGAAATATTTATTATCAAAGATAAACTGCTCTTTCTAGTTGCACAGATAAAGGCTCACTAATTTGAAGAAGCAAGGACCCAAATATCGAACTCTGGATTTATCATCCAGTCTATGAGAAATCATCGTCAAAAAACCTTTGGAACCTAACTATAGCTCATAATGTGCATTCGACTTCCATTTTACTTCAATCCAGCTTTGAAGGGCCTACTATGTGGGTCAGATTCCTATGAACTTGCCGATTAAAGCATGATCTTTCATGAAATCAGATCTCACATATAAAAATTACACTACCATTAACATTAAGATAAAATTACTATCTGAACTTTAACATAACATTACTATTAACATTATTATTAATTTTCTTAATATTAATGACAATAATGTTATACTATTATTATTAATATTAACATTAACATAAAAATGGATCGAAGTAGCAATAATTTTAATGACATTAATGCTATATTAATATGGGTTTAAGTCACCCTTGGATTGAATTCAACCATGAATTGAAGACAACCTTGGATTTAAGTTAATTATGGATTGAAATCAACCTAGATTTAAGTTAATTATGGATTGAAGTCAACCTTCCTTAAAAATTCAACTATGAATTGAAGTCAACCCTCGATTCAAGCAAACAATGGATTGAAGCATACCTTCCTTAAAATTCAATTGTGGATTGAAATACCCCTTTGATTCAAGTAAACCTTCCTTAAAAGTCAACTATGGATTGAATTCAACCATGGATTGAAGTCAACCTTGAATTGAAGTCAACCTTACTTAAAAGTCAACTATGGATTGAATTCAACCCTAAATTGAATCCAACTATGGATTGAAGTCAACCATGGATTATAGTCAGCCTTCCTAAATATTATTAATATTAAAATACAATTATGGAATGATGTATTGAAGTTAACCTTGCTTAAAAGTCAACAATGACTGTCGTGGACCTTGCCTAAAAATCATCTATAGATTGAAGTGAATGATGGTTCAAATTCAATCAACTAGTTTTAAAAATGTGGTTCTCGACTCAAATCAACCATGGACTAAAGTCAACCTTGCTTAAAATTCAACTATGGATTGAACTCAACCTTGGATTGAAGTCAAACTTGAATTAAAGTCAACTACAAATTGAATTCGACCATGGACTGAAGTCGACCATGGGCTGAAGTTGACCTTGGTTCAAATTCAACCTTGTATTGAAGTTGACCTTAGAGCAAACTCAACCATAGATTGACGCCATCCTTGCTTAAAATCAACTATTGATTAAGGTCAAACTTTTCTAAAAAGTCAATCTTAGATAAAGTCAACCATGGATTATTGTCACTCTTATATTGGAGTTAACCTTAGATTAAAGTCAACATTGCTTAAAATACAACCATGAATTGAATTCAACATTGCTTAAAAGTCAACTATGGGTTAAAGTTACCCTCACTTAAAATTTAATCTTGGATTGACTTTAACCTTGCTTAAAAGTCAACCTATTGTTAACTAATGCTCAATGATGGTTCAATATGGTCAACCTTTGATTAAAGTCAATCTTAGAATGAATTCTATAATGGATTAAAGTCAACCATGCATTGAAGTCAACATTGGACTGAAGTAAACTATGGCTTAAAAGTCAACTATGGATTGAAGTCAACCAAGGATTAAAGTCAACCATGGATTGAAGTCAACTATGGATTAAAAGTCAATTATGTCTTGAAGTCAACCATGAAGTGAATTCAACAATGGATTGAATTCAAGTTTTCTTAAAATTTAACTATGGGTTGAAGTCAACTATGGAGTGAAGTCAACTACATAACCATGGATTCAACCCAACCTTGGATTCAATTCAACCTTGGATTGAAGTTAACTTTAGATTTAAGTCAACTATTGATTGAATTCATTAATGTTAACATTATTAATGGATTAGTTTCAACCTAAAATTAAAGTCATCCATGGATTTAAGATAACCTTGGATTGAATTCAACTCTGGATTTAACTCAACCATGGATTAAAGTAAACCTTGGATTCAACTCAACCTTGCATTCAAGTTAACTATGGATTGAAGTCAACCTTAGATTGAAGTCAAGTTTGGATTGAAGTCACCCATGGATTGAAGTCAACCTTAAATTAAAGTCAACCTTGGCTTGAAGTCAACCATGGTTTGAACTCAACCTTGGATTCAAGTCAACATGGATTGAAGTCAACCATGGATTGAATTCAACCTTGAAGTTAATCCTTGGTTGACTTCAATCCATGGTTTATTTCAATACATGGTTTGAATTCATTAATTCACCCTCATATTCAAGTCAACCATGGATTGAATTCATCATTGGATTCAATTCAAAATTAGATTAAAGTCAATTATGTCTTGAAGTCACCCTAATTTTATCGTCACTAATGTTATATTACTATAGATTTAAGTCACCCTTAGATTGAAGTCAACCATGGATTGAAGAAAACCTTGGATTGAAGTTAACTATGGATTGAAGTCAACATTCCTTAAAAATCAACTATGAATTAAAGTAACCCTTGGATTGAAGTCAACCTTCAACTCTACTATGGATTGAAGTCAATATTGCTTAAAAGTCAACTATGTATTGAAGTCAATAATGGATTGAAGTCTATCATGGATCGAGGCCACCCTTCTATTGAAGTCAACCATGGATTCAATTCAAAATTGGATTGAAGTCCACCTTCAATTTGATTTAACCTTGGATTGAAGTCAATCTTGAAGTCAACCTTATATTGAGGTCAACCATGGATGGAAGTAAACCTTGAATCAAACCTTTCATTGAAGTCAACCATCGATTTAAGTCAACCTTGGATTGAAGTCAACCTTCAATTTAAGTGAACCTTGAATGGAAGTCAACCCTTAAGTTAACATTAGATTGAAGCCAACCTTGGATTAAAGTAAACCATGGATTGAATACAACCATGAACTATTATTATCTATATATTCAAATCAACCATTGTTCAAGGCCATCTTTACTAAAAATTCAACTATGGTTTGAAGTCAACCATCATCAAATTCAACCTTTCTTAAAAGTGAACTATCAATTGGACTTAGCCATAAAGTGAAGTTAACAATGAAATATTGTTATTTATGGATTAAAGTCAACCACAGATTGAAGTGAACCTTAGATTGATGTCAACTATGGATTGAATACAATCATCGATTCAAGTCAACCATGGATTTAGATCAACCTTCATTTAAATTAAACCTTCAATTAAAGTCAACTATGGATTAAGGACAATATTTGAAGTTAACTTTGGATGAATTCAACATTTCTTAAAAGTCACTATGGATTTATGACAACCATGGATTGAAGTCAACATTTGATTCATTTCAACCTTCCTTAAAAATAAGCTATGGATTGAGGTCAAACATAAATTGAAGTCAACTGTCAATTAAATCCATATTTGAATTGAAGTTAACCTTGCTTAAAATTTAACTATGGATTGAAGTCAACGTTGCTTAATAGTCAACTATGGACATAATCCACCATTGGATTTAAGTCAACCATGTATTGAAGTCAAACTTATATTTAAGGCAACCTTTGATTGAAATCAACCTTGCTTAAAAGTTGACAATGGATTGAAGTCAAGATTGGATTTAAGCCAACCATGGATTGAAGTCAACCTTATACTGCAATCATCATTGGATAGTAGTCAACCTTGGATTGTAGTAAACCTTCTTGGATTGAAGTCAAATATGGATTGAGATCAACATTGGTTTGAAGTAAACCATGTATTTAGCTCAATCTTGGATTGAATTCAACCTTTCTTAAAAGTAAATTATGGATTGAAGGCAAATATGGATTGAGGTCAAACATTGGATTGAATTTAATTTTGGATTGAGGTCAAACATTGGATTGAATTTAATCTTGGATTGAAGTCAACCATGGATTGAATTCAACCTTAGATTGAATTAATTCTTAAATAAAAGTATACCGTGGATTGAAGTCAATCTTTGAGGAAACCTTCTGTTTAAGTCAACCTTGTATTGAAGTCAAATATGGAGTGAATTCAACCTTGGATTGAAGTCAACTTTGGATTTAATTCAACAATTGGTTGAACTCTACCTTGGAGTTGAAGACAACCATTTTTTTGAAGCCAACCATGCATTGGTATTATCTTGGATTGAAGTCAACCATGGTTCAAATTCATCCTTGCTTAAACGTCAACTATGGTTTGAAGTTAATTATGGATTAAGGTAAACCATAGATCAAAGTTGACCTTACTTAAAATCCACTATGGATTGAAGTCAACCTTGCTTGAAAGTCAATTATGGATTGAATTGAACCATGGTTCAAAGTCAATAAACCACTTTTAAAAATGTCGTTAAGGTTTCTTAATATGGTCAAACAATGGTTGGCCATGTTTTCCTACTTATGTCAACCTTGTTATCATGGTTATGTCAACCATTATGCACTAAATTCAACCATTCCTAAAAAATGGTCAACCATGGTTCAAACTCTACCTTAGGTAACCATTAACTATGAAATAAATTCAACCATGCCAAAACATGTTATAAATAACTGAATTTATATTAATATTATTTATTTATTTATAATATTTTTCTATGTTTCCATTTATAAATATTTGTTTACTTTTTAAAATAATAATAATAATAATACACCATTCCCTCCCCGCACCTTGATAGTTTACCAGCAAACCATATTAATTAATAATGTGGCTTATATATGCCAATCGATGTATGTCAACCACTTTTAAATGTGTGACCATGGTTGATATACATCAATCAACATATATAAGCCATATTATTGATTAACATAACTTTATAGTAAATATATTTCATAACATTATACATATAATTGGTAATTTTTTTAATTATCATTATATTCTAACTTGAAAATTTCTTAAAGTTTTATATGTTAAGTCACATTGCATAAGCCGTTTTTCATATAAATGATTTGTTTAATAATTTTTTTGATTTTTTTTTCACAAATTTAAATTAATATTTTTTTTTATTTTTTTTTAATATTGGGATAAATGTTTTCATGACTATTTATGCACATGTATATTTATATGCTCATAATTTTATGACTATTTATGCTCTTGCATATGTTTTTGTAAAGGTAATTTTGTAAGGAGAGGTAAATTAAAAACTTGTTTATTTTTTTATTAGTTTGTTGTCTTTTATGTATTAATTTATAGTTTCTTAGTTTTAACATTATGGAACATTATGGATTTGTTGAGGTTGTTTCTTGTTGTTGTTTTACTTATTTCTGGCATATGTTTGAAATTTTTAAGAGCATGTATCAATATCATTTTGTCATTGTAATAACAAAAAACCAACCAATTCCTAAGACTTAGTTACTTGGTGGCTATATTTTCCAATCTATAAATGATATTTTTTTTGTTAAAAATATATTTCACTCAATATTTATATGTTACTGCTAACCCCTTTTTGTGTAAAATCAATTCCATATTCTTCTACCCATCATATTCCATGTCATGTTTCTTCTTTTGTCATTACATGCTTATCATGATGTTTATATGCTTTTACTCTTGGAAATTATGTTGTGCATATTAACTCTCTGGTTACTTCACTTTGTCCATAGGGGTATTTGTGAAGAGTTGTGGGACAACTTGGTTTGGTTGTCCCCTCTTATCTTAAGCATATTGATGTTGTTACTCTCGTTATTCTGCATTATTCCTCTCTACAACATACCCTTGACAGCGTCAAAGTTTAAACCTTTTTCCACTTTGTCCGAGATATTTGAAGTTATAATTAAGAAGGAATGTAATGCAATAAAATACCATATAATTTCATCTCCTTCTAGTTAAAATGTAATGTAATGAATGACCATCTTCTTTTGTAAAGTCATGTTGATTATCTGACGTCCACATTTTTTTATGTATAAACCATCTGAGGGCCTTGTATTTGCAGTGTAATCTTCAGTAGAATTATTTTCTTACGAATACTGTATGTTGGACACATTTTCTAATGTATATAGGTCATATGGGGTTCTTGTATTACCTATGAGGTCTACTATAGATTTCTTTTATATGTTATAAGCTTGGTTGTGATGATTTCTTGTTAGAAATTTTTTCCAATGTATAGACCATATAATGAGAGTCATGTATTTTAAATGTAATATTCATTATAGTTCTTTCATCGTTCAACTTGGTTCAGGTGCAATTTTACGATCCCGTGAGAAGCGACTTGTGCATCTTTCAACTTGGTTGTGATAACTGTTTGTTGGAAACAATTTCTATTGTATAGGCCAATTGAGGTTCTTGTACACTCAATCTAATTTTCAATAGAGTTCTTTCATCGTTCCACTTGGATGAGGTGAAATTTTTATCAAATCTATGAGGAAAAGTGTGTTCATCTTTGGATATTATTAAGAAATATTGAATTTTTCATTTAGGAGGATGTTAATGTAATGCCATCTTCCTCACTTTTTGTTGTTTCTCCCTATTCATAATTAAGAGGAATAGTGTAATATGTAATGATGATTAGTGTGGTGTTGTTGGTTGTATGTATTAAAGAAATCTTGTCATAACTCTCAAATTATAAAAATGAGTCATCCCACATGCAACATGGAGTAAAATGATCTTATTACCATTCCTTATATAAGAGAGATGGAAAAACATTATCCCACATGTGTTATGGGATGTAAATACTCTCTACCTCTAAATATACAATATAAATGAAGGAGACTCATTTGAGCACAATGGTACACATGATGGATGCACATTTGTGTGTCATTGTGACATGAAGTGATGATGGAGTGTGATGTGTGGATGATCAAGATTATAAGAGTGGAAGTTTCTTGAAGAATAAAGAATATCAAGCCTTCTCATGGTTGTTTCCCAATTTGGGGTTTTACCATGTAAATTTGGTGTACTCTTTTCTTTTCTCTCTAATTATTTATTTTTGATGATTGTGTTGGTAGGAGATTAGTCTAGTTGATTTTGATCATTATGTTAGTAATCTATTGTTGTACGCTAATTCATATTTCTCAATAATGTTTTATGTTAGATTATTGAGAAATATGCATTATTATACAATAATAGATTACTAACATAATTATGAGAATCAACAAGCCTAATCTTTTATCAACACAAGCATCAATAATCAAGAATAATAATCAATAATAAGACAGGACAAAAAAGAAAAAAGAATACACCATATTTATGTGGTAAAACCCCAAATGGTGAAACATCTAAATGAAGGATTGATATTATTTATTCTTCAAGAAACTTCCACTCTTACAAATCAAGCACTTGTGCATCTCACAAAATAATTATTATTTCGTTAGATTTAATTATATTAATTTTAATTTTATCAAACTTAATGAAAATTTAGTAAAAATAATTAAGAATAAACTTAAGAATAATTTAATTCAAAAAATTGATTTAAAATATTAATCAAATTGGGCAATCATGGATTGAACCATTTAAATAAGTATGTAAACATGCTTAATCAACATGCTTTATCTTCTTACACAACAAATAATTCACCTTGAAAAATGATTAAACATTACATAATAACATTGAATGATTATAATTAGAGTTAAACATTATATGATATCTCAAATTTAAATGAGGGAAAAATCTAAAATTTAATTTAAAAATAGAGAAACCATTAATAATGCTAATCGTTAACATATAATACATTTATAAATCGAACAAAATCAACATCAACATGATATAAATTGCATTATACATGGTTGATAAGATGAAGTAATAACACACACACACACACACACACACACTTCAAATATGTCAAATGTTACATCTCCAATTTAAATAAGTTGTACACCTAAGATTTAATTAAAAGAAAAGAGAAATCATTAACATACACACAATACAATTTATGAATAAAACAACAATTCAACATCAACATGATATGAAAATGCATAATAAATATGAATGAAAAGATCAAAATAAATATATATTTCAAATATACATCTCAAGACAAATATAAATGTCAAATATATATATATATATGGTAACAATTTTTATAAGATAGGCCCACTACTAGAGCTAGAGGCATTAGTACCACGTTTAGACAATAATAAAGAATGTATCACATGAGGAGGAGACGTTGGTTGGTCTATATTTGGTTTTCTAGAGGAGGAGATGGTGTTCAATTTGTTATTCAAGGAGGATATGGTGGTTGGTCTACTATTGGAGGAGGAGACGATGGTTAACATAGTAGTGGAGGGGATGGTGGTCAACCTACTACTAGAGGATATGGTGGATGTGGAAGAGTATAAGGAGGTAGTGGAGTACTATCCTTAGTAAATGAATATAAAGAATAAGCTTGAGCATTCCTCAACCTTATTAGTTTGTTGATGGAATCAACAACATGGTGCATCAATACCAACATATTCTGAGGAAGGATCACCCATATGGGTGCAATATTTGGGCCATGTATGATCTTTCAAGATAATATATAGACCACTCCATGGTAAGCCATTAGTGCACACATTTCATCAATCACCTATTGATAAGACACACAATTTGATGTGTGACATGCTAGGTATTTACACTTGACGTGATTCGTTTGCCTCAACCATCTACTCATTATATTGGGTAGGAACCTCTGCAAAATTATTTCCAACGTCTGCAAAATAGAAGAGAACAATAATTAGATAATTTAAACAAAATCCTATAATTAATTACATGTGCATTAAATAAGCCAAAAAACATGCATCTATATTAATCCAAATATAATAATAATATTACCACTTGAAATGTCGGTAAGTTATACGGAATGTCTCAAAAAATAAAGTAGATAGCTATGAAGAAAATGGGAAAAAAAATCCCTTTAAACACAATAAAGCAATGATTTAGAGAAAAATAAAACTATCACAAAGAGTGGCAGACCACCTAATTAGTCTGGGTGTTTGAACTAAACTAGTTATATAATGCATCATAGGGAAACTAATGCACTTCCCATTAGAGGTATAGTGTGTCATTGTTGTGACCATAAGTGATATTCATATAACCTCCTTTACACTGAATGAATGTAGCCACGATTTCCACCAAAAACTTGCGATGATTCCACTAGTATGAGTGGTATCACACTAACATACCTTTTCACATATGCTAGCAAACTCTCTCTTGCAATGCCATGTGATAAATTCAAGAATTGAGGAAGATACTCCCCTCTCATAGACAATCCAATAATGAAATAAGTATTCTCATATGTGGTATAGTGCCACAAATTGAGATCAAACTTGAAAGCTTACCTAGCTTGATCTTGTTGACTGATTAACTGTGTCAACAAGCTCATGATCGCCTTCGGAGATGCAAACTCCTCATAAAAATTGATGAGTCCAACATTCCAGAAAAGGACACTAGTTTATGTTGTAATAGGGTAATGGTACATATATCTCTTTCTCTCTAGCATTCTTCCAAATCTTTTACAAAGTTGTACATTCCAACCTATTGTTCTTATTGTCATTTCCAATATCTTTTACCCACATGTAAATTAACTTAGGAACACACATAGACACACACATCTAACATACACAATTATATTAAATTACCATATTTAATATTGGTTAAATATTGAAATTACTCTTTTTGCAAAAAAATGTGTAAAAATCACCAGTGTACCTTATTAGCATAAACACACCACCAATAGTGCATAATAATTCATGGTTACTAATGTTTTTCATTAAAAAAATTAAAAAAACTAGTAAAGTTAATAATTTTTTTCTTAACTATTTTTGGTAATTGGTGTGCCATATGTACAAGGGTACAAGCTTGTACTGATGTCCCTTGTAGGCTTAGCTACACCACCAATGTTATTTCTCTAAATTAGGAAATACATCAACAAGTTGGGAAATTTTCACTTCATACTTTTGAAGTGAAGTTTGAATGGTATTCAATTAAACTTACTTTCTTATATGATCAATATGAAAGATGGAAAAATAGCAAGTGTGTGTAAAATAAATAATGAAGACAATAGTTTGAGCTTGATCACTATGCAATCTATTTATTATTTATTATATGCATCGTATTACTTTCTTACTAGTATTCACCTTCCCAAGAACATTGTTACTTTATTAATATTCAGTTTATTCTTCATGTAACTTTTGAAGTAGAATTCTTGATAATACTCTCTCTAGATTATTTTTCCTAGAAAAAACATGCTTTTTATTCGAGAAGAATTGAAAATACAACCTTAAGACACCATAGAAACTATAGTACAAAAAATAAACTAAAAACATTGAGTAGTTCAACAAAGAACTATAGACTTGTAAAATACCATAAAATACATTTTTTCACCTATTCAAAAAAGAACTACAAAGGCCAAGAGAGGTCTAAAAATAATCACTTTTTTTAGATAAATAACTAGATATCCCTTGCAAATATCATGGAATTATCCATAATTGAAGTGACATAGAGTCTCCCATGATCTAGTTGTAGAGCCTCTTTAAATAGGTTGACAATGACTATATTGAATTCTTTCAAAAAATGTTTATAATAGACCCGCAATAAATGCCAATTAGTTTTTTTAACATGTAGCATGAGTTGATTTAGTTCAATATTATGAATTTGATGCTCCCTAGTCATCAACTTTATGGACAATATAGAATATCCGAGTGCATGTAAAGACATTAGCCCCTTTGACCTAGAAAATTTCAAAATATGGAATAGAGCATATAACTCCCCATAATTCTTTGATCTAGATCCAATGAAATCTTTCCCCTTAAAAAATGGAAACCCACCATATACAAGATGGCCAGACCGCAATGTCGATTCTCCTCTTGAATAGACCCATAGAAGAAACACCATGGATTTACCTTATCAATTACCAAGGGAGAAGGGAACCATAAATATTTGATTTCATTGGTTGTTTAAAGTGAGGTAACAGATCAAAAACATATGATGGTACTTGGGTAACAATCACATGAGAGCATTCAAATATATGATCATTCCTTGTATTTTGAATTCCCCAACAAATGAAGTACAACATCACCCCTGGACTATTGTAAGTTATTTCCTTAAAAAATAGGCCTCAAAACAATACAAGAGACTCCCCTAATTCTACATGTCTTGAAATTGTAGATTAAGATCCAATTCCTTCCATAATTGACAAAAAGACGAAAAAGTAAGAAACAAATGTTCATTTATCTCTTCACATGGACTAACCTGACACCTCAAGAAATCCATTAGCCACACCATAAGTTGACATGATCCTTAGTCTCATGTAATAGCCACATCCAATCCTTTTTGGTATAGTTGTTTTTATTTGAGATGATATTCCAAATCTATTAAACCATCATCCATCATATGAATATAGTATGGAATATGTCTAGCCAATGCTTGGAGTAAATTCAAATTAGATTCAAAAAAATATATCACAAACGTACCCACATTAATAGCCATGTCCATCATAAGACAAAGAACTGAAATTATAGAGAAAGAACTGAATTTATGTACACCAAGGTTGGCCAAACCAATGACACTACTAATAGCATTACCAATGCTTTCCTCCAACTCCCATATAGTATTTTTCTATAGATAGTGATGGTAACATATTTGAAAATAATTCATATTCTAGTTGGTTGCTGCTAACCACAAAGCCGAACTCTTCAACCACCACTAAGTCCCCCGATCAAGAAATATTTTTTGCTAGTTCTGTTCTTGAGGGATTTGTTTTTCTTTGTGTATAATGTCATAGATTGAAAGAGGGCTGAGAGAAAATATGTCTTCCATTTATCTTTAAATTTCAACAAGATCCACCTCATGTTGGGAATGTTGAGAGCTATCCCATTCAACAACTTTAATTTTAAGAAAGTGAATTGCATGGGAAAACTATTGATTGGCACTTAAATCCAAACTCTCATCTATATGGATCCAATTTCCACCCACCAATCACTTGAAATACTCTCGCAAATCCCAACTCGTGTTATATTTAGAAATGACCCATGCCTTGTCCTCTGATGATTCAACCTAAAGGAAAATTGAGAACTAATAAGAAAATATGTTCCCATCAACCCAACTCAAAATATGATTGACTTGAAGAAGAACTTATTCATGAGCCCTAAATCAATCCAAGCATTTAGCCACCCTTACCAGACCAATCTGATTATCATACCATGTTGGTTTCAACCCAGTTGACATAATGTCTACCCAACCAACTCAACCCAAAAAAACATTATAATAAGGGCCCAAACGATATGCACGACATGAGCTAACCCACAGTTTGACACAATTTATATTGAAATTCAAATTGCCATTGACAATAAGATTTTCCACTTCAAGGCATTCTAGTCGAAAAAATATGGTCCCAAAAGTCCATTTTCCTCCATATGGTTTGTAAAGGCTTAGAATCGTGAAATCCTAGTTTAAGTTTTTATAAAAAGTTTCTATAACCATACCACTTGAAACTGAAAAATAATTCATAAGATTTATGTCAAAGTTATAACCAGTAACTGTTGAGCGAAATATATGATAGTAATTTCGACATAAATTATCAATCCAAAGGTTCATAAACTTAGAGGTGTAAGCAAAATATATGCAGGATTAGAGTACATCTAACTTATAATGCTTGAAATGAAACAATTATATTACTATCGTTGAATCTTTATCTAAGAAAGAACATAGTGACATAAAGAAAACTCAAGAAATCATGAAAGTAAACTTGTTTACGAAAGTGCGTGAAATCATATTGAAAGTAAACTTAACTAAAAAAGCAAAAGATGGACAACCTTAGATTGAATTAATTATTAAATAAAAGTATACCTTGGATTGAATCCAACCTTTGAGGAAAGCTTAGGTTTAAGTCAACCTTGTATTAAAGTCAAATATGGAGCGACGTCAACCTTGGATTGAAGTCAACTTTGGATTTAATTCAACAATTGGTCGAAGTCTACCTTGGAGTTGAAGACAACCATGTTTTGAAGCCAACCATGCATTGGTATTATCTTGGATTGAAGTCAACCATGGTTCAAATTTATCCTTTCTTAAAATTCAACTATGGTTTGAAGTCAATTATGGATTGAATTCAACCATGGTTCAAAGTCAATAAACCACTTTTAAAAATGTGGTTAAGGTCTCTTAATATGCTCAAACAATGGTTCACCATGTTTCCCTACTTATGCCAACCATGTTCTCATGGTTATGTCAACCATGATGCATTAAATTCAACCATGCCTAAAAAATGGTCAACCATGGTTCAAAATCTACCTTAGGTAACCATTAACTATGAAATAAATTCAACCATGCCAAAACATGGTATAAATAATTGAGCTTATATTAATACTATTTATTTATTTATAATATTTTTTTTATGTTTTCATTTATAAATATTTTTTTACTTTTTAAAATAATAATAATAATAATACACCATTCCCTTCCCACACCTTGATAGTTTACTAGAAAGCCATATTAATTAATAATATGGATTATATATTCCAATCGACGTATATCAGCCACTTTTAAATGTGTGGTCATGGTTGATATACATCGATCGACATATATAAGCCATATTATTAACTAGAATTTGCACCAAGAGGTGCAAAGAAACGCCGAGAGGGTAAAAATATTGTGTGTTTCTGCAACTGAATCTTTTTGACCTAGCTTGGAAGACTGGAAATTACTATTTAATAATAGTTATTTTTGATATTTTACCTCAAGACCTTTATGACTAAATTTGATTTTCGGAATAAATGTTAACTTTTTTTCCAAGCTGTGTTTCTTGATTGTGATTTCCGGTTTCTGAAATTGGGAAGGGAAAATGCATTTGTTGTATGTTTGTCGAAGTTTGTTTTATGTTTGGATCATGAAATCTTATAACTTTCAACAAGGAAATGTCCTTTTCGATGTCATTTTTGTTAAAATGGTATGTTTTTTACCTGATTTTCGATTTTCGTTGTTTTCTTTTCAGATATCGCTGAGATTGCTTTCGATTTATTTTGTATCTACTTTGCTGATTTTGGAGAATCGAAAATCAAAACTTTCACCTTATGTGAAATTGAAGGTGAAAGTCTCATTGTCGTTTTATTAGTTCCATATAAGTCAACAATGGTAATAAATACTTTTTTAATAATTTTAATAAAAATCATACAAAAAGATGCAGAAAGTATAGATATGCCAGACTATGTTAGAATAAACAAAATGACAGGCCAAGTATGAAAATCACAAGCCAACTTAAATAACAGGGTGGCATTTCAATATGGCTAAACATTGTTGAAAATTTAAATCTAAAGTGATTCCATTGAATCATTCAAGTTAAATCAAATTACAAAAATTAGGGTTTTATGCAAATCACGATTATAAAAAAATCAAAAACAATCTATTCAAGAACAAAATATATACACCCAAGAGATCGAATCGGTTGCATGGGGACTATCGATTTCCGGATCGGATTGCGGATTGTAAGTATCCCTCACTCTCACTCTCACGCTCTCTCTATCTCTCTTCCAAGACTAATCATGTGACCAGACTAAAATGGACATGTAAAAAAAAAATTCACAATAACATATTTCATTACTCTAGTTGTTGTTATTCATTAACATATATGACTATAAATATATTCTCATAAATATATTTCATTAATCTGATTTTCGACATGTCATATTTTGTTGTTATTCATTAACATATATCGCTATAATTATATTCTCATAAATATATTTCATTAATCTGATTTTTGACATGTCAAATTTTGGAAAATAATATGTTTAGGAATAAGGAAAACCAATATTCCAATTTTTTATTTGCACAGTTTCGAATTTCGACAATTCGGACTCTGAATATTGTATGTGTTCAAATCAGAAACTGTGCATATTCCCATTTCCTATTTCCAATATTTGGGATTCTGAAAATACTATGTCCTATGTTTTCATTAAGGAACACCATATGTTTCGATTTTCGATTCTGCAAGATTCGATTTATGATATTTCGGATCTCGGTTTCAGATCTCGGAAGAAATGCCATAGATCATATTTTTCGACTTTTTTCATTAGGAGGTTGGCAAAAAACATATTAAGGAAATACCTAATCGCTTGCGAATATTAGACAAGTTAGAGCTAAAAACAACTGAAGTTGCCACTGAGACATGGGAGGCTATGTGCGATTCAGTTGAAGTTGTAGTCAATGCAGGACAAAAGGTTTGTGAAAATAGGTGGTCTGCTTCAAAGAATTTGTTGACCTGCACAATAACATATTTCATACTGTGGTTGTTGTTATTCAATAACATATATCACTATAAATATATTTCATTAATCCGATTTTCGACATGTTGAATTTTGTTTTTATTCAATAATATATATCACTATAAATGATTAATCGAATTTTCGATATGTCATATTTCAGAAAAATACTATGTTTTGGAATAAGGAAAACATGTTATTCATATTTCATATTATTCATAACATTATTATTCATATTTCATATTATTCATAACATTAAAATTATTCATAGTTATTTATATTATTCAAGTTATTTATTTACTTGTTATATAAAAAATTAGGTAAGAAAATAATTTTTTAAATCTACAGAAGCATGTTATATATTTTATATGCATAATTGTTATTATTATACCATTTAATTATCTCATATATTTAAGCTCTATTATTCTCAAGTATATCATTATTTTGGACCTCCGCTTTCGGAAATCGGGAAATAAGATAAAATTAATATGAGAGAGAGACTTTTCCAATACCTCGGATCTCTAAAACTAGAATTGTCATTTCTAGTTAATAATTTTGTCTGCTTTCCCTATTCCCAATTTTTGATATTCCAGATCTCGGAAACCAAAAACACAACATATATTTCGACTAAATGTTTGTTTCCCGATCTCCGATCCCGATTTAGCAAATGAAAAATCATACACATTACATTATTTATTTAATAAAACGCATTACATTATTATCGAGTGTATATTACAAACCCTAAATAGTTTCGGATCCAATATATATTAGAGTGAACCAATAAACCCAAGATTTCATTTGTTATAAACAAGGGGATGAATGTGTTATCAATTCCCCAATTCCCCAATTTAGGATTATTACTACTCAAGGTGAAATAAGTGAAGTGATTAAGAAACTTGTGTAATGTCTTCAAATTCAATCTTTTTGGTTTGGGTTGCGGAATTCGTCTCCTTGGACTTCAGAATTGAAAATCTTAACTTTTCTCTTGTGCCACAATCTACAGAAATCTTAGCTTTTCTAGCTTCCTGATTTTCAAATAACATTTGTATATAACATTAAAGAAAAAAATGCAAATATTTAAATAATATATGTATATAACATTTAAAAAAAAAAATGCAAATGTTTAAGTAATATTTGTATATAACATTAAAAAAACATTAAATTTTCTCTTGTGCCACAATGTCCAGAAATATTAGCTTTTCCAGCTTCCCGATTTTCGAGTAATATTTATATATAACATTAAAGAAAAAAATGCAAATATTTAAATAATATTTGTATATAACATTAAAAAATACAAAAGAAAATGCAAAATTTTAAGTAATATTTGTATATAACATTAAAAAAAATAATAACACCTTATATTCAGATTTTCAATTTTCAATTCCCCAATTTCCAATTCCGAGCATTTCGGATCTCGAAATTTTGTCTTTTCAAATAAAATTAGGAAGTTTTGTTTTGAAGTTGTTATTGTAAAATTTGTTAAATCTTATTTTTTTTATTAATATGATTCGTTTTTTTATTAATTCATCAAAATTGAATAATTTATATTTTTTTTAATAAATTTTCTTTGAATTTAGTTATATTTTTATAAATTGGCACTCTTCTCTACAAGTTCAATATCGGATATGAGTGTGTCATCTCAACGGAGGTTGTGCATTTTATACTAAATATGAAAAGAAATTATTGGTAAAAAAAGATTTACCAATTAAGATTAACGTTTTAGTGAACCTTTTCTTAACAATAACATATTAACATATACGCTTCACAATATAAGTTTTTCTTATCTAACCACGTTTCTTAATCCTTTTAAATCCAATTAAGCCATCATTTTTCATTTTACTTTCGTACAATTGAATTCTCAAGCTATGGTAAGGCAATATCATATTTCCCTTCCTCCTTAATCTGAACTTCCATTCCATGTTTTGTCCTATATGAGTTTCACATGATAAAGCACATGCGTTGTTGGTTTGAAGCGGTTGTAAATAAAAATATTGCAAGTGTAATAGCGCTTCTTTGGCACATTCAAGTTTCGATTGTTGATTAAAACGGAAATGTTCGCTTAAATATTTTTTTGTTTATTTTAGTTGATTTTGTTGTGTAACGTGCTTCAAAATCTTTTGTTAAAAGAAAAAGTTTGAAGTAATTATTATTATGATATCGTGAATGGACTGCAGAATACCTCCAAAGATGATCAATGTAAGACTACTTTTTTATTATTATATTTACAAGATGACATACTCCTATATTCAAAACAAGAGGGATTAAGGTACGGAGTGTACTGTAAATAAAATGGTAGTTGTTAGTTTACTTTTTGTTTTTGTGAAATGATGTATTAAATTATGAGAGAACCTATTGATATTTATGAAGGACCTCTCTCATCAATATTATATTTATGTAGTTTCATTATTGGGTTTGTTATATCAATATTATTCTCGATATTGTCTCATTCTTGGGTTTATTATATTTTTTTGAAAAAAAATCATCTTATGCACATGATTATGGTGGCCTTTCGTAGTAAATTACTTCTTTTGCATTGGTCTTTCTATATAAGATTACGAGTACACTTACCGAGTAGTTATTTCGAGTATTGAAGACTTCCGGAAGAACATACCAGTATCTTATTTATATATGTAATAATATCTATGAACTACCTTATTGTAAAATAAAAATAAAAATGTAGAGGTGGTTAAGCAGAACATCTTTCTTTCATCAGGATTTTGATCATAAATCATATCCATTTTGTTATGATTGTACTACTTACATTAAAATAAATAAAGGCAGGTAATGTTGTACTTCTTCGTTGGTATAAAAAGCTTGATGTTTACAAAGTGCATATATTATTTATATGTACTAGTTTTATTATTTGTCTAGATTTAGATTTGAATTAACGACTGTACTAAATATTTAAATAAATTATTGGTAAAAAATGATTTACCAATTAACATCAACTCTTAGTGCAGTTTTCTTAACAGTAAGCTATTAACATTATACACTTAAGAATATACGTTTTTCTGATGTTCTTATCTAACCATACATTTTTTAATCCATTTAAATCCAATAAAGCTATCAATATCAATATAATTTTTCATTTTACTTTCATACAATTGAATTCTCGACCTATGGTAAACTGCTATTCTATATCAATAATAATATATTTTCCTTTCTTCTAATATGAACATCCAATCCTTGTTTTGTCCCATATAAGTTTTACCATTCCTGCTTTCAAGTGTTTTTAAATAAAAAAATAAGTGTAATAATGTCTGTTGTTGGCAAGATCATGGTGTGCTAAGCTCTGCAAAATGACTGAATAGAATTGATGCAACTACACAAAATAAATTCGGGCCATTTCTTTAATTCTAATGTGCAAGAAAGACAGTTTTGCGATCAATTAAGAGGGTCTTTCAGGTGGGGACGCCAACACCCTGAATTTGCTTTGTCGAAGGATTTCAATACTTTCCGTCGATTGTAGTTTCTTTGGAATATCATGGTCGGGGCCCATCCTTTATTATTTTTGCATATCTAAAGAATCATCATATTGTAGGGACAACACCTTCATGTTTTTCATAAGTTGACACATCTTGTTGCAGGGAGAACTTTGCAGTGATATTGTTTCACTATTGAATGTTGCTGATAGGTGTTGCAGTTTGGGGAAATTTTTCAAATACCTCCATCGAAGGGCATTAGCTGTTGGACTTCAACGTTAGTAAAGAGCATAGCCTCGATATCCCAGAAGGCAACGAATTCAGTTTTTTGCAGCCCTTCATATTCAGGTGTAGCAAAGATTTATGCAAACCTATCCCCGAATGCAGCCTATATAAATCATCACACCAGCTAACATCAAGAAATTGGAGGCTTCAGAGACAACTCATGAAGTCGGCAGCTTCTTTATCACTGTCCTCGATAAATTCAGGAATTTCACACGGTTTAAATTCTCGGCAGACTCGATCATAGTTCCACTTAAATATAGCACAGCCAGATATTTAAGATTCTTGAAAAAAATTTCAGAAATCAATGTGAACTTGTTTTCACATAGATATAAAATGCTGAGGTGTGGACAATCGAGGACTCCATCAATACTTATACTGGTATCTATAAACAATGAAATTGTACCTGCGTCCTTACACTCTCGAAAGGAAAAGATTTGCAATTCTGCTCCATGCTTTAAAAAGCATTTGGCTTTTTCTTGAGACGCTGAAATAGCTAAAATAAGTCTGTTGTTTGCAGAATTTCCTTAAGGCGCTCTGCAATTTCTTTCTCCGAAACCATCTTAGTTTCCCTGTTTTTTACTGTCAAAACCGGTAGGAATAAATTATTTTCTTCCTAGATTATATAAGTAAAATGTACATTTGCTGGGATCGTTTGTGGGCGGTGTTGGTTGTTTCCAGGGCACGCATGTTGGGGTTTTGGAAGGGACGAATTCAAACTTACTACGTCCTTGGAAATTTTAACCAAAGGTTCCTCGGTCAGAGCACCCATTGGAAATTATTTTCTCTCCATCCCATGAAATTGCTCTGAATCCGAAAGTGGAGCCGACTTCCGAACTGGAAATCAGAAACCAGAAAATCATGAAAACATTGAATGCAGTCGATTCGATCCCAGGTCCAGTTATTTAATATCGCCACTCTCAGCACCATTTTCTGTGCCTCTATGGAGGGCGGCAATAAAAGCCCTAATCTAGCAACTCGAACCTAACTCAGTAAATTCTAAATTGTAGTGACAACAGAGATTTGCCAGAATTTATTTTGTGCTGGTTTGAATAATTTGGCTGTCAAAATATAAGAAAAGCAACAATCAGAATATTAAACGTTGAAAATTACCTCTTATGTCATGTCTTTCTCAGATTTGAAACACAAACGGAAGTAAGAAACGAATTACTCAATTCCTTATTAATGGTTGCTCGTTTGAATTTTGGATAAACACATTTGTGACTATAAAACTCATCATCAGAGTAAATTTCAATTCAAAATGGGTCTTATAAGGTAAAATAATAAAATAATATTTATTAATTTTGGATTAAGAAAATAAAACACTACTTTTTTGTTCGTATTTTCGACATATCTCCTTGTGTTTTTACTCAAATTTCGATCGGGAGAGCTTGATGGATGAAGAATTAAATTACACATCTAACAAGTACTCATTCGGCATACTTTTGACAGGCCCCACTACCCCAAAAACAAGAAATACCTTAAAAAATGTGATGATGATGTCATGATCACGTTTTTTCTGGTATTTCATGTTTTTGGGGTAGCGGGGCTCATCGAAAGTATGTCAAGTGAGTACTCGTTGGATGCGGAATTCAATTCCACATCCAACGAGCTCTCCCAAACGAAATTTGAATAAAAACACAAAGTGATATGTCGAAAATACGAACAAAAAAAAATAGTTTTTTTTATGATACCTATCCCCAAATTTATATTAAAAAAATGTTTAAGAGGTGCTCCCTTTTTAAATTTTAAAGCATTTTGATTGGCTAATACATGATAACATGGAATTTGTATTACTTTTGGAAGGCCCATTTTAAATTGAAATTTCTTTTAATGGTAATCACAACCTTGAACATTTATCAAAACTCATGATATCCTGGAATAATTATCAACAGGAGGATGCAAGAATCATAGGAATCGTAGCCTAATCTTCCAACCATCTCTTGATTTACGCTGGAGATAGAAATCCAAACCTAGAGAAAACGATGTTCATGTGAAGGTCCAAGATTGTTCCCGAACTGTGATTCCGGACGGGTAGTGTTGTTACTTCTCTACGATCGGGAAATATCTAAGGAATTCCTTCCTGAAGGTGCCAAGGGATTTCTGTAGTTCCCTCAACCTCTCGGATGGTGATTATGTGGAAACCTTCTCTTAGACATGGAGATTTCCCTCGAATACACTCAATATGTTTAATATATAGATAGATTTTTTTTGCATAGTAGATTTTTAGAAATAGGTGGAAGGTTTTAATTGGGGCGAGCAACGAGAAATATTTCAAAACAAGATCGTCTTCAAAACCATTTCTACTTGTTCCCTTTGCATTACCTTCGCCCAGCCAAGACAACCATTTTTTGAATCCATTAGAATAGAGTAGCTTCTGGCTACAATTCCACAACCAATTCCTTCCAAGATCCATGATAATCCGAATTCGAAGCAAGGGAAAACTACAAGGGCTGGTGAAGAGTATACTTAGCAGAACACAACAAATATACAGAACCAGATGAATGCAGATATTGATTAGGGAAGTTCATGTGGAAGAAGAACATTAGAGAAGCCCATCATCAACATTGTTGGCCAAATGGTTCTCAGTCGATTGCAAGTTTCAAAAGTTTGGAAGCCTACTTTCGCATCCCAAAACAAAAAATCGGAAATAGAAAAAGCGTGAAATTGCGGAAACCCTATTTTCTAAGTCAAGGAGTCACTTCCGCAATCCAATCAAAACTGGAAATAGAAAATTAATTCTTACATCCAAAAGACACAATTTTTGTGAACTATATCATTGCTTAGAATCATGAACATAAGTTTAATTATTTTATGACTTTTTGAAGAAAACTACAAAACAAAGTTTTTTTTGGTAAATAGATATTTTCACTAAAATAATTTTAAATAGATTAATATTTTTACTAAAATGATTTTAAAGAATATTAAATGAATGAACAATATAAATAAGTTTTCTTATTATTTTGAATGAATTTACTTATTTATATAAATAAAAATTGTGAAACTCTATAATTTTAAAGAAAATTTGTTTGGTTCTTTGAGATTTATGGTTTTTTCATTTTTAATATAGCTTATTGTTTAATTATTTTAAAGTTCAGAAATTGAATATTTATTTTTTAATATTTTTTAAATGGTAAATATAATATTTATATAACCCTATATATAACCAGAAATGGGTGATATATATAATGCAAAGGAACTAAAAGAATATACTTTTCTTCACTGGTTATTGTTTAACATCATGCTCAATAACTCTGAATGTATAAATATATGTGAACGGGTTCAGTGCCGTCAACCTGAACACGTACATGAATAAATAGGGTATAAATATTCTAGAACATATACAAGTATAAAAGTTAAGCAGTGTCTTAATAAATAGTAGTTATATCCATAGATATAACATTCATGAAATTAACATTTGATTAACATATTTCACTATACAATACTGTAAATTTGATTCGATGAGTTATGCTATCGTAGACAAAGAAGATTGGATTGCTTTATGCGTTAATTTATTTTATTTTTATATAATATTTATAAATTTTATTCAAAAAAAAATTTTAATTAAAATTTAGCTCCAAACCATAATCATAAAAACTTTCCATTTCAACTACTCCACATGGATTACTATTAAAATATAAAATATCGCTTTATGTCAAAAGTGAAATCTATTTTTTTTTCAGGAAGAAAAAGCCTAACCTTGTTATTCTTATTAGGAATCAAAGGGCAGTGTTAACGCCCACCCATGAAGGGTTACAATACAATAAAGTAGACAACCAGCATAGGATCACATCCAGTCGTAGCCAGGGGGAATGGCAAACAATAGAAAGTGTTCCCATCAGATATCAGTCTCATCATAAAGAGGATCACTAAACAATCAATCCAATCTATCGTGAACCAAGAGGATCAGATCTGCGGTCCAGAAGCAGCCACTCATATGACAACAAGCACGAATCCAAGGGAGGAGAAACTCCTCAATGTCTTGCTCAAAAGAGCTGAAAAGAGTCACTTGTAACCAAAAGGTTATCAATAAATTCTGAGAAACAACCCATACCTGGGGAAAAAGTGAGAGCTGTTTTTGAAAGACTGTCTGCAATCTGGTTGTGTTCACGATAGATGTGACTGAGAGAGAGACCCGGAAAGCTAGAAATAAGCTTTTTTGTTTCCCTGCACCAGTGATGAATTTCTGGTGGGGTGAGAGCAGTAAGACCCTTCGCCCAATTAATGATGACTTGTGAGTCACCATAAATGTGGGACAGAGGGACACTCATCATTTGGGAAGTGAACAAAAGGGCCCAAAGACCCAAAAGTTCAGCCTTTGTATTGGATCCATGTCTAACCCCCAGCGCACAGTCCAGATGGTGATATTCATTGAAAAAAAAACAATAACCAATACCAGCAGCTGAAGAAATCTATATCACTTGATTACATACAAAACATATATTTAAGAAAAAATGAAATCTATAAAACATTATCAATGACAATAGTCACTTTATTCTTCTTTATCTCTGTTATCTGTGATAGAAATATCCGATTTCAAATTAGGAATTACCCATAGTTGAAATCTTTATGCACGTATTGACTATCGTTACGATCACTCGCTATCATAAGAATTAAATTCCTTCTATACCATTTTGAAAGTTGGCAAGTATCACACAATCTCCTCTAAACATCAATGGGTTACCGATCAGGCATGAGTATTGTAACTTTTAAGAATTTGCCGACGGGTTTTAACCAGAAAAAAAAAACCTTTCTTCGAGAAGACGATCTATGAACTTTATTCATAGAATAAAAAGTATGATTAATTTGAACATAAAAGTAAAGTATGTATTAATTTGATCCTGAATAGCAATAGTTATATATATATATATATATATATATATATATATATATATATTAAAAAATATCCGAACTATTGGAAATCATTTCCGATACCTGGAAATCAGAAATAGGAAACCGACAATCTTCTATTTGAACATGTAATTACTTTGAAATCAACAAAATTACATTTCCATGGTAAAAATTAATAGAGCTTCTCCACATTCGGCATTATTATTTTATGTGGGCATTTCAGAAAACTATAGAATTAAAAAATAAATATAATTAAAATCAATTACTATAATTAAAAAATTTAATATTAAAAGTTAGTTTGATTTATCATTTTATTCCATTAATTAATTAATAAAATAATAAGACAAATGTTCTTAGATAAATATGAATTATATAGCACTTTCATCTTGGAAAAAGAATATTTCATTTTCCATGATCTTGAATATAATAGCATAATATTAACATCGAAACAAAAAGCAGTCTCCATTAAAAACAAAAATTATAATTATAAAAACTAATCTCACCTCTTAATTTTCCTTTGCACTTTGTGAAATGAATGATACAAAATTTCTCCAAGTAACAAAAACTGTGTAGTACTACCACCTAAGTCTCCGGTTTTCGATATCCGAAATATCGAAAATCGGAAATCGGATACCCCATATAACCTTAACAAAAAGTGGAATTTCCGGTTTCTCATACCTGCAAATCGGAAATAAGAAATCGACATATTCTATTTGAACATGTAATTACTTTGAAATCAACAAAATTACATTTCCATGGTAAAAATTAATAGATGTTCTCCACATTAATTAATTAATAAAATAATAAGACAAATGTTCTTAGATAAATATGAATTATATAGCACTCTTGGAAAAATAATATCTCATTTTCCATGATCTTGAATATAGTAGCATAATATTAACATCGAAACAAAAAACAGTCTCCATTAAAAACACAAATTATAATTATAAAAACTAATCTCACCTCTCGGCATTCCTTTGCACTTTGTGAAATGCATGATCAAACTGTGTAGTACTACCACCTGAGTCTCCGGTTTCCGATATCCGACATATCAAAAATCTAAAATCGCGGATACCCCAAACAACCTTAAAAAAATGGAATTTCCGGTTTTCGATACTCGCAAATCAGAAATCAAAAATAGGAAATCAACAATCTTCTATTTGAACGTGTAATTACTTTGAAATCAACAAAATTACATTTCCATGGTAAAAATTAATAGATCTTCTCCACATTCGGCATTATTATTTCATGTGGGCATTTCGGAAAACTATAGAATTAAAAAATAAATATAATTAAAATCAATTACTATAATTAAATAATTTAAAATTAAAAGTTAGTTTGATTTATCATTTTAATTCATTAATTAATTAAGAAAATAGGAAGACAAATGTTCTTAGATAAATATGAATTATATAACACTTTCAGCTTGGAAAAAGAATATCTCATTTTCCATGATCTTGAATATAGTAGCATAATATTAACATGGAAACAAAGAACAGTCTCTATTAAAAATAAAAATTATAATTATAAAAACTAATCTCACCTCTCTGCGTTCCTTTGCACTTTGTGCAATGCATGATTAAAAATTTCTCCAACTAACAAAAACTTAGTACTACCACCTCTTACAAATTCACTATAGATAAAAAAAATTGGTCGCAAGAAATTTTAACCGTGGAACCAATTTCAATCCACAAGAATATATTTCGAACCAATATTAATCCATTGCGTGTCATATATTCTTAGTTAAAACTTTAATAAGGTGTACATTTTAAGCGGAAATTGTTATCTTTAGTTATCTTAACAATGCAAAATCTTCATTTCCGTCTCACAATTAAACTTTGTATCCATTTTGTTTTTTATGGTTTGTGTAATTGTAGGTCATATTGTGTTTTTTTTATTACATGATGGAGACATTGGAGAGAAAATACATGTATTTATAAATATTAAAGCTACATCAGATTGACCTCACACGATTTTTTTGTGAAAAAAATATTTATTATTTCTACTCCAATATATTAACATGGAACTTGTGTTTTGGTATTTTTTTATATTAAAATTAAACGTTTTGTTAATTTCTTATGTTAACTTGTTAACCATGAGTTAACATGACATATTCCCTTAAATTTCTAAAATATTTTGATATGGTTATCAATATTAAGGCTAACCATAACTCAGTGTAGCTTACGTATATATTCTGTCTCAAATTTACTTATTAATACTGTTAATTATCTATATTTATCTCATTTTTTGTTATTACACATGATAAATTAAATGAAGAATATACCTATTAACCAATCTATAAAATATTGTGGCATGGTATATGATCCCACTGGTATTAACTATAACTATTTGAACAATAATTACTTTTGATAAACTATATTAATTATCTCAATATGGCTTCTTTTGATATAAATTTATGATATTAATTCATACTTAGGACTAATTAATACCTAATTGTATTTTATAGTGGGTCAATTATTACATTATCAAGTTATAAATATTGATATAATAACTAATGGATTTGATTCCCAAATCGATGACAGCCTATACCAACTCCATCAGAAACCCCAACTTACAGGTTCAACGGTCGTTGAATGAAAAGAAGGACGGGTGATTTTTATTACGTCGAAGACAGAATTATGCAATTAATAATTTAGAGATATAATATTAAAATCGAAAAGCGGGTATAAGTAATATCTTAACCATTAAAATCTTAACTTTTCTCTTGTGCCACAATCTCTGGAAATCTTAGTTTTTCCAGCTTCCCGTTTTTCGAGTAACATTTGTATATAACATTAAAAAAATGCAAATATTTAAATAATTCTTGTATATAACATTAAAAAAAACGAAAGAAAATGCAATATTTAAGTAATATTTGTATATAAAATTAAAAAAACATTAAGTTTCTCTTGCGCCACAATCTCCGGAAATCTTAGCTTTTCCAGCTTCCCGATTTTCGACTAACATTTGTATATACATTAAAAAAAGAAAAAATGTAAATATTTAAATAATATTTGTATATAACATTAAAAAAACAAAATTAAATGTAAATGTTTAAGTAATATTTGTATATAATATTTGAAAAACAATAGAAAAATAAAAATATTTAAGTAATATTTATACCTAGTAATATTTAAGTAATATTGGGAATCGGAAATCAGGAATTGAGCAAATTAATTTTGAGTCTCCGGTTTATAATATCCGAAATATCGAAAATCGAAAATCGGGTATACCCCAAATTGATATTAATTTGGATGCTACTAAAAGCATGTTGGATAAAACATGATTTGAATAATAAAAGCCAAAAGAAATATCTACCTATGGAAAAAGAATTCTCCAACGGCGTGAAAACCTATGTAAATGGCATGAAAAAAACAGCCGTAAAAAAACAACGAGTTCTGAATTTGACAATTCTTTATTTTGCTTGCCAAAAAAAAAAAATTGTATATGTGAGTTTTGAATTTGGTACTTGCTGCAATAGCTTGGATTTTCTCTCTGGTTCTTTAATCTCCGCCAAATGTACAGGAAGACCGATCAAAAAAGAACACAGAGCGAGTTTAAAATAAGGATGAACTTGGCGGAGGAAGGAGTTACGCGGAAAGAATACAGACAGACAGAATAAAGCCTAACACAATAAAGCCTAAGCATTTTCAGAACGTGTACTTAACCGATCAACTCCATGCCGCCTTCTTCGGTACCTGGCAAATCACGGGATATAATAACCGAAAAGTTTAATGATTAATCTCGCCAATAACTAGACGACACATGTCGGGATATGAACGGCCAGGGAGACGAGGAATCTTTTGTGACAACTTTTTTCATTGAGAAAACGCCTACAAGGTAATTAATATAACTTTATAGTAAATATATTTCATAAAATTATATGTATAATTGGTAATTTTATTTATTATCATTTATTCTAACTTGAAAATTTCTTAAAGTTTTATATGTTAAGTCACGTTGCATAAAGCCGTTTTTCATATAAATGATTTTGTTTCATAAATATTTTGATTTTTTTTCACAAATTTAAATTAATATTTATTTATTATTTTTTTTTAATATTGGGATAAATGTTTTGATGACTATTTATGTTCTTGATGTATGTTTATATGTTCATAATTTTATGACTATTTATGCTCTTTCATACCTTTTTGTAAAGGTAATTTTGACAAAGAGAGGTAAATTCAAAACTTGTTTATTTTTTTATTAGTTTGTTATCTTTTATGTATTAATTTATAGTTTCTTAGTTTTAAACATTATGGAACATTATGGATTTGTTGAGGTTGTTGGTTGTTGTTATTTTACTTATTTCTAACTTTTTTTGTGTGGAAGATGTTTGACATTTTTAAGAGCATGTATCTCTATAATTTTGTCATGGTAATAACAAGAAACCAACCAATTCCTAAGACTTAGTTACTTGGTGGCTATATTTTCCAATCTATAAATGATATCTTTTTTTGTTAAATATATATTTTGCTCAATATTTATATGTTACAGCTAACCCTTTTTTGTGTAAAATCAATTCCATATTCTTCTACCCAACATATTTCATGTCATGTTTCTTCTTTTGTCATTACGGGCTTATGATGATGTTTATATGCTTTTACACTTGGAAGTTCTTCTGTGCATATTAACTCTTTGGTTACTTCACTTTGTCCATAGGGGTATTTGTGAAGAGTTGCGGGACAACCTGGTTTGGTCGTTCCTTCTTATATTAAGCATACTGATGTTGTTACTCTGGTTATTATGCATTATTCCTCTCTACAACTTACCCTTGACAACGTCAAAGTTTAAACCTTTTGCCACTTTGTCCGAGATATTTGAAGTTGTAATTAAGAAGGAATGTAATGCAATAAAATACCATATAATTTCATCTCCTTCTAGTTAAAATGTAATGTAATGAATGACCATCTTCTTTTGTAAAGTCATGTTGATTATCTGACGTCCTCATTTTTTTATGTATAAACCACCTGAGGGTCTTGTATTTGCAGTGTAATCTTCAGTAGAATTATTTTCTTACGAAGACTGTCTATTGGACACATTTTCTGATGTATAAAGGTAATATGGGGTTCTTGTATTTCCTATGAAATCTACTGTAGATTTCTTGTATATGTTATAAGCTTGGTTGTGATGATTGCTTGTTAGAAATTTTTTCCAATGTATAGACCATATAATGAGGGTCTTGTATTTTCAATGTAATATTCAATATAGTTCTTTCATCATTCAACTTGGTTCAGGTGCAATTTTACGATCCGGTGAGAAGTGACTCGTGCATCTTTCAAACTTGGTTGTGATAACTGTTTGTTGGAAACAATTTCTATTGTATAGGCCAATTGAGGTTCTTGTACACTCAATCTAATTTTCAATAGAGTTCTTTCATCGTTCCACTTGTATGAGGTGACATTTTCATCAATTCTATGAGGAAAAATGTGTTCATCTTCGCATATTATTAAGAATTATTGAAGTTTTCATTTAGGAGGATGTTAATGTAATGCCATCTTCCTCAGTTTTTGTTGTTTCTCCCTATTCATAATTAAGAGGAATAGTGTAATATGTAATGATGATTAGTGTGGTGTTGTTGGTTGTATGTATCAAAGAAATATTGTCATAACTCTTAAATTATAAAAATGAGTTATCCCACATGCAACATGGAGTAAAATTATATTATTACCATTCTTTATATAAGAGAGATGGAAAAACATTTATGCCACATGTGTTATGGGATGTAAATACTCTTTACCTCTAAATATACAATATAGGTGAAGGAGACTCATTTGAGCACAATGGTACACATGATGGATGCACATTTGTGTGTCATTGTGACATGAAGTGACGATGGAGTGTGACGTGTGGATTATCAATATTGTAAGAGTGGAAGTTTCTTGAAGAATAAAGAATATCAAGCCTTCTCATGGTTGTTTCCCAATTTGGGGTTTTACCATGTAAATTTGGTGTACTATTTTCTTTTCTCTCTGATTATTTATTATTGATTATTGTGTTGGTAGGAGATTAGCCTAGTTGATTTTGATTATTATGTTAGTAATCTATTGTTGTACGCTAATGCATATTTCTCAATAATGTTTTATGTTAGATTATTGAGAAATATGCATTATTATACAATAATATATTACTAACATAATTATGATAATCAACAAGCCTAATCTTGTATCAACACAAGCATCAATAATCAATAATAAGAAAGGAAAGGAAAGGAAAGAAAAACGAATACACCATATTTATGTGGTAAAACCCCAAATGGGGAAACATCTACATGATAGATTGATATTCTTTATTCTTCAAGAAACTTCCACTCTTACAATATCAAGCACCCATGCATCACACAAAATAATTGTTATTTCGTTAGATTTAATTATACTAATTTTAATTTTATCAAACTCAATGAAAAATTTAGTAAAAATAATTAAGAATAAACTTAAGAATAATTTAGTTCAAAAAATTGATTTAAAATATTAATCAATTTGGTTAATCATGGATTGAACCATTTAAATAAGTATGTAAACATGCTTAATCAACATTCTTTATCTTCTTACATAACAAATAATTCACCATGAAAAATGATTAAACATTACATAATAACATTGAATGATTATAATTAGAGTTAAACATTATATGGTATCTCAAATTTAAATGAGGGAAAAATATCAAATTTAATTTAAAAATAGAGAAACCATTAATAATGTTGATCGTTAACATACAATACATTTATAAATCGAACAACATCAATATCAACATGATATAAAATACATTATACATGGTTGATAAGATGAAGTAATAACACACACACACACACACACACTTCAAATATGTCAAATATTACATCTCCAATTTAAATAAGTGGTACACCTAAAATTAAATTAAAAGAAAACAGAAATCATTAACATACACACAATACAATTTATGAATAAAACAGCAATTCAACATCAACATGATATGCAAATGCATAATAAATATGAATGAAAAGATCAAAATAAATATATATTTCAAATATACATCTCAAGACAAATATAAATGTGAAATATACATTATAGTAAGTATATATATATATGCATATGCTAAGGTAGAGCTAGAGGCATTAGTACCACATTGAGACAGTAATAAATAATGTATCACATGAGGAGGAGACATTGGTTGGTCTATATTTGGAGGAGATGGTGGTGAATCCACAATTGCAACATATGTTGGTAGTCTATTTCTAGAGAAGGATATGGTATTTGGTTTTCTAGAGGAAGAGTTGGTGTTCAATTTGTTATTCAATGAGGAGATGGTGGTTGGTCTACTATTGGAGGAGGAGATGATGGTTAACATAGTAGTGGAGGGGATGGTGGTCAACTTACTACTGGAGGAGTATAAGGAGGTGGTGGAGTACTATCCTTAGTAAATGAATATAAAGAATAAGCTTGAGAATCCCTCCACCTCTTTAGTTGGTTGATGGATTCAAAAACATGGTGCATCAATACCGACATATCATGAGGAAGGATCACCGATATGGGTGCAATATTTGGGCCATGTATGATCTTTCAAGATAACATATCGACCACTCCACGGTAAGCCATTAGTGCACACATTTCATCTATCACCTATTGATAAGATACATAATTTGATGTGCAACATGCTAGGGATTTACACTTGACGTGATTCATTTGCCTCAATCATCTAATCATTATATTGGGTAGGAACCTCTGCAAAATTATTTCCAACGTTTGCAAAATATAAGAGAACAATAATTAGATAATTTAAACAAAATCCTATAATTAATTACATGTGCATTAAATAAGAAAAAAAACATGCATCTAGATTAATCCAAATATAATAATAATATTACCACTTGAAATGTCGGTAGGTTATACAAAATGTCTCAAAAAAGAAAGTAGATGGCTATGAAGCAAATGGGAAGAAAATTATCCCTTTAAACACAATAAACCAATGATCCAGAGAAAAACAAAACTATCAAAAATAGTGGCAGACCACCTAATTAGTCTTGGTGTTTGAACTGAACTAGTCATTAGAGGAAATTTGGGGTCCAAAATGGGCCTTATAAGAAAACGTGCCAAAATAAGTTTTTGTGAGTTGGAATTCAAGAACCAATAGAATTTCAATAAAAAAAGTCAACCATAATGGTTGAATTGGCATATTTGTCATTAAAAAAAACTACTTTTTTTGTTCGTATTTTCGACATATCTCATTGTGTTTTTACTCAAATTTCGATCGAGAGAGCTTGTTGGATGCGGAATTTGATTCCGCATCCAACGAGTACCCACACTGCATACTTTTGACGGACTCCTCTACCCCAAAAACAAGAAATACCTGAAAAAACGTGATGATGACATCATCATCACGTTTTTTCAGGTATTTCTTGTTTTTGGGGTAGAGGAGTCCGTCAAAAGTATGCAGTGTGGGTACTCGTTGGATGCGGAATCAAATTCCGCATCCAACAAGCTCTCTCGATCGAAATTTGAGTAAAAACACAATGAGATATGTCGAAAATACGAACAAAAAAAGTAGATTTTTTCTTTCTTCCTCCAAAATTAATTAATATTATTTTATTATTTTAACCATTATTTTATTATTTTAACTATTATTTTATTATTTTCCTTAGGAGGCCCATTTTAGACCCCAAAATTCCTCTAATGTATATAATGCATCATCGGGAAACTAACGCACTTCCCATTAGAGGTATAGCGTGTCACTATTGTGACCATAAGTGACATTCACAGAACCTCCTTTGCACCGAATGAATGTAGCCACAATTTTCACCAAAAACATGGGATAATTCCAATAGTATTAGTGATGTCACACTAACATATATTTTCACATATGCTAGCAAAATCTCTCTTTCAATGCCATGTGATAAATTCAAGAATTGGGGAAAATACTCCCCTCTCATAGACAATCCAAAAATGAAATAACTATTCTCATATGTGGGATAGTTCCACAAATTGAGATCAAACCTGAAAGCTTACCTAGCTTGATCTCGTTGACTGATTAACTGTGTTAACAAGCTCATGATCCCCTTGAGAGATGCAAACTCCTCATAAAAATTGATGAGTCCAACATTCCACAAAAGGAAACTAGTTTATGTTGTAATAAGGTGATGGTACATATCTCTTTCCCTCTATCATTCTTCCTAATCATTTACAAAGTTGTACATTCCAACCTATTGTTATTGTTGTGATTTCCAATATCTTTGACCCACATGTAAATTACGTTAGGAACACACATAGACACACACATCTAACATACACAATTATATTAAATTACCATCTTTAATATTGGTTAAATATTTAAATTACTCTTTTTGCAAAAAAATGTGTAAAAATAGCCAGTGTACCTTATTAGCATAAACACACCACCAATAGTGCATAATAATTCATGGTCACTAATGTTTTTCATTAAAAAAAATTTAAAAAAAACTAGTAAAGTTAATAATTTTTTTCTTAACTATTTTTGGTAATTGGTGTGCCATATGTACAAGGGTACAAGCTTGTACTGATGTCCTTTGTAGGCTTAGCTACACCACCAATGATATTTCTCTAAATTAGGAAATACATCAACAAGTTGGGAAAATTTCACTTCATACTTTTGAAGTGAAGTTTGAATGGTATTCAATTAAACTTACTTTCTGATATGATCGATATGAAATATGGAAAAATAGCAAGTGTGTGTAAAATAAATAATGAAGATGATAGTTTGAGATTGATCACTATGCAATCTATTTATTATTTATTATATGCATCATATTACTTTCTTACTAGTATTCCCCTTCCCAATAACATTGTTACTTTATTAATATTCAATCTATTCCTCGTGTAACTTTTGAAGTGGAATTCTTGATAATACTCTCTCTAGATTATTTTTCCTAGAAAAAACATTCTTTTTATTTGAGAAGAATTGAAAATACAATCTTAAGACACTATAGCAAATACAGGACAAAAAAGACAACTAAAAACATTGAGTAGTTCAACAAAGAGCTATAGACTTGTAAAATACCATAAAATACATTTTTTCGCCTATTAAAAAAAGAACTACAAATGCCAAGAGATAGGTCTAAACATAATCAACTTTTTTAGATAAATAACTAAATATCCCTTGCAGAGATCATGGAATTATCCTTAATTGAAGTGATCCATTTGTAGAGCCTCTTTTAATAGGTTGTCAATGACTATATTGAGTTCTTTGAACAAATGTGTATAATAGATCCACAATAAATACCAATTAGTTTATTTAACATGTAGCATGAGTTTATGTAGTTCAATATTATGAATTTGATGCTCCCTAGTCTTCAACTTCATGGACAATATAGAATATACGAGTACATGTAAAGACACTAACCCCTTTGACCTAGAAAATTTCAAAATATGGAATAGAGCAATAACTCCCCATAATTATCTGATCTAGATCCAATGAAATATTTCCCCTTAAAAAATGGAAACCCACCATATACAAGATGAACCCCAAACCGCAATGTCGATTCTCCTCTTGACTAGACCGATAGAAGAAACACCATGGTTTTTTCCTTATCAATTACCAAGGGAGAAGGGAACCATAAATATTTTATTTCATTGGTTGTTCAAAGTGAGGTAATAGATCCAAAACCTATGATGGTACCTAGGTAGCAATCACATGAGAACTTTCAAATATATGAGCATTCCTTGTATTTTGAATTACCCGACAAATGAAGTACAATATCACCCTTGGACTATTGTAAGTTATTTCCTTAAAAAATAGACCTCAAAACAATACAAGAGACTCCCCTAATTCTACATGTTTTTAAATTGTAGATTGAGATCCAATTCCTTCCATAATTGACAGGAATGATGAAAAAAGTAAGAAACACATGTTCATTTGTCTCCTCACAAGGACTACCTTGTCACCTCAAGAAATCCATCAGTCACACCATAATTTGACACGATCCATAGTCTCATGTAATAGCCACATCCAATCCTTTTTGGTATAGTTGTTTTATTTGAGATCATATTCCAAATAGATTAAACCATCATCCATCATATGAATCTAGTATGGAAGATATCTAGCCAATGCTTGGAGTAAATTCAAACCAGATTCAGAAAAATATATCACAAACTTGCCCACATTAATAGCCATGTCCATCATAAGACAAAGAACTGAAATTATATACAAAGAACTGAACTTATGTACACCAAGGTTGGCCAAACCAATGATACCACTAATAACATTACCAATGCTTTCCTCCAACTCCTAGATAGTATTTTTCTATAGATAATGATGGTAACATATTTGAAAATAGTTCATATTCTAGTTGGTTGCTGCTAACCACAAAGCTGAACTCTTCAACCACCACTAAATCCCCCAATCAAGAAAGATTTTTTTCTAGTTCTATTCTTGAGGGATCATTTTTTCTTTGTGTACAATGTCATAGATGGAAAGAGGGTTGAGAGAAAATGTGTCTTCCTTTTCTCTTTCAATTTCAGCAAGATCCACCTCACGTTGGGAATGCCGAGAGCTAGCCCATTCAACAGCTTTAATTTTAAGAAAGTGAATTGCATGGGAAAACTATTGACTGGCATTTAAATCCAAACTCTCATCTATATGGATCCAATTTTCACCCACCAATCAATTGAAATACTCCTACAAACCCCAACTCGTTGTATATTTAAAAAGGACCCATGCCTTGTCCTTTGATGATTCAAGCTGAAGGAAAATTGAGAACTAATAAGAAAATATCTTCCCACCAACCCAAATCAAAATTTGATCAACTTGAATAAGAAATTATTAGTGAGCCATAAATCAATCCAAGCATTTAGCCACCCTTACCAGGCCAATCTGATTATCATACCATGTTGGTTTCAACCCAGTTGGAATAATGTCTACCCAACCAACTCAACCCAAAAAATCATTAAAATAAGGGCCCAAATGATCTACACAACATGAGCTAACCCACATTTCAACACAATTTAGATTGAAATTCAAATCGCCACTGATAATAAGATTGTCCACTTCAAGGCATTCTAGTCGAAATAATATGGTCCCAAAATTCCATTTTCCTTTATATGGTTCCTAAAGGCTTAGAATCGTGAAATCCCAGTTTAAGTTTTTATAAAAAGTTTCTATAACCATACCACCTAAAACTGAAAAACAATTCATAATATTTATGTCAAAATTATAACTGGTAACTGTTGAGCGAAATATATGATAGTAATTTCGACATAAATTATCAATCCGGGAGTTCATAAACTTAGAGGTGTAAGCAAAATATATGCAGGATTAGAGTACATCTAACATATAATGCTTGAAATGAAACAATTATATTACTGCCGTTGAATATTTATCTAAGAAAGAACATAGTGACATAAAGAAAACTCAAGAAAGCATGAAAGTAAACATGTTTATGAAAGCACGTGAAATCATATTGAAATTAAACTTAACTAAAAAGGCAAGAAGATGAACAACCTAATCTATGATAAAGCATGTGACAGATGATAAATAAAAAATAGAAAATGATAAAATATGTGAGCTCGCATGAAATCTAAATTATCAACTCGAAATGAGAAATCTATTATGGAGATTCTAAAACATCAATTCTATTACAAGAGATCGAATCCATACTCTCAAAAGATAAAATGTTTCTCTATTTCTAAAGAGAAAGGCCTCCTCCCCAAATGAGGAGAGAACCCTCTTATTTATACATGAATACTCTGAATAATAAGATAAAAAAGTCATAATTACATATCCACTTTTCTCTCAACCTATCCCTTCAAATCCTCCATAATATCTTGGAAAAGATATTCTATCTCCGTGATCTTGTCCTTTGAATATGTTTGAATAATTATCCCAAATCTTCTTCAAATCTTCAAACCTTGAAGATGAAATTCGAATTTGAGGCTAGGTGGTGATTTTTGACTTCGTTAAAATCTTCAGATATGCCTAAAAACATCATAAAACTCATCCAACATTGAGATATAATGAAAATATGTTAATTTTGTTACTATTTAATCATAAATTCTCTCAAAATACTTAAAAATAAACAAATTAAAAAATAACAAGGTAACCCATATTTATTTATGAAAATGGCATAAGGAATGGTTAATGGAGTGATGGATAGGGATGAATGTGAGTAATAGTGAAGGGAAAATAGGATGAAATGAGACATTAGGGGACAAAACAGTAACCAAACAGCTTAGCAAGCCATCATAGTGTAGATATAAGAACTCCCAACAGACAAATCTTTTTTTCAACTCTGCAACCAGGCGCTCCCTTTTAATAATTGTTTCTTGAATTAATAAAATGTCTAACTCTTCATGTTCCACCATATGCTAGAGGGACAATTTCTTCGCTTTCCCTCCCAAACTACTTGTGTTAATATCCAAGATCCTCGTCTAGGACCTGACAATGGGGCTTTACTTGGTCTAAAAATCCCATATAGTAATATTTGGCTCCCTTGACAAATCTCCCTTTCCACTTTCTTTTATGCATGTTTAATGGCTGATTTTTACAAGCCTTTAGTGGTTTGAATGACTTTAGGAGTTCAAAACCAATACCCCCTGCTTCACCCAATAGAGATGAAGATACCTAAGAATGGAGAAATTAATGTTTTACTCCCTTCGAAGAAGATCCATCCTCACTAGATATCAAGTATGATGTCCTATCCTAAGGACAAGGGTCGTAGTCAATTGATATCCCTATAGTGAGAGGATATATACGCTTGTTCCCTTCCTATAAATTGATCTCCCCATCACCCAAAATAACCAAATAATTATAACCAACCTGAGAAAATGAGGTACTAGTACCACCAACAAACTAAAAGTTAGAAGTACTAGAAGAATACACATTCTTAATAGAAGTAAGCACCGTTGAGTCTTTAGGATGCCATAGAGTCATGTGATCCAAATGTGAACAAGATATGTCCCCCCCAACACTTCTTGCATCACCTCTAGCTTAATCCTTTCCTGACCTAAAGAAATAAGAGGACTCAAAACATCCCCAACAATAAAATCAAAGTTCCTCTCCATTTGATCGATAGTGATTTAGTCATGAAACACCTCCCACACTATAGAAACCACATCCTTTTCCTCCTTATCTATGCCACCTTGTCGTTCCTCATCATCTAGAAATAGAATACTACGCTTCAGTCACCATACCTTCTTAAGGAATTTTGTCATAATCAAATAAAATGTGGCCATAAGAGTGGAAACACACACATCTAAATGGTACATTAACATAATCCATGTTTTGTGTGAAAGTTATGTCATCAAAAATCAAATTCGAGAATTTATACACGCCCTTACTTATATTAAGCTCCACCAGAACATTAAACAAGAGTAACTGAATATATAACTTTTGTCAGCAATCACAATCTTACCTAATAAACCCCTAATCATATTGAACCCTTCCTCATTCCATAGTTCCAAGGTAGTTTGGGTAGCTTAACACAATCCATCATACTAGTTGTATACTCGTCCCTTGAGTCAAAAAAAGGGTGCCATTCTTTTGGGGAGAGCTAACTTTTATCCAAGAGCCACATTTGCTACAAAATACAATGAGCATCTTCGTGGGATCGAAAGTTGAAGCCCCATTAGTTGCAACCAAGACTGTGTAAGATACACCCATACCCAATAGTAGGGCCTAAAGCTGTCAAAGTCCACTCCATTAGAGTCATCAACAAAGTCCTTCTCTAACAAAATTTCCCTACAAGGTTTCTCTCATTGAGGTCTGGGATTTGCATGATGAACATGTCATTACCAAACACCAAGGATATGCTTCCACCCAGAGACTTTAAATTCCTAATCCTCTATTTACCAACCTTATTTGAACCTCTGGTATAGTCACCAAAGAACACATGGCTACCAAAAAAAATAGAACCTAGACCAAAATTTTCACGAGTTGATTGTTCACTTGAAGACAAAACACTAATGGCCCCCAAAGTGATCCTGACCGGACTATGTGACATATCCATAATGTCCGATGTTAGCCCCTCCCCTCACCTAAATTCACCATTATCTGTCTGATCCAATAGATGTCCATCGGCAACGCTTTCTGCGTATCTTGTGTTTAATATATTTGTTCTTGATCAGGCCACATGTGAGTCAGATTTGATAATAAAACAGGGTACATTATTAGATTTCTTGTACTCCACAAGGATTCCACTGGTAAGGGAGGGAAGTCTACTAGGGTTGAGTCATCACCAAAGATGGACTCTCCAGTGTATTCCACTAGAGGGAAACCTGCATCGATCCCTATATAAAAAAACCCCAACCTATAGAAAAACCTCCATTTCCCATGGATCATTGCCTATCCTCATTGTAGAGCATATAGTATCCCTATATTATAGACTCGATACATAGTAAATTTCATAGGATCAAATTCATCTATACCATATACAAATACATAAAATTTCAATATCTGCATATCCCATAGGCTCTGGTCCAATAAGAACTTTTGACCAAGGTTATTAAAAAACACTAGCATTATTTTTCTTAAATTGTTTTACATGTCAAAAAAAATTTACACGAAAAAAAAATTAATCCTTTTGATACTTAATAGATTTAGATTTAAAATAGATTTAGCTTTAAGGAAAAAAAACTTTTGGATGGCCCTCCAGCATGATGGCTTATGGCATCAAGTACTCACACACAAGTATTTGAAGAATGTCTCTGTGGTAGATTGGCTGTGAAGTAAAAACTTCAATCCTCGTGGTGGCTCTGTCATATGGAAGGGCTTCTTACAAACCCTACCTTATTTGGGCTGTGGACTCTTGTGGCAAGTGGGTGATGGTTCAAACATCCGCTTGGGCATTGATCCTATTGTGGGGGCTGACCTTTCACTGTCTCTACCTCCAGATCTCCTTGATTTCCTGGCAGATATGAATATCAATACACTTGCTAGTGCACACAACCTCCTCCCAGGGCATCACGGCTATTGGTATTCTACTGAGGATCTTTGTATCGGTGGTGATTGGAAAATAGCATGGGAGGCTTTCACCAGCTGTCTGGATCGGGGTGGCATTCGTTTGGTTTCCCGGCCGGACACTCTTGTCTGGGCACTTAATTCGCAGAATGGGAATGTAACTACAAAATCTGTTTATGACTCCATTGTTCTTCGCGTCCCCCACTTGGTAGCAGACTATTGGACATCATATGGAATGGCACCTTGCTTAGAAAGATCAGTTGTTTTGTTTGGTTGGCCATTTCTAAAAGACTACTTACTTGGGATAATATCCAGAAGAGGGGATGGATTGGACCTTCTGTTTGTGCACTCTGCTTTGCCAATCTGGACAATACTCAACACATGTTTGGACTTTGTTCGGTCTGGTTTAACTTGCTCTCGATCCTGTGTGATCACTATCACTTGACACCACATTCTCAGTCAGATAATCTGATGGATTTTCTGGGGACTTGGACTAATCGCTTTTCGAAACACAACATCTCCTGTTACCTCCCCTTCTTCACTATGTGGGTATTATGGAAATCTAGAAATAATTGTATTTTTGAAGGAAAAAAGTTGTCTGTGCATTGCCTGATTCAGCAAGTGATACACTTCTCACAGTTGTACTGTCCTTCCACTGAGAAGAGGAAAAAACCCAGAATACTGGGCCTCGGTTCAACTCTTGTGTATCCCTGCGGTTTTTTTGATGGTGCTTCAGCTAATTGTGGCGGCATTGGTTACATCCTGCACCTAAATGAAACACATTCCTTTGAGTTTGCTGTGGAGATTGGTCAGTGCACTAATACAAAAGCAGAACTGGTTGGGCTTTGGGCCCTTCTGCTTTCTACCCATATGATGGGCATTCCCTCACTCCAGGTGTTTGGTGACTCCTATGTTATCATAAACTGGGCAAAGGGCAAGTCTTTCCTGTTCCCACTTGAGCTCCATTATTGGTGTAGGGAGCCTAGAAAGCTGTGCTCACACTTTCTAGCACTGTCTTTCGACCATATCTACCGTGAACATAATCATCTAGCTAACCGTCTCTCTAAAGTTGCTCTTACTTTGGCTCCAGGCTCTGGCACTTATTCAGAATTTTTAGATGGTCATTCGACCTCTCATGGCAATATAAAACTCTTTTGAGTTGGTGTGGGAATTTATATCCCCTTCATTTTGGCACCCTTGTATGGAGCTGGATCCTTTAGTCTGTTGATCATATGCTTATCATGTACACGGTAGATATGGGGTGGCATGACAGATATTTCTGATGGGTATCATGTCTTTCATATTAGAAACGCACTGGACTCTTCTCACAACACTTATAATATTGTGTTTTCTTCTCGGGATGTATGGCGGTATGCCACCTCATTAGTATCACTAACTTTGATTGTAACCCAACTTGGGCAAGCTCTGTATGATGCCCTTTAATTCTAATGAATAAAAAGGACATGCTTTTTTCTTTCTGAAAAAAAAATTTAAAATAGATTTATGCTAATTTTAATTTGAGTTTATTTTTATTGCATAATTTTTTTAATTAATTTAATAAACTTAAATATTATTTTAAATTATTTCACCTCAACCTAATAAGTCCATCTTCCTATATTCCCAAAATGACAACAATCCGAGAAATATGACATCAATCCGATCCGAGAAAAGTCCCTTGAAATCAAACACTTCGAAATTTATATTAATAGTTGTATTACATGTTGATTTTACTATAATGAATATAAGTAATTTTTAAACATTACGTGTACCGGAAGTCCAATCCACCTTCCATGTTCGAAATATTTTCAATTCCATAAATGAAGGGTTTATTTAAATGAGTTTATACAAGGTGGCGAAAATGCTCTTTTAAACTTTTCTGTTTCATGATTGCATAATGTTTCAAAGGACACTCGTGTGTATATGCAAGTTTAAATGAGTTTATACTCGTTCTTACTCTTTGTTTTCAGGTCTTTTTTCTTATTTGCAAATTACTGGAGAGAAAAATCTGCATACATAGATTACATAGCAAAATATGCATACACAAGTAGCAATTTAATTATTTTGGCAAATAACATCTAAAATAGAAATTATACATGTTAAATATTTAACAAAAATAAACACAAAATTTATAGTTTATTTATTATGAATTAATTACTTTGACAAATAATATTTACAATAAAAATTATACATCATAAATATTTAAAAAAATAAACACAAAATCTGTAATGTTTTTTATTATGAATGTGACTCTAAACCGCAATTTCTATAGAGCCTCACTTAGGTTGCTGCACCTTTTTCACCCTTTATGGGGGGCAAACTAAGAACCATACCCAGTTACTTCTCTCTCGCAGCCCCTTCGTTGCCTTTCAACCCCCTCCTCACAGTAATAAGGTTTTCATAAAATTGTTGGATACATGCCCAGAAAAGGGAACCGTTCAATTGCCAACAATTTGGTTAGGGAATCGTTTCTCATTCCTATCATTTCACATTCAATTATTTCAAATCATTATTGTATTGTTTTGTTTTCGCTAGCAAAGTGGTGGAGCCCCCCTGACTAGCAGGGTTTCCATTGGCTAAGTAACCATGAACCAAGGGCATCTAAGCCGTCAAAATCACCCGAGGATTGCACCCATCCTGGACCACACCAACCCTTAACATGGTTGGATTTTTTGGTATCTGACGGGATTAGAACCGACGACCTTTCAGCTTAGGAGGCGTCTTAACTATACCCCACCACCAACTGTTTTACATCTCGCGAATAAATCATCATTTTATTGTTAACCCAGTCATGTTTTTATTAATTCAATTGGGTTAATATATTATGAATAATTATTAACATTTTGATTGACCTTCGTAGCAACTCTAATTGGCAACAACCTGTAGCAGTTTTTTCAACAACCCGTAGAAGCTTCTACAACAACATGCAATAGCTTCTACAGTAACCTATAACAACTTCTTAACATCTAAACATCTAACTACTGAACGTAAACTAGGTGTACAAGATAATTCTCTGCACCATAGATGCTCTTGCATCACAAATGGTGGTCTTATGCATAGTAACCAAACACAAGTTCTAGATATGACACTTTGGAAGATTTTTAAATTCGGTTGAGGAATGAATTAGATACTAAGTTAACTTTAATGAGTTTAGATAAATGAGCTTAATATATGATAAGGGTATTATAAATATAAAAATTAAAAAGAATAAGTTTAACTTTATGTTTAATCATTTTCTCTCACACACTCACATATATATAGGAAAAACCATTTTCCTATCATTTCGAAGGAATCAAGGAAAGCTCACACATGCACCAGAAATATCGACAAACTTCCCCACTTCCATGGATGGTAGGTTGAGCAAACCGTTATCTGGACATCGAAGCCAAATCATGTCTCAACGCAATTGAAACTAGGTAAATGGAATGAAATCCATCTAGCCCCACCAACAAACCTCCACTAATTAATTTCCATCATCAAACTAATATAATTATTCAATAATTAAATTATATTAACGGACCAAGGTACAAATTTATTTAAAATTATCATATCAACATAAAAGTTTACTTAATATTATTAATAATTTATTTTATAATAAGAATAATAATTATATAATAAAGTTATATCTATCTAAATGTTTAAATTTTAATCATATATTTATCTAATGCATATATAAAATCATGAGGATGACGATGGTTATTAACATTTAGTAAGACCAACTTTGATACATAAGACTTTATAAGGGTTAAAAAATCATTTAGTTTTATTTAAGATCAATAGTAGGGTTTTTCGGAGAATCCACACTGGTCATTTAGAAAGTCGACGTTTCGATTTTGAATCAGGAACCATCATCACGACAAAATGACTACGATTCAGAGTCGAAACGTCTACTTTCAAAATGACCACTATGGATTCACCAGAAAAACCCTACTATTGATCTACCTCACTGCAGAAACTTACGAACTGAAATTTATTTAAGATTTTAACATTTAGTAAGACCAACTTTAATACATAAGACTTTAAAAGGGTTAAGAAATCACTTAGTTTTATTTAAGATTTTATTTGTGTTTGGAAAGTTTTAAGAGAAGTAGTTTTAAATAATAATAATAATAATAATAATAATAATATTGTTTGTGGGACAAGGGACCATCCTCTATGCAGTGGTTTAACTACTAAAGTCTACAGAAATGTACATACACTACACCCCTCTGGATTTGAACCTGTGACCTCCTAAGAGGAAACACATACTGTAACATCCCAAAAAATTCACAAAAAAATAATTTTTTTTATGCGATATTAAATGCGAAATCGTATTCAGAATGCTAGTTTAATGATTAACTTTAGTCTAGTTAACAACTAGTTTATAAAGACAAGATATAAAGAGAAACTTAGGAGTTAATACTCTTTGGTTAACTATAACTAAATGGCTATAGAATTTACTTACTAACTTAATAATTCACATGCCACTACTATACTAAATTTGTATTGATTTTCAGTATGCCACTACCATACTAAATCTGTATTGATTTTCAGTCTTGAATAAGATGTTGATCAAAGTTAAAGAGTTTCAAATTGTTGAATTCAGAACATTGGTTTGTTTGTAAGAATGTGTATGTTTCTGATGGTTGTTTTTCTTTTCTTACTGAAGGGGGCTTGAGGTTAGCCCGATGCTTACTTAGATTTTTCAAAGCTAACGCAGATCCGATGCTTATACAGGACTTACAGGAAAAAAATTACTTCTAGGTTTACAATGTAAAAAAATTTAAGGCTCAAAAGACTAAACAAGTAAGTTAGGAAAGTTCTTCAAACTTTTGACTCAAGCTTCAACTACCAAGGTGTTGCTAAATAATGTCTAAAAACTTCGAGGGCATAAGAATTCCTAGGCATATAGTAAGGACTATTGATCAAACATGTGTTTAGTTGTTGTGGTACTAGAATCTTGAATACATTACTATTGTGTTATAAATATGGTCTTTAACCATGTTAAACCTAGAACTTCCTAGGCCCTAATTTTATCATTATTAATTTGCACTAGAAACTCTCTGCATAAATAACCAAACTAACCTAGGCATATATATTCGATGCATAACAATAACAATTATATCCTAACCTCAACATGCATAACATCATAACTATAAACTAGTTCTAAAGTTTAACAAGCATACAATACTTTGTTTACTTCTTAACAAAATGTAATGGTATTACTATAAACACTTTGCAGGGTTGACATGCAGGTAAACTATATCGAATGGTAAAATATTTCAACTATAGTGGATTCCACGTGGTGGATACGCGTTTGAAGAAGGGTTTGGGTGATAAACCCTAAGCACGACATTCAAATCCTTATGCTAAAAACTCACTTGGTTTCATTAGTTGATTGTTTTGGAAAGGAAGAGTATGCCGATAGCCCCTCAGCCTCTTCGGGTCTCTACAGAAGTTATAGTCTTTATCTTGGCTGCGACGTTAACAAGTTTAGCTCTGGTCCTTCGCCACTATTGTTTCTTGACCTCGGTCGTGGAATTAGCAAGTTTAACACTCTCGTTTTTTGTCACTGTTGCCATCTTTGACCTTGGCCGTGGAGTCAATAGGTTTTGAAGCTCTGGTTCTTCACCATAATGTTTCTTCGAGCTCCATGTTAAAAAATTGTGAGTCTTTAACATTTCCTCGAGCATTTTTGCTTCTTCTTTATTTAAACTCAGCTATTTACTAAAACAGTTCCAAGCGTTTGCAGTTTTGATGTAGGTGAAGGTACTCGGCAAAACACAGCAGAAAGTGAAGGCGATTCCTTTAAAGGTGAAGGGTGTGAGCACAATATGCTTGGTAAGCCTCGGTTCCAACCTTGGGGTACCCTTCGTTGACTGTGTTTGCGGTGATACCAAAGGTGCTTGTGGAAAGTTACTGCGTGTTCAAAATTACTTGTGGTGAAAAGTTGTTTGGTTTTAGGAAAGAAATAGTGGAGGCCATAAGGCCATCCTTGGTGATAGCCCATAGGGTTTCGCAAAATGGATACGGCTCTTCTAATAGCGATTTAAGTAACAAAAAAAAAATACTATTAAAGCTTTTGAAATGTTTGTTCATACTGTGAATACGTTGGGTTGCAGCTTCCTTGGCCTTTTTGCTCAACCACAGTAGCTCTTTTGTGGCTATGAGACTGTTAGGTTTTTGATATTAGTGGCATCTGTATTAATTTCTTGATAATGTAAAGACTTTGTTTACGGTTCCTTTAAAGGGAAGAGCTTACGGCCAACGTATTATCTGTTAGCATTGGTCTTCTTTTTGTAATTTATTGGGTTGCAAATTAGTTAAAACCTTGGTAATTTTAATTGTTTGAAAATCTATTTGTAAAAGTTGTAGTGTAAAGGCTGAACCTAGGGTTTTGATTTTTCTTTTAATAACAATTTTTATATTTAGGTTAATTTCATAATTTCTATTTTTTGTATAAATAATAGTTAAATTATAATAGTTTTCTTTTTAATTGGAAAAACTAGAAATCCATCCTTTGATATACTTAATTTGTTGGATAATTATTTTGAGAGAAAAGAATTAGGCCTTATCTTAAATATACAATTTGACTATTTTAAACTAATTTCTAGCTGTGGTAATCTTCTTGTTTTGTAAAAAGGTTTGTATTAATGAGTAGGGTTTTCGAATGATAGTTTACTATCTTTATAATAATATTAGTATTATACTGATTTTTTACTGTTTTGTTTTACTAAGTACTTAATTTATGTACTATAGTACAATAGATGTTATAATCTTAACCATTTTCAGTCTATTGATCGCTCATTCTGAATTTACTATGTTAGATGTTTAAAAGAAACAGTTTGAGGTTTAAGTTGTGCATTAATTATTATAATATAACTAGAGTAACATTGGTTATATTTTAGGTTTTATAATATTAAAATAATGGTTGGTTTATTCTTTTACTAAGTGTAAATAATTAGATAGCCCACACAGGTGTGGCTCATTGGCGGTTCTGTTGTTATGAAGTCNAAATTGGAGGTCATGGGATCAATACCACCTGGGTTTACCTCATGTCTTGCGGAGGGTGTGGGGAACCTAGGGTTATAGTGGTAGCAGGAATGGATCATTGGATCCCGTGTCACGTGAGTACTAGCCCAACCCTAGTTGTCGATTCTCCTAGTAAAAAAAAAGTGTAAATAATTAGATTGTATTATAGTAATTATTGTTATTATATTAAACTACACACACTTTAAATGATTGTGTTACCAAAACTTACTATAATGAACTCAATGTAATAACCTTAGAGGTTTTTTTGTATACAATGAAAAGTTCTAGAAATGGGTTGTTATACTAAATAGCTTGGAAAATAACAATTAAAGCCTCCAGTGTTAACACAGTTATTTGAAGATATTGCGGGTAAAATTATCAGAAGACAAGATTGTTGATTCATTTCAATGGAAACTCTACAATTCGATAATAGTTCAGATTCATTTTATCCATGTATAATCATTCCTATCTACAGCTAAACAGTCCTTTTGTACTAGAGTACTTCATCGTAAGATGAGTGGAAAAATACAGAAAGGAAATTTTACTCATCATTCCAGCATTTCTAATTCTAGGTTCATTTATTCATATAATCATATACAAGTAAATTTTCCTATTTAAATGCAGACTTAAGAATTCCACTAGAAGATTCATAGTATATAAGCATTAATAGGAAATCTAAACATGTCTGCTTCATTCCAGTAATTTGCTTACACTGAAACAAATAAAATAACACAATGAATCTGGTAATTTGTAGAAGAGACAAACAACCCAAGGAGCCTGTTCTACTCAACCTTTTCCTGAAGATAGCTCAAATGCTTGTCTTAGGACCCTCGAGCTTGTCCACTGATCCAATAGGATGAAAGCATTGTGTGAAGAAATGGGATTAAATACCCTTTCAACTCAACAAAAGTACTTAATAGTAGTACTTCTGTCCTCAGCAGTAAAGAACTTAGATATCAAGCTGCACTAGTTCTGAAAGCAGTATTAAGACTCAAACCACTTCTAACTTTCCCCTCATCGAATATCGTGTGCTCTTTTCTCAAATTCAAAAATTTCACAAGGTAAAGAATGAACAACCTCCTACTGAATTCGATGGATAGAAATATGTATGCCTAGTTCTTTTTGTTCAGGTTTTCAATTAATGATCCACCTGCTCTGTTCCACTTTCTTGGGGAACATGACCACAAAATTAGGGAAGTTTTCCCTTCCAATAGGTAGAAGTGATTGAGGACGTTGCCATGTGTCAGTTTGTTCTCACCCCATTTTATTCCTCTTGGTGGGTCAGTGGACACTCATTCAACATCCTCCTTAGGCTATTTGTCTTATCTTTTATTTATCATAATAATAAAATATCCAACATAATTAATTATAATCATCTTTGACCCCACTAGTTCAATAGTCATAAACTTTACAATAAAAGTAAAATATAATGTTTTCTTAAACATAAAATGTTATTGAAATCAGGGTATGCGAAATACACCCCCCCTTAAGTCCAACATCGTCATCGATGTTGCTTTATTCATCATCCTCAGAGCTGCCCTGGAACAAAATTGGGTATGTTTCCCGCATATGACTCTCCAATTTATAGGTTGCTTCTTCTGGACTAAGGTGCTTTCATTGCACCTTCACTTGTCCAATGGTGCGATTCTAAAGTAGGATTTCCCTCTTGTCGAGGATACAATTCGGTTCCACCAGAAAATATCCTTCGGGCTCCATATGTACATCATTCCAATTTATAACATGAGTAGCATCATGTACATATTTTTTTAAAACAGAAATATGAAAAAAATTATGAGCTTTAAGATTCGGTGGTAAGGCCAATTGGTATGCCACTGGTCCAAATCTAGATGATATTTCGAAAGGCCCACAGTACTATGGGTGCTAGCTTAGCATGGCTCCCTAATTTTAAGGAACTCTTTTTAGATTTTACCTTAATGAAAACATGTTCACCCACCTGGAACTCTTTTCGAGTTCGTTTAAGATCCGCTTGACTCTTCTGTCTGTCTCGTACAACCTTTAAATTACCTTGTACCTGCTTCACAGTTAATTCCATTTCCTTTAATAACCCAGGTCCTAGTAATAACCTTTCAATGGGGTTACTCCATGATATGAAAGTATTGCATTTTCTGCCATACAGAATTTCAAATGGGATGAATTTTGATGGAGCTTGGTAGTGGTTGTTGTATGGAAACTCAACCAAGTGTAAGTAGTCCTCCCATTCACTTGGTTGTTCTCTAATGTACATCCTTAACATATCTTCCAAAATCTGATTGACCCTTTATGTATGTCCATCCATTTGCAGATGAAAGGATGTACTAAAATTTAAAGTAGTATTTATACCTTTAAATAAAGATTTCCAGAAGTTTCCCATGAATTTAGAGTCCTTGTCAGAAATTATAACTTTTGAAATTCCATGCAAACGAAAAATTTGTTTCATAAATATTTCAGCAATATTAGCAGCCTTATGAGTGGTCTTTACTGGTATAAAATGGGCTGCCTTGCTGAGTTTGTCAACAACTACCATTATAGAATCATTCTGGTTCTGATTTTTAGGCAATTCTGTAATGAAATAAATGCTGATTATTTCCCATTTCCAGCTAGGAATTAGTAACGGTTGTAATAAATTGGCTGGATGATGATGTTCAGTCTTAACCTGTTGACATTCAAAACATATAGCAATATATTCTTCCAGCTCATTCTTCATATTTGACCAAAAGTAATATTTCCATAACATAGTTATTGTCTTATGATAGCCAGGGTGTCCCGAATAAGGACTTTTATGTATTTCATTTAAAATTAGCAACTTAACTTTAGGTATATATAGTCTATTTTTATAAAGTATTAACCAAGTTTTCATTTAGATGGTAACCTATTTTTAAACTTTCAGTTACATTTTTTGCCACTTTAGCTTGCAATTTTCATCCAATTTTAATCCTTCTTTGAGCTGATCTTCTAAATCTGTTTTATAAGTAATGATTGCTTCCATAAAATTTAATCTTACATTTCTTGTCAAAGCATCATCTACATTGTTTTCCTTCCCCTTGATATGTTGGATCTCGAAATCATATTTTCTAAGGAAAGCTAGCCACCTATCTTGCCTTGTGTTTAAATTTGGTTGATCCAACAGATACTTTAAACCCTTATTATCTGTCATTAAGATAAATTTTCTCTCGATCAAGTGATGGTGCCACATATTTAAAGCATGTATCATGGCCGCCAATTCTAGATCGTAAGTTGCACAATTTTTCTCGTCAATTTTAAATTTCTTGGACTTGTACGCTATTACGTGTCCTTCTTGAGTTAAGACCCCACCAAGGCCATTATTGCATGCATTAGTGCATACAACAAAATCCTTGTTAGGATTCACAATTCTTAAAATCGGTGCAGTAGTTAATAATTCTTTTAATTTATTAAAACTCTCTTCACATTTTTGATCTCATACAAATTTCTTCCCTTTCTTCTGTAGAGAATTTATGGGATTCATGATCCTTGAGAAACCCTTAATGAACCTTCGATAATACACAATGATCCCCATGAATGATCGTACATTAGTCACATCCTTTGGGACTGACCATTCGTTTATTGCTTTTAGCTTATCTAGGTCAACCGAGATCCCATATTTAGTTATTATGTGACCCAAATATTGGATTTTATCCTTGAAGAAGTCACATTTACTGAACTTGGCATACAACTGATGTTCCCTTAACACTTGTAAAATGATTTTTAAGTGTTCTTCATGCTCTTCTTTAGTCTTATAATAGATTAGAATATCATCAATAAAAACTACTACATACTTATCTAGATATTTATGTAATACGTTGTTCATTAAACACCTAAAGAATGCTGGGGAATTAGTTAGCCCAAATGGCATGACAACGAACTCATAGTGACCATATTGGGTCCTAAACGCTGTCTTGAAAATATCCTCATCCTTAATATGTACTTGATGATAACCGGATCTTAAGTCAATTTTTGAAAATACTGTTGCTCCGCGTAACTGATCGAACATGTCATCTAGGCAGGGGAATGGGTATCTATTTTTAATTGTCATTTTGTTAAGTTGATGGTAGTCAATGCATAAGCGTAGAGTACCATCCTTCTTTTTAACAAAAATGACCAGTGCTCCCCAAGGAGACAAAGTTGGTCTTAGATACTTTTTATCTATCAGTTATTTTAATTGCGATTTTAGTTCATTAAGCTCCAGGATGTTCATCCGATAAGGAACTTTTGAGTTAGGCTCCGTGCCAGGTACCGGCTCAATACTGAAATCAATCTCTCTTTTCGGAGGCAATCCCAGAATGTTCTCCATAAATACATCCGAATAACCTCTCAGGATTGGTATATCTTCTAATTTTAGTTTGTCTTATTTATTAATGTGTTCTTCATTAGTTATAGTTACAACAAAAGATTTACATCCCTTTCGATCAACCCTTTTTAGTTGTAAGGAAGAAATCTGTCTAATTGTTGTTTTCCCAAGGATTACTTTCACTGTTACTGTTTCTCCTTCGTTATTTAAACATGTAAAAGTTTTATCAAAACAATTTAACACTACTCGATGATGTTCCAAACAAGCCATTCCATTTAATATATCATAGGATCCTAACGGAAGTACATTCAACTTTACAGAAGTTTCAAACAGATTCATAAATAATGTACAATCTTTCACAAAATCAATTACTTACCTTTTTTCTCCTGTAGCTAAATGAACTAGCCATGGTTTTTCAAATTTCTCTACTGGTAGTTTACTTTTCTCTACTAAACTGGGAGAGACATAACTCAGGCTATCCCCTGGGTCAATTAAAATAGAAATAGGTTTATGGTTCAGCATACCTTCTACTTCCACCATGGAAGTTTGATATTCAACCTGTCTATTTTTCAGCGTTGCATTCATTCTGGGCATCCCTCTCGCTAAATCACCAACCGTTGTTTCTTCCTTCACAACATGAATGTTGTTGACAATCTTCTTTCTGTTAGGATGGATTGATGCATAGTGAGGTTCCTGGCATTTCCAACATTTTATTGGTCCCTTACATTCGTTATTTTTAACATAATTACTGTGATTATTTGTAAATTCTTTATTTCTTATGACAGTAGGGTTTTGCTGTGGGTTACCTTTTGAATTACTTTCTTAAAATTTTATTTTAGGAATATTGTGTGAGTTATTATGCCCAAAATTTCGATTAGGTGTGAAATTTTTCTTCCTTGATTCAAAATTATTATTAGGCCTTTTTGTTTTCCAGTTTGGCATGTTTTCCCTTTTTCGGTTATGCTCATAGCAGAAATCTGCTTTTCGCATGGCCTCTTGAATGGTCTTGGGATTATCATATTCAATTATGTCCTTGATATGAAAAGGTAAACAACTAAGAAACCGCTGTACCTTAAGTTTTTCATAAACAATATAAGGAACATATCACAGTAAGCTTATAAATTTACTATTTAACTCTTTCATACTCATGGTCCCCAACCTTAAGTCATAAAATTCTTTAGTTCGTTCATGGGTGAAAACGTGAAGTTGGGTAACACTTACGTGAGAATTGGGTGTCTAAACAACATAGCGAACATTATTCGGTCGAATAACTATATTTATTTGGCTAAATAATTATCATTATTCGGTCGAATAATTAATTCTTTGTTCGACCGAATAACATTAACGGTGAATCGTTTAATTTGACAGAACGCATAGCCGACCAACAATTTTTATGGTCATTTCAATACTTGTTTGGACGAATAATTATTCAGCCGAGCAATTATGCGGCCGAATAATTGTTTAGCCGAACAACTATTAGGTTGCATAATTGTTCAGCGGAATAATTATTTTGCATAAAAGGCAAGCTCCGGCTCCATTTTCATTGTTTTTGCCTGCAGTCATTTGTCTTCATCCTGTCGTGTTTCTCCCGTCACCTGATTTGTTTGTTGTTTCCTGTCATCCTCATCCACGTCACCCTTCCTCCTGACGTGTACATACTAGTTTCCTATGGGCGTGGAGGTCTATTTGTGGAGCTCGGTTTGTGATGGTCTATTCGTCATGGAGGCCGTGATGGTATGTTCGACGTGGAGGCTGAACACTGTCTAGTTTCCTTTCGGCCTTGAGGTCTGTTTGTGTTGTTCGCTTCGTGATGGTTTGTTCGCCGTGGAGGTCTGCTCGACATGGAGGTCTCTTCGTGGAGGACACTTTGTGGTGGTGTTTGTGGTCTTTTCTTGGAGGGTCTGTTTGTGGCCTGGTCTTCCTGTGCTCCCCCGTGTCAGGTAAATTTTTATGAAATTGCTTTTATAATTCGAAACTTTTAATATGTGATTTATCTCTTGTTGTAGTCAATGGCATTCATTTTTTGTCGTAGTATTGTAGAGTTAAAGTTTGCATATGTTAATTGGTATTGTATAAATCTTATAATTTTAATTTAATTTAATATCTATATGTCTATGAACTCTGTCCATGTTAACAGAGTAGATGAACTCTGTCCACATTTGGACAGAGTTCATCAACTCTGTCCAAATGGACAGAGTTTATCAACTCTGTCCATTTGGACAAAGTTCATCAAATCTGTCCATTTGGATAAATTTTTGTTAATTTTAATTATAAATTCTATGTTTTCAGAATTTGATATAATCTATTTTAATTAGAATGAAATATTTCTAACTTAAATTATATTTAATAATTTAAATAAAATGGAAGGAGTTGATGAACTTTGTCCATTTGGACAGAGTTGATCAACACTCAGATGGAAAGTTCATGAACTCTGTCGAGATGGACAGAGTTGAAGAACTCTCTCCAAATGGACAGAGTTGATGAACTCTGTCCATTTGGACATAGTTGATCAACACTCAGATGGACAGTTCATGAACTCTGTCCAGATGGACAGAATTGAAGAACTCTCTCCAAATGGACAGAGTTGATGAACTCTATCCATTTGGACAGAGTTCATCAACTCTGTCCACATGTGAATAGAGTAAATCAAATATATCCAAATAGACAAGACAATGGATTATACTTAGCAAAACATAGTTCATGCAGAGTTCATCAACTCTTTCCTTGATAACTTTACTTAGCAAAACGTATTTTAGTAGGTTTAATATAAATCATAAAAAAACATTATTACACATAAAACATCAGATTTTTTTTATTACTGATCTGTTTGATCTTATGTATTTTTAATCTAAATCATAAAGGAAACACATAACTTGTATAATGCTTATTAGTTACAATTTATACTTACTATTATATTAAGATATTGTGCATTTTTTTATAATTTTAATCTAAGTTCATAGGTATAATAAGGAAGATATTTGTATTAAATCTGTCCATGGACAAAGTTCATGAATGAATACTCTGTCCATGGATAGAGTTGATTAACTTTGTTTACATGAAGTGATGAACTTAACCCTATCCATGTGGACAGAGTTGATGAACCCTATCCATGTGGACAGAGTTGATGAACTCTGTCCATGCAGAGTTCAACAACTTTGTCCATGTAGAGTTCATCAACTGTGACTCTGATTAGTTTACTTAGCATAAGGGATTTTTTTTATGATTTTATGGAATAATGAAAATATTTGTAGTTGACATAAAGAAATGTAGTCTTAATTTCATATTTGATGATATTGGTTCTATTAATTTTAAAAACCTAAAATACATAAAAAAAATACATAGATTGCTACATTAATTTCTTATACATCCAACAATAGTGCAGCTATTTGAACTATTAGATAATATTAGGGACATTTAGGTCTTTATTAGAAAGGTAGTTTTAAAAATATAGAACACATAAAAAACACAAAGATTGCTACATTATTTTTTCATACATCCAACAATAGTGTAGCTACTTTCATTTTAAGAACTATTAGACAATATGAGGGACATCTAGGTAATAGAAACTTAGTTTTTATAGTAGTTAGTTCTTTGAAGTTGAGACATTAACATGCGGAGTTTGAATATGTTATGAGTTGATATATTAGATAATATTAGGGACATATAGGTCTTTATTAAAAACTTAGTTTTTTTAGTGGCTAGGTCTTTCAAGATGAGGAATTAACATGTAGAATTTGAACATGATATGAGTTGATTTGTGTAATCTTGTAGATATCATCTCAAATGAAAATAGATAACAAATTAACAATAATCATTTAAAGAACTATTAGATAATATTAGGGATATCTAGGTTCTTATTGAAATCTTGGTTTTTATAGTAGCTAGGTTTTTGAAGTTGATTAATTAACATGTAGAAATTGATATGGAAATAGATAATAAATTAGCTATAATCATTTAAAGAACTATTAGATAATACTAGGGATATCTAGGTCCTTATTGAAATCTTAGTTTTTATAGTAGCTAGGTTTTTGAAGTTGATTAATTAACATGTAGAAATTGATATTTCTATAAATTTGTAGATATAATATCCAATGGAAAGAGAGCTTCCTTGAGACAGAAGCGTAGGTGGTCATCACATTTTTCGGGAGTTGGCGTCCGAAATGAAAATCAAAGATTATCGTGGTCACCTATGGATTCAAGCTTATTGTATAGTTCACATTCATTTGATCATCGACGTGGCAATAGTGGTAGAGATGATTCCTTCTTATCATCTATGGTTGCAGTGTCATTGATATAAAGAAGGGTCATTTATATTTATTTGTAGAAATGGGTCTTGGATTATTTGGAGTAATAGATACGATTGATCAAATCTATGACTCCTATTAATCCTTGACCCATATCTACAAATCTACACATAAAATTTAGAGGAAGCAAAATTAGTAATGTTTTTACATGTTTCTTCTTCAAGGTATGTAATATTATCCAAATTGTTCTCTGATATATAAGTTTAATTAGTTTAAATAATTTTTGGCATTTGTAAAATGGTTGTATATATGTTGAAGCTTGGGTCTCTTCAATCTTTCGAGGCAAAGGGAAGACTCCATTGGAGGATAGTGGTGGAATTGTAAGTTTAATATTTTAGTTTAAAATAGTTTAAATAGTTTGTAAGATTTATAAACTATTTTTATACATGTTGTAGCTTGGGTCTCCTCCACCTTTTAGAGGCAAAGAGAAGACTCCATTGAATGATAGAGAATTTGAGGTAACTTTGTTAATAATTGTATTGATCTTCTATATACTAGTTTAATGTTTTAATGTTTTGATTTTAATTTAAAATTGTTTAAATAATTTATGATATTCATAATCTATTTTTATACATGTTTCAGATTGTTATGAGTCCAAGGGAAGACCCTAGTGGAGGATAGTGATGGACTTCTTTGATTCAGACACTAGTACAAAAGCGCTGATTTTTCCACAGAGGTTTTCCACGTTTCTTACTTTTTGGTGTAAAATCCGATGTAACAGGAACGAGGCGTCGCTGTATCCATGCCTAGCCGTTGCTGTATCCACGCCTGGACTCCTAGCCGTCGCTATATCCACGCCTATCCATCGCTGTATCCACGCCTGGACTCCTAGCCGTTGCTGTATCCACGCCTAGCCGTCGCTGTATCCACGCCTGGACTCTTAGCCTGAAAATCAAAATCTTTGGAAAAGAAACTAGAGTCAACAAGCCATGGGGTATGTATGCATAAATAAATTAACATCAAGGAAGGTATTGAAATTAAGGGGTAGGAGAATGTAACACTCATGTTAAAGCCCCCATATTGTAATATAATTGTAAATTTGATATGGATGAGGGCCAAGTATATGTAATTGCAACTAAACAATTAGTAATAAAATATGAAGCTAGCTACAAACGGGGAGAGAACATTGAGAAGAGATGGAGGACTATAAATTCATGTGAGGGGAAGGTGTGTGAGAGGAGAATAGAGTGTTGGTGTCATGACATTGTAGCTTAACCATGTCTTGGACACTAAAAATATTCTCTAAATCTTAACTTTTTCCTAGGACCTTGGTTATGGGGATTAACATCCTCAAACATTCAATTTAGAATGTGAAATGATTTACAAAGGATTGATGCTTATAAACCAATGTCAACATTTTATTTTACAACAAGATTGATAGGGCCTTGGACATGATGTCTTGTACCCAACACGAGGGGATTGCCAAAGTCCATGCTAAAGCTCCCAATAGGAATTGGAGGAAAATAAAACTATTAGGCCCTATATGAAGCTTCTAAGGACCAAGGTCCATGAATAAGGACACAAACCATACAACATGGTATGTGTTGGACATCATTGTCCTCGTAGTGGTATGAGAGTGTTAATATGAGGTTTTGTGCACTATGAATGAGTCTCAAACCATGGTTGGGAGAGAAATTGATGCATTTATGCTCTAAATTATGACTAGTAAGCTAATAGGCCATGATAAAGGCCTCAAACCACAAAATATATGATTTAAAAAGTATGTAGAAATATGCTATTTAGTATAACTCTGTCTTCAAAATGAGGGGGTTGGCAACCTCGACATAGAGGAACCCCGATATGCATGAGGATTTTCTACTCTATAATTAAAATATTTGACATATTGAACATAAGTTGTCAGTAATGGGATCCAATTTCAACATGGTGTTAGGTAATTTACAAAACGACGAAAACCAAACATCATCCCTGATGCAAAAGCTCTAATTACATTCCACTATGAGTCATATTGCTCGGTCTTCCTTAAGAAGTTTGGCCATTAACAACCTTTACCATTATTGACAATTATGTAGGCACTTTCATCTCCATGGCTTCGAAAACTAATCATTATACTTCCATTTCATATGCAAGGTTTGCATTTATGCATATTTGAGCATAGTCTTCTTGACCACATTGTGTTTGCATGTGACCATTAAAGTTGGACTACAAACTTGTTGCTTTTTAATGAATACATTTCTTTGAGCATGGTCATATGCGATGGTAAAAAATCATCTTCAACACCAAAAGGAAAGCTTAGAATCCCTCTTGGACCTACAACTAAAACACCATTGGGTAAATCCAACAAAGGCTTCTTACGCTCTTGAGCCTACACCTTCAAAAATTGTAACTCCATTAGTGCTAGAGGGTAGTGGATGAGTCATTATTATTGCCACATCTCAGGAACCATCTCCCCTCCCATTGATTTCCATGCACAAAATTCTAATTGAATCAAGAAAGAGGAGACATGAATCCGAATCTTGAGGTCACCAAGAAAGGGAACGAGCTTTATTGTCCTCAATGGATGTAAGAAAGAAATTGATGACGATAAAAATTCAAACAATGCTACAACTAGACAAAAGTTAAAAAAATACAAATAAAAACAAATAAATGAATTAGTATAATCTATATATTCAAATGGATGGTCATATTGCAATTCATACAAAGATTGTACTTGTGTATACAAGGTTCTCCCATAATTTATATAGTTCTTATTTCCCAACATAAACATTATCCATAACTTTATCAATGGATAGGATAACCCTAATAAAACACACTTTTAGTCACTTTCAAGTTTTCATGACTGAAAACTATAGTTGAAGGATGAACCAACCACCAAACTTGCATCACATTATGAAGCCAATATCTACTTCATTTCCAGTAGTCTTGTTGGGGAAGGACGAAATTCTATATTTCAGAATTTTGATCGACTTTTTCTGTTGCGGATCGAGGTCGGCGTGTAGTTTTTGTTAGAGTTTGTGAAAAGCTGGTTTCCAAGATCCCGGATCGAGTATCTTCAAGGGTATTTTATTTAGGGTTGGGGGCGAATCCGAAATCGACCCAGGGCCAAATGGGTTTTTCGATGGTGGGCAGATCCATACAGATGAGTATAGCTAGCGTCCTGTTTATTGTTATTTTGTCATTTGCTAATGCCTGTAATGGGTTTTATTTAGTGGTCTTGCAGCTAGTGGTCTTGGCCCTTGCAGTTAGTGGTCTTGCAGCATATGGTGACGAGATAGATGTTGTGGCTCCTGTTGACATTTTGAAGCAGATATTTAAAATACCATATTCCAAAGCTCGATTGTCTCTTGCAGTTCATCGTATTGGGCGGACTCTTATATTGAATACAGGGTATGCCGATGCCACATGTAGTGCCTTATTTTTTTAGATGGTTATCTTTGAATTGTTAACTGCTGGTTGTATTGTCTCTATTATGTATGCCAGGCTAGATGTAGAAGAGGGAGAGAAGCTGGTGAGAAGAAAGAAAAACCAATCAAAGGGTGTAGATCAATCACTTTTCTTGAACTTTGCTATGCATTCAGTGCGGGCAGAGGCTTGCGATTGCCCTCCATCTTCACAGTCTTCAGTTCCAGAAGATGCAACAAATCCTACTCTTTTGCCAAGGCATTTTACTCAGGGTTTATGGAAGGAGAGTGCTTACCATCTTCTGTCAATCAACAGTCACATTCTTCCTGGCATTTTGTAAATGGTGATGACCTGGGTGATGGTACAGA
>LPNX010164510.1:108322-156588 GCA_001517045.1 Pseudotsuga menziesii
AGCAGGTTCATCTTTTATTTCAGTTCTGTTATTACTGTAGATTCTGGGTATGCTTGTTGCTGTGCTCAGGGAAATTTTTGAAAGTTGAATACTAGTGTTTGTAATTATATATTTTCAGAGACATTATGGGGGTAAATTCAGGAATTCCTTCTTTTACAAATATTATGGCTCAGTTCTCCTGGCATGCCATGGTTTTCAGTCCAATCCTGGGGTTAGAAAAAGTTATGAATTAAAGATCTTTCTTGTATCAATTACCTTGGGATTGTTGCTGTTAGAAGATGTATCATCTAGTCATAGTTGCTACCCTTGGATCTGTGTTACCGGATCCACCACCCCAGTTTGTAGGATCCGCGGAGTTAATGCAAAATATGTACAGACATGAAGCCGGCAATGAAGGGACAAATCCTCTCAAAAAATTCTAATTAAAGCCTAAATCTAAAACTAGATTAATACAGGTGAAAAAATACATTAAAGAGTGCAGTGAAAATTGATGATATTCACAAATATTAATAATAAAATTCCCTTCTAGAGTCTTCCAAGCAAGTTGCTCCACTAGAATATTTCTTTTTCTTGAGGTATGTGCCATTCCAGGTGTTTCTCTATTGATTGCCCTCTTGAATTTGGGCTTATGCCTCATAAAACAGTTAAAACATAAAAAAATGTCTTCTAGAGTCTTCATAAGTATGTTGCTTCACCAATTATGGTTTCAAGGCTACTATAATTATGATTATATCAGTGGGTGTGCTATCTGTGAGCTATAGTGAGCTGCAGCCTCAATAAAATACCATTCCATTGCCATGAATACACCCAAAATTTGGCCTATATGATGGACAGTTCATTAAATAAAGTGTAGTTATCCTTGTAGAGGCCGGGTTTAGAATGCCACATGCCCTCATTATATGAAAGGTGAACCATCAAAGACCCATATGAAGGATGCCAACATGTTGAATTATGCCTCCAAACATGTAGAACATGTCTCTTGAGATGTGAAAGGTGCTCATGTAGGTAATCATGCCTCCAAATATGCACACATGGCTCATATATTGTAAACACGCATCAAAGGTACAACTGAAGGTAAGAATATGCATCAAAATGTGTAGAATATATCCCATAGGTTAATCACTTCGCATGTGCTCTTTGCCTCCAAATGTGTGACCTATATACTGAAGCACACCTCAAAAGATGTGAGCAACTCAAAATCATGTAGAATGAAGACAAATCCAAGCTGCCAACAGACATGTCCTGTGCAATGCTTGCTGAGTGAATTGTCAATGGAAATGCAAATTGGATTTTGCATTTTGCGGTGGTAACAATAATTATCCAGATGCTCATTGATTTCTCAGAGATTAATCTTCCATGAATTTTTTTGACTAACACTATAGCTAGATAGAGTAATACTTGTACCATTAGCACGTCCTGACCTGTTACCATCTTCATCTTCTTTGCTCAGAGTTTGACACACTTAGGCGTCTGTTTCTTCACCCTTTCACATGGAATTGGTCTTATGGCATTTGTATTTTTTTTTTAAAAACAGTTATAGCCGTGGATACAGCGATGACAATTTTTTAAAAAATTTCACAGCCGTGGATACAGCGATGACCCGACGTGGATACAGCGACAGCCCGGTGTGGATACAGAGACGGACAGGTGTGGATACAGAGACGATCAGGCGTGGATACAGAGACGGCCAGGCGTGGATATAGTGACGGCTTAGTCATCTAAGGAAATATAGAACATTGTCGCTCTTGCGACGCAAATTAGGGGTCGTCTCTATTGCGACGGAATTGTTGCCACGGGAAAAAAAACACTTAGATGTGGCAATATCCATGCTTTTCCGTGGATATTGCCACGTTTTTCCGTGGCAAAATTGATCACTTATACTAGTGAGACATCGAGGAGCTTATTTTTAGGATTATACACATGTTCATGAATGCTTTTTTGGATTATATACATACATACATTGATTTTAGATATTGTTTTTTGGATTATATACATGTATATGTAAAGGTTAGGAATGTTAGAAATGTTAAGAACGAATATGGAGAATGTTAACGTTAAGAATGAAAGCAATCCAATTTGTTACATTGATCTTAGATATTGTTTTTTGGATTATATACATGTATATGCAAAGGTTAGAAATGTTAGGAATGTTAAGAACGAATATGGGGAATGTTAATGTTAAGAATGAAAACAATCCAATTTGTTAAGAATGAACATGGGGAATGCTAATGTTAAGAATGAACATGGGAAATGTTAGGAGTGAATGTGGGAATGGGGGTGGTGAATGTTAAGAATGAATGTTAGGAAGTTTAGATAGGTGCAATTATATGAATTAATGTATTAGTAAATTTATGTATGTTTGTATATGTAACATATTTTTAGTGTTAACAAGTTGAGAATTTTGGGAATGTTAGGAATGTTAGATGCAATCTAATGTTAAGAATCAATGTGGGGAATGTTAGGAATCAATGTTAGGAAATGTTAGTAATGTTAGGAAGTTTTGATAGGCGTAAATATATGAATGTATGAGTGAATGTTAGGAATGGTTAGGAATGTTAAGAAGTTTTAATATGAATATTTTTTATTACTAAAGTAAAATTAGCAACTTGATTCTAAATTCTAATAAATTATAGCTCAATCCATAAATTTTCTAAGGTAACATTAGTAACTTGATTTTGAATTCTAATATTTTTTTATTACTAAGGTAAGATTAGCAACTTGATTCTGAATTTTAATAAATTAAAGTTCAATGACTTCATGATAGCCAATCTTAACATAAAACAAGAAATGATATAGTTAAAAACATCGCAATGGAATTCCGTCCTCAATTATCTGTTCATGGTCATATTTGGACAGTTTCCATTTTTTGTTTTTTAAGTTTTTTTTTATACAACTCGTTCCAATTTTATTCGAGATGCACATACTAAATGACTATACTGATAACATATAACTTCAAGTTCATAATCTTAAAAGTAGACATAATTTTCAGTCATACGGGTCTGTTGCAAAAAATAGTCTTTTAAAATGATGGATCCTCTCTCGTATGTAAATTCGTTGTCATTGTAGTCCTCCAATAACTTTAATTTTCTTTCAGTGCATCGCATCAAATAATATTTTACATTTTCGTTGTTGTCTAAAGGTGCAATAACAACGAAAATATCTCTTGTGCAAATTACAATTGGTGTTGGAGTTAAGTGAATTAAATTGACTATATAAACATAAGGTGATAGACAATATTGAACAATCAACAACATCATTACCTTCTCTAACAAGATCTGAAATTCTATCGCCATCAGATGATATTTTTATTTCTTCTTATTCTAATTCTTCTATGTTTGCTAGTGGCATTTTTCCTTTTGGATTAATCTCTATGCGTTTCCAATGTTTTACGTAGTTATTCGTTATGTTTTCACAAACTTCTGTAGATTCAACATTTTCAGTGCAAATATGACAAAAACATGTTTTCTTTCTACTGTCAAATGTAAACACATTTTGGAAGGATTTTGTTTGAATAGAGTGAAGTTCTCTAGTCCCATGCATGGTGCTAGCCTTGTATGGTATTGATCTATCTATATCTAGGACCCCAACAAGCCAAAAAAACGTACACAATAAATGATAAATCACAAATGACAACTTTTGATGTTAGTGTACAAATACTTCAATGTTAGTACATAGATTTTTTAAAATTGACAATTAATATAAATTAAAAAAATAATGTACATACCTGCACACATCTTTTGATTGTTGACTACAATCATGGATTAGATTTTATTTACACCATTGGACAAACTCTGCAACTGAATGGAATCGTCTAGAAGAATGGTTCATTTTCCATCTTCGAAGTGCTCTTTTTACGCATGCTCCTGCACCATCATGTTCACCATTTCCATGTCTAGTTTCAAAGAAATTCTAGCAATGTTTAATGTTCATTGCTTTATGAAGTCGACATAACCAAAAAAATGATCATGAAGATTTAAATTGTCCCGCACATCCATCCAACCATATCCAATGTTCATTGAATTTAACTTTACGACTTTTTAGTGAATCATAGAATTTTTTTTCAATACAATGTTGAACAAAATGTGTATCATGTGTATGATCATCGCTGATATAAAAGTGATATTATTTAATCACATATCGATTGTCACACGTGCTTTCAATGCCATCAACATCTTGTTGAGAATGTCTATATAGAACATGGACAAATATCGAAACTTGGTCAGAATGATAGTATTCACTTTGAATCTCTTTTTGTGTAGCAAATGTGTAGTTTTCTGCAAAATCAACTACAGACAAAATTGTTCCAGTTGAAAAAATTTCATGGGAAGGTTTGAATTGAAGGTATTTCCATCGTGCTCTATGTGAATGCTTGGTGTATTTATAAATTTCACTTTCAAATTTCTTGATAAAATCTGTCACACATATTTTATCTTCTCGCAATTCAATTATTTTGGAATGTGCATCACTAGAACTTGTAGAATAATTGTTGTATTCATATCTTCTCCAATCAATGGTTACATTTGAAAGCGACTGATCATTATCGATAGGGTATTTATTGTGGAATAAAACAATATTTCCACCACGATGACAATGTTTTCCATTGACACATTTCTTATTATAAAATATTTCATCATGATTTTTCTCACATAGGGTTTGAGATATGAATTCACGTACTGTGGGCGGAGGTGGCGAATTTGTCCAAAACATTTTACCAAAATCAAGAAACGTGTCGTAATATAATTGAAATTTCACATGATAATGACAACAACATGTGTCACATATAGTAATAGGTCTAACATACCATGGTTTTTTGTTGCACAAATGTAGTGATCGACATATTAATTCCATGATGATCTTCCTTGAATTTATTGAACAATTGTACTTGTGTCATTTCCATTATATGTTTTGGATGGCTTTCATATACATTTTGTGATACTGTTTTTTGTATCACATCCCTTGAATTTGGTGAAACTCGAGGATGTTCCAACCAATATTTCTATACAATATCTTTAACACCTTTTCCCATTCTATCTTTGTAAGGTTGTCTACAAATAATTGCCCAGCAAGCAAGTTCATCATTTTCATCTATTTGTATCTTGAATTTGCTATGTTTGTATAATGTCTTTCTTGAGGTTCCAATTGCTTGTGCTAGTTGTGTTGTCAAACGTTTTTTTTGGGTACTAGCTGAAACAATTGCTGTCTGAATTGCTCTACATGCAGCACTGGTATCTTTCTTTCTGGAGTTTCCAATTTTTTTTATTGCATCACCTATATTTTCTATCACATTATGTTTCAATTTCGACTCTTTTGTCACCTTGTGAATACCCAATAATGACGTAGCACCTTATAACTTCTTGGACACCAATAAACATCTCAAAATTTGTGCTTGTCCTCCTATTGAACAACCCTTGAGAATATCATCATAAATTTTTGTAGCACGATATCGTGCAACAGTATGGGTAATTTTTCTTCATATTTGTCACAATTAATGTCTTCAAACATTTCATCATCAATGGTGAAAGTACCTATACATCAAATTAAATTAAATTTAACATATGTCCAAAAATACAATTCATTATAAAAAATGAATTTCAAAAATACATGATATATACATACTAGGTCCAATTTCTGGATCTTGGTTTTGATCTTCAATATTGACTTCATCAACATTAACATCTAAATCACTATTTACATCAACAATGGTCTCTTCAACTTCCATTTGTTCTTCTTGTACCCTATTTTCAATTTCCATTTCATTAACAGTGTCATGTAAATATGTTCTTATATCTTCATTTATTTCTTCAGTTTCTACAACCCTTGCTCTTTTGGCTGTATTTTTGAGTTTTTGTTTTTCCCTATTGGCATCGTCATCACGTTTACGATTACTTTTTTTTTGATGGTTTCTTTAATTGCCCATGATTGCTTAATCTCCTTTTGAAAAACCCTTGGAAAAAAAAAGAACATCTTGTAAAGAAACCTTCTTTGTAAAACAATTGGAAAAAAAAACTCTTTGAAAAAAAACCTTATTTGAAAAAACAATTTACATAAATATTTTGGAAAAAAAAACTCATTTGCAAAAATACTTTGCAAAAAACCTCTTTGGAAAATACCCATTGCAAAGAACCTACTTTGCAAAAATACCTTGGAAAATTTTTTTTTGAAAAAAAAAAAACTCTTTGGTAAAAAACCCATTGCAAACAAATAACCTACTTTGGAAAAATATCTTGGAAAAATACTCTATGAAAAAACTTCTTGCAAAGAAATAACGTTTTTTCAAAATTACTTTAGAACAGAAAATCTTTGGAAAAAATGCCTTGGGAAAAACCTCTTTGAATGTACCCTTGAAAAATAAATAAGAGGAAAAATGCCTTCTAAAAACCATTTGGCAAAATAAATCTCCTCTGAAAACTCCTTCAAAAATACTTTTACTTATACGAAATGAAGGGTGAGAAAATAATGAGGCTCTTTCATTTTACTTATACGAAATGAAGATGTGTGAAAATAATGAGGCTCTTTCGTTTTACTTATAAGAAATGAAGATGCGCGAAAATAATGAGGCTCTTTTGTTTTACTTATACGATTACTTTTTTCGGCTAACGAAATTTTTTTTGCACTTAGTTTTTCGGCCGAACAACCTTGTTTGTAACGTCCCCGTTACGGAAAAAACATTGTTCGACCGAATAATTATTCGGCCGAATAACCTCTGAAACTTGTAACCTGCACAATTTTTAGGTTTCTCCATTTTCGGAAGGTAAAATGGATGCCTTACACTACAAATCAATTGTCGGACTTGATATCTTTATTTTCGTCATTAAATCTACTTTCTGTAGATTTAGATTTTGTTGTGTATAGGTGAGATTTGATATTTTTATTTTTTTTGTTTCTTAACATGTGTCGAGGTTAGTTTCGTCTCTTTCAAAATGCGGTGAAATGAAAAATATATAACTTTAAAAATACACCACCAAACAAATTGAAACAAATATGGTGCACTTAATTGGAGTGTCTACTTCAAAAGGGTATTCATAGATTTTTAAGTTTTATAGTCAATTGAGAGAAAAGTGGTGCAACCAAAAACATGTTTAAAACCGACAAGGTTTTCCCATTGATTGAATTCAAAAAAATATTATAATTAGTATATAGATCCGTTGGTTACAAAGTTATAGTCATCGCAATAGTATATTGTCTATAGATTATCGTAGCATATTTTTTTTTTGCAAAACACGACTTTAATAATGATTTTACGAGCGCAACCAAACATGACTATTTTTTAGTCCTTTTATTTTATAAGGACACACTGCCAAACATTTTCCGAAATGACATATCAAATCTCAATAAAAAAAATTCATAAAATTATGAATAAAAAGACAACATAATTCTCTAAAAGTTTTGTTTTTACTTGAAAGTGAAATTCTAAACGAAAATATCACTTTCGTTCGCCCAAAGTTGAAAAACATGAAAAAATCAAATTTATTTTCTCATAAGACCCCCCAAAATAGACACCAATCTTCATGGATTCACCCTCGGACTCGTAATATTGCTCCGACAAAAATTTCTTTTTAAAGTACTTTTTAAAAGTGCTCAAGTTTATATTCTTATCTTTTATTCCTTTAACTCGTTTTATGTCGTGCCACTAGATGTCAGATTTTACAGTTAACTTATATATTGTCATCCTTGCTTTTAACTGATTTGAATAATTATATATCTGAAATTACTTTTTCATTTCGGATAGCCATGCTTCGGCTTCCTCTCCTTTTTCTGTTTCGCCATTAAAAGTTGGTGGTTTATTATTTTTGAACTCCCCAAAAATCTCTTCATAAGGCTTGTATTTATCCTTTTTAGAACTATATTTACTCTCGCTATTGACACTAGAATTCTGGTGTTTCCTTCTGTGTGAACTACCATTAATTTCAGAAGAAGAACTGCTTTCAACTTTAGAGTATTTTGACCTTTTACTCTTATGTTGATAGGACATAGTGTCAGATTCTATCTGTTTATCCTTTTTTTCGTTATAAATTTTTTTCATCAATATTTGATTTAGCTCCTCCCGAGCTCTTAGGATTCCCTCATTTTCTTTTTAGCAGTCTCCATTTTAGTTTTTAGATCCTTAACTGTTTGTAGTAACTCAAATGAGTTATTAGTTATACATTCTTTAGCAGGTTCTTTTCCAGAATAATTTTGTTCATTTAACGAGGACCTCTCTTTAGCGTACTCTTCGAGTCCTTCCATACCTGCAAATCTAATTCAGAAATATTCTATACAGCAACATTTAAAATCCTAAGCAATATCCATACTTTTCTATTTACTTTTTGTTTACGTGTGCTGAGCCACTTCAGGCCTAGTGTTTGAACATGGGCTCTGATACCGTATGTAACATCCAAAAAAATTTACAAAAATTTAAAATTTTTCTATTTGATATTAAATGCGAAATCGTATTCAGAATGTTGTTTAATGATTAACTTTAGTCTAGTTAACAACTAGTTTATAAACACAAGATATAAAGAGAAACTTAGGAGTTAATACTCTTTTGTTAACTGTAACTAAATGGCTACAGAGTTTACTTACTAACTTAATAATTCACATGCCACTACCGTACTAAATCTGTATTGATTTTTAGTCTTGAATACGATGTTGATCAAAGTTAAAGAGTTTCAAATTGTTGAATTTAGATCATTGGTTTGTTTGTAAGAATGTGTATGTTTTTGAGGGTTGTTTTTCTTGTCTTATTGAAGGGGGCTTGAGTTTAGCCCGAGGTTTACTTAGTTTTTTCAAAGCTAACACAGATCCGATGCTTACACAGGACTTACAGGTAAAAATTTACTTCTAGGTTTACGATGTAAGAAAATTTAAGGCTCATAAGACTAAGCGAGTAAGTTAGGAAAATTCTTCAAAATTTTGACTCAAGCTTCAATTACCAAGGTGTTGCTAAATAATGTCTAAAAACATTGAGGGCGTAAGAATTCCTAGGCCTATAGTAAGGACTATTTATCAAACATGTGTTTAGTTGTTGTGGTACTAGAAGCCTGAATGCATTACTATTGTGTTATAAACATGGTCTTTAACCATGTTAAACCTAGAACTTCCTAAGCCCTAATGTTATCATTATTAATTTGCATTAGAAACTCATTGCATAAATAACCAAACTAACCTAGGCATATATATTTGATGCATAACAATAACAATTATATCCTAACCTCAACATGCATAACATCATAACTATAAACTAGTTCTAAGTTTTAATAAGCATACAATACTTTGTTTACTTCTTAACAAAATGTAATGGTATTACTATAAACACTTTGCAGGGTTGACATGCAGGTAAACTATATTGAATGGTAAAAGATTTCAATTATAGTGGATTCCACGTGGTGGATACTCATTTGAAGAAGGGTTTGGGTGATAAACCTGAAGCACGACATTCAAAGCCTTACCCTAAAAACTCTCTTGGTTTCATTAGTTGATTGTTTTGGGAAGGAAAAGTAGGCCGACAGGCCCCTAGCCTCTTTGGGTCTCTGCAGAAGTTATAAACTTTATCTTGGCTATGGTGTTAACAGGTTAAGCTCTAGTCCTTTGCCACTATTGTTTCTTGACCTTGGTTGTTGCGTTAGCAGGTTTAGTACTCTTGTTTTTAGTCACTATTATTTCTTTGACCTCGACTGTGGCATTAACAGTTTTGAAGCTCTGTTTCTTCACCATAATGTTTCTTTGAGGTCCATGTTAAAAACTGGTGAGTCTTTAATGTTTCCTCCAGCATTTTTTATTTCTTCTTTATTTAAACTCAGCTATTTACTAAAACAGTTCTAAGCATTTGTAGTTTTGATGTAGGTGAAGGTACTCGGCAAAACATAGTCGAAAGTGAAGGAGATTCCTCTGAAGCTGGAGGGTGTGAGCCTGATAGGATTGGTAAGCCTCGGTTCCAACCCTGGGGTACCCTTCATTTACTGTGTTTGCGCTGATACCAAAGGTGCTTGTGGAAAGTTATTGCGTGTTCAAAATTACTTTTGGTGAAAAATTGTTTGATTTTAGGAAAGAAATAGTGGAAGCCATAAGGGCATCCTTGGCGATAGCCCTTAGGGTTTCACAAAATGGCTACGACTCTTGTAATAGAGATTTAGGTTAAAAAAAAATACTATTAATGGTTTTGAAATGTTTGTTCATACTCTGAATACATTGGGTGGTAGCTTCCTTGGCCTTTTTGCCCAGCCATTGTAGCTCTTTTATGGCTACGAAACTGTTGGGTTTTTGATATTAATGGCGTCTCTATTAATTTCTTGAGACTTTGTTTAAGGTTCCTTTAAAGGGCAGGGCTTACGGCCAGTGTATTATTTGTTAGCATTGGTCTTCTTTTTGTAATTTCTTGGGTTGTGAATTAGTTAAAGCCTTGGTAATTTTAATTGTTTAAAAATCTATTTGTAAAAGTTGCACTGTAAAGGCTAAACCTAGGGTTTTACTTTTTCTTTTAATAACAATTTTGATATTTAGGTTAATTTCATAATTTCGATTTTTGGTATAAATAATAGTTAAATTATAATAGTTTTATTTTTAATTGGAAAACTTGAAATCTATCCTTTGATTTACTTAATCTATTGGATAATTATTTTGAGAGATAAGAATTAGAACTTATCTTAAATATATAGTTTGACTATAAGTTAAACTAATTGCTAGTTGTGGTAATCTTCTTGTTATGTAAAAGGGTTTGTATTAATGAGTAGGGTTTTAGAAGGATAATTTACTAGCTTAATAATAATATTACTATTATACTGATTGTTTACTGTTTTGTTTTACTAAGTACTTAATTTATGTACTATAGTACAATAGATGTTATAATACTAACCATTTTCACTCTATTGACTGTTCATCCTGAATTTATTGTGTTAGATGTTTAAAATAAATAGTTTGAGGTTTAACTTGTGCATTAATTATTATAACATAACTAGAGTAGCATTGGTTATGTTTTAGGTTTTACAGTATTAAAATAATGATTGGTTTAGTCCTTTACTAAGTGTAAATAATTAGATTGTATTATAGTAATTATTGTTATTATATTATACTACACACAGTTTAGATGACTGTGTGACAAAAATTTACGATAATGAACTCTATATAATAACCTTAGAGTTTTTTTTGTATACAATGATAAGTTCTAAAAATGGGTTATTATACTAAATAGCTTGGAAAATAACAATTAAAGCTTCCAATCTTAACACAATTATTTGAAGATATTGTGGGTAAACTTATCAGAAGAATAGATTTTTGATTCATTTCAGTGGAAACTCTACAATTGGATAATAGTTCAGATTCATTTTATCCATGTATAACCATTCCTATCTACATCTAAAAAATCCTTCTATACTAGAGTACTTCATCGTAAGATGAGTGGAAAAATACATAAATGAAATTTTACTCATCATTCCATCGTTTCTAATTCTAGGTTCATTTATTCATATAATCATATACAGGTAAACTTTCCTATTTTAATGCAGACTAAAGCATTCCACTAGCAGATTCATAGTATCTAAGCATTAATAGGAAATCTAAACATGATTGCTTCATTCTAGTAATTTTCTTACACAAAAACAAATAAAATAACACAATGGAACCTCGTAATTTGTAGAAGAGACAAACAACCCAAGGAGCCCGTTCCACCCAACCTTTTTCCTAAAGATAGCTCAAATGCTTGTATTAGGACCCCCGAGCCTATCCACTGATCCACCAGGATGAAAGCACTGTGTGAAGAAATGAGATTAAATACCCTTGAAACTCAATAGAAGTACTTAACAACAATACTTCTGTCCTCAGCAGTAAAGAACTCAGCTATCAAGCTGCGCTAGTTCTGAAAGCAGTCTTAACACTCAAACCACTTATAAATTTCCCCTCATCGAATCTCTTGTGCTCTTTTCTCAACTTCAGAAATTTCACAAGGTAAAGAATGAACAACCTCCTGCTGAATTCGATGGATAGATATATGCATGCCTAGGTCTTTTTGGTCAGCTTTTCAATTAATAAGCCACTTGCTTTGTTCCACTTTCTTGTGGAACATGACCACAAAATTAGGGAAGTTTCCCCCTGCAACAGCTAGAAGTGATTGAGGATGTTTCCATGTGTCAGTTTTCTCCCACCCCAGTTTATTCTTCTTAGTGGGTCAGTGGACACTCATTCAAGAGCCTCCTTAGGCTATTTGTCTCATCTTTTATTTATTAAATAATAAAATATCCAACATAATTAATTATAATAATCCTTGACCCCACTTGGTCAATAGTCATAAACTGTACAATAAAAGTAAAATATAATGGTTTGTTAAACATAAAATGTTATTGAAATTGAGGTGTGTGACACATGCTCTTAACCATTAGGCCCACTCATGCTATGTACTTATGATGAATTAAAAGGTTAGAAATGTCACTATTGTACCAATTATTTTGAAATTGTGGTATAATGTGGGTGTATGCAATGCATTGCATGAGAAAGTGATTTTCTGTTCAACCCTGTTAGTATCACAAAGACCACAAATCATTCCATCCCATGTTGTTTTAGGAATTGTTTAGTTTCCTTTTTCACTATGCAACTCATAAGAGTCTGTTTTTTATTTTATTTTAACAATGTCTATTTTTCTCTTTGTACTAGTTAAAAGAAAGAAGTACTTTTGATCTTTTAAATTAGGGTTGATCACTTTTTTACAATATCTTAATTTTCTTTTATTTACCTTAAAAATATTATTAATTTCAATATAATTTATATTCACCAATAATCATTTACATATTTTCATATGGATATAAAATTATAAATTATGTACTTCATTAAAATTTCATATTTGCACATCGATATAAATTTATAAATTATTTACTTAGTTAAAATTTCAAATTTTACATTATGACACTTCGAGAATTATTATTATCACATTTGGGAATTATGAAATAGTGAGACTGCCTTTTGGGTACCACGCTTATTATTTTCTCAATGTTTTTATATTACATTATGACACTTCCAGAATTATTATTATCACACTTGGGAATTATGAAATAGTGAGACTGCCTTTTGGGTACCACGCTTATTATTTTCTCAATGTTTTTATATTTATTATTAAAAAATCATTAATATTAAAAAAAATTATGTTGGATTATATATATATTTTGAAGTATATTAAATGAAGTTTAAAAATATAAATTTGTATTAAATATTATATTTTAGAAATAATTTTAATATATATATATATTGTTTTTGTAAAAATGAAGTTGGATTATATATTTATATTTTAAGTTTATTGAATGAAGTTTAAAAATATAAATTTATATTAAATATTATATTTTAGAAATAATTTTAATATATATATATGTGTGTGTGTTTAATATTGTTTTTTAGAATTTATAAATTTAGTGTAAACTTTAAAGTGTAGTAGCAGTTATTTGCTTTGTTTGTTGTGTTTTTAATGTAGTAGTAGTTATTTGCTTTGTTTATTGTGTTTTAATTGAGGATGTCATGATTTAGATTTAGTTGGAGATTCAGATATTTTCTTCAATTTGTTTCTTATTTTAGTGTGTTGTTGAGATATTTCCTTAATAGGTTGTTTCTTTAGTAGTAGTTGTTTGCTTTGTTTGTTGTGTTTTAATTGAGGATGCTATGATTTGGTTGGAGATTGAGAGATTTTCTTCAATTTGTTTCTTATTTTAGTGTGTTGTTAAGATATTTCCTCAGTAGGTTGTTTTCTTAGCATGTTTTCGTTCTAATTATGTATAAAACCAACTTGAAACTGAAGGAAATGTAACTATGTGATGTTTGTGCAAAACATGTGTTTTTTCTTCAATTTCTTGTCTAGTTGATTTATTGCTTTGAAAGGAATTCTATCAATTGACTAATTCCTATCATGGTATTAGAGCTAATCATTCGAGAAACAAAAAGGACCACTGCATGATGAATTGATTAAGGGAATGATGTCATCATGTTAATTTTTTTTGCTGGCGACTGAATTGGCTGCGTTGAAGCCATGATTAACAATTCTGCTCGGTGCCTATCTATTTATTAGTAAGAGGTCGCGGTAAGGAATATATTGTTACCCGTAGTTGTGATCTTTCTTAGAGGAGGGTGCTCTATTTCTAGCGGTCGAGGGAAGCCATGCTAATGCATGTTGCATGTGAACCTCCAAATCGATGGATAAAGAGTGGACCGATGACTGTAGCATATTTGGAAGGTTCACTTCATTAATATCTCTCTTCTAGTGGAAATTAGTGGAAGGGAAGATTGTGGCATGTGAAGGTGTTGGGGTTGCAGATGCAAGTCAGATCAAACTCTCTTTCCTATGTGTTGTTATGATAACATAGAAGATGTGTGGAGACCTATAATTGTGTGTTGGGCGTATTGTAGTTCATGTCTAGAGGAAGAGGAACATCATGAAGTTCATGTTGATATGATTGGAAATACGTATAGCGTTTTATTTCTGGTATGCCTATGATTTCATAATTTGAATCTAAAATAAACTTATTGAGTAAATAACCTATTTTTTAAAGTGAGTAATATTGTTGGGTTGTTGTCTTTAGATCTCAAATATGGAAAACATAAATCTCAGTGATTCGAAAAATCTTGAAGGCACTTCCAAATTATTCTTCTTGGAAATATCTCTCAAACACAGAAAACATAAATCTTAGTGATTCAGAAAAACTTGAAGGCACCCCCAATTATTCTTCTTGGAAACATCTTATGAAGCTAATGTGAAATGAAAAATATCTTTTCTCTATGGTTGATGGACAAGGAAAAAAATCTACAGATGCCAATCATTAGGTCGAGTGGAATAAGAAGAATGTTAAGGCTAGTATGATTATCTCTATTAATTTGAGATCACCTTTGCTTGTGCATGCAATAAATTGCAAGAAAACTACAAAGTTGTCATACAAGTTGAATTCCTTGTATATATGTTTCAGCATGTCATGGAGGATGTTATTAAGGAACAAGTTGAATGCATATAGGATGGTAGAGGGAGAGAGTGTCTGTCATACCTTCATATATTCAAAGATATATAGGATCAACTATATGATGTTGGGGATAAAATATCCAATGAGGAAATGATCCCTATCACCATGAATGAGTTTTTTAATGACTATGAAATGTTTGTCAACAATGTTGCAGGTAGAGATAATACAACCTCATTTGAAAATATGTATGAGATTTTCTTCACCAAAGGTATGTGGAAGAAGGCCAAGAATCAAATAAAGTAAGATGATGTTGCATTATGGCCAAATACAAAGAAACACAATAAGAAGTGTAGAATAAGAAAGGACCAAAACACCCTCAATAGGCATTCAATAGGAGTGAGACATTTTTCTAAAGGTAGATGCTTCAATTGTAATTGGAGAGGCAATTATGCAAGGGACTATTATAAGAAGAAACTTGACAATGGAAAATGGCATGCACAAAACCATGGTAAGGATTAATAGCACCAAGGTAATTTTGTTGATCGAGTTGATGAGTTGTCTAACCAGTTATAATATTTCTCATTATTATCTGCTCTTTCTTTTATTTCTTCTCGCAAATATGTTTGGTATGTTGAATCTAGTGCAAGTAAGAACATGTCTCCTAAAAAAATGTTATTCACATAACTCAGAGAGAGCGGTGTTGGGGAATCTATATTTTTGGGTGATGATCGATCTCAATTGGTGAATGTTAGAATATTATAAACCCACTACACACTTAGGAATTATTAATTAATAACTTTTGGTTAATTTCCTATATTCTAGACTAGGTAGTTGGCCTCCACTTGCACCACTTGGTCAATACTTTCCATATTTACCCCATCAATTCCTTATACTAATTATGGATAAGATTCTACCAACTATTTGGACTTCCCAGATTAAAAACTGTGCCTTCTTGTATTTTTCTTCCTTTAGACTACGTTTCCTTCTTTTCAATGGATAAGGTAAAGCTAGTTAACTTGGGAACTGGTATCTTTTATGGCCAACCTATCATCCATGATTTTATCTCCAGATTCCATGATTAGTAATATTTTCCATCACTCATCATCACTCACTCATGTTTTATCCAATTTGTGAGCTCTTAGTTACCTATGGGGGTTTATCATATTTAGTAATCCCACTTTATGAGATAGCATGAGTTTTCTCCTTACTAACTTGATTTTTTCTATCAATGATGTATTATTTATGTACACTATGTGGATCAATAATTCATGGAATATTTATCCATCATTCTTCACTTCTCTTGTGTTCAGTCTCATTATTCCTCTCTCTATTTTTCTTATGCATGTTTGTGAGAAATATCTTTGTAGATAGATCTACATCCTGAATTTGTACATGGTATCAAAGCTCTCAGGTTATCAAGATCTACATGGATTCAAAGCTAAGGGAGCTTAGGACATCAATATCTACATGCTATCAGAGGTAAGAAGCTCAAGATATCAACACTCTACATAATATTAGAGTGCATTAGGCATCCTGTCTCTCTTTGAAGAAGAATATTGATTGAGTTTACAAAGTATATCTTCAAAAAAATTTGTGCAGGTTGTAGAGAGAATTCCTAGGAGCACATCAACAACAAAGCATGTATTATTATTCATCTATGATCATGTCTCCTTACGACTATCATGAATGGAAGCCCAATATTGAAATTCTATTGTGTAGTAAGGGTCTCTACAGAGTTTCTATGGATTTAGAAAATGATCCAAATGCTATTGTTGAGAAAGCTAAGTGGCATAATTGAATGGATTAATCCTATGGGTTTCTTTGTCTCTGTATTTATCTTGATATTGCTTTTCATCTTGATGGTTTGACCACTCCAAACCAAGTGTGGAACAAAATTGAGTCTTTATTTGGAGTACAAGATGAGATAAGAGCACATCAATTGGAGAATCAGTTAATCTCATTGAGTCCAAGTAGTTTCAAATCCATGTAAGGATTCTTCACCAAGTACAAGTCACTTATTCTTATGCTCAAGCAATGTGGGATTGAGAAGAAGGAAGATCAATTGATTCTTTCCATCCTTTCAAAATTGGTTCTAGAATACTAGGTTTTTTGTGTCAACTTTTCATGCCACTAGGCTTGTTATTTCATATTGGAAAATTCCTTCTTTGAGTTCACTCATTGATTCTCTTACTAAAGAGAAAGACAAACTGGTTCAGATGGGAGCACTTAAAAACTACAAAATCAAGGACCATGCTCTTGTAGTTGAAGGAATCAAGAATTCTAAGTCAAAAGAAAATAAAAAATTGAAAGAGAAGAATCCAAAGTCAGATGATGAAAATTAATTTTCAAATATTACTGATGAAGGTTTGAATTCCATGAAGAAAGTCAAGAATAAAGGGAGCTCATCCAAGTATTCTTATTGCAACAAAGGATTTCATTATGAGAATAATTGTTTCAAGAATAAAATGGTCATCGTGTCCAATTTTCTTGAGAAGCATGACATTGAAGTACTAGATGAACCAAAGAAGCCAACTGAATCCCCAGAGCACTGTCACAATGCCCAGCCCCAAGGTGATATCAATTATGATATATATTAATATTATGATATATTAGAATCATAAATATCAATGTCTTTTCCTTAGATTTTTATCATTCAAGCTAGAATTATGATCTTAGGATCTTTAACTGATAGAATAACATGCACAAAAATAAAACACAAGAGACAAGAGACACAAATAATTTTCCTTAGGGAAACCATAAAGGAGAAAACCCCCGCAACTTCCTCAGAGATAGAATCAGCACCAAAAGAAAAAACTGAAAACAAAAAGATGATATCCCGACAGCAGTAGTCTCTCTCTTGTCCCAACAAATTCTCCTCTCACTCATGCACCCCAATGAGTGAGTGTGTGTGTGATAAATAGAGAGGCTCACTCTCTATTTATATTCTTTCGTTCACTTGAAACCCACTCCAACATGTCAGCCTCACTTAACAATTACTTACTAGAGCCGACATATCTAGGAGTGTCTAATAACCCTAGTGCCCCACAACTTGTGGGGACTTTTCCTCCTCCGACCAAAAAGGAGGTTTATCCTTAACACAATGGTTGGGAATATTTCCCTGACTTACAATGACTCACCTAGGGTTGACTTCTCTAGGATAGTCTAATAACCCTAGGGCTCCACAACTACGGGGACTTTAACCCTTGACCAATAGGAGGGTTACCCACAATGACTTGACATGACTTGTTTATATTATAGAAACTTCCCGAAATAAACATCGGGGTATGAAATGAATCAAGTACATTACAAATACATCCCAGAATAAACATCGGGTTACAATACATAAGAAATACGGATGAATACATTCCAAAGTTGCAAATAAATCAACACTCCCTCTTAACTAGGAAGGTATTCTCTCGACACAATTTATCAGTACAAGTCTTCTTCTCTGTATCATCTGGATCATCATCGAGTCCTTGTCATGTTCACCTTCAAGTCATCTCCATATTTAAGTCATCTTCATCATCAGATTTGGATCATCACTCGATCTGGATCATCATCACTGGATTTGGATCATCACTCGATCTGGATCATCATCACTTGATCTAGATCATCACTCGATCTAGATCATCTTTGGTTCTGGAACATCTCTGCTGAATCATCATCATGGGTGCTATCTCTTGATTCTTCTTTTCACAGGAAGCTCTATAGAGCCAACCCTTTTTCATGCTGGTTGTAGGCCTAGCCTCCATGTAGGTATTTTCCATCACTTATATCTGACCCTAAGTTAAAATGGCCTGCCCAACACTTACATCTGATCATGTAGGAATGAATCCTATAATCATATCAGAAATGCACACCCAACATTCACATCTGACCATGTGGGAACACCTCCCACAAACCTGTCAGAAAGGCCCAACACTCACATCCATCAACCAATGATAAAAAAGGCCCAGCACTTACACTTGTCCATGTGAGGAACCAATCCTCCATACCAAAAGGCTATGCACTTACATCTGACAACCAATGCCAAAAAGGCTCAGCACTTATAGTCAACCATGCAACGAACCAATCCTTCATGCCGAAAGGGCTCTGCAATTACATTTGACAACCAATGTCAGAAGGGCATGCACTCACATTTGATCTTGCAGGAACCAATCCTACAGCCATATCAGAATGGCCCCCAGTCCCAGACTGAGCTACCTGGTAACTGACCAGGCGCCTCCATTCCCAGAATGGAAACAACCCTTATATCTGATCAAGTGGGAACCAATCCCTCAATCACATCAGAATGGCCATGCACTCACATCTGATCATGTAAGACTACATCTTATAGTCATATTAGAACACGGGGACTTCACTTAATGAACCTCTCACATAGCACATGCGATCGTGGGATATTAAAGAATACCCTTAATTTTGAGAGATATTGACCCAAAATATTTTTGTTGAAACCCCCTCCCAATACTTAAAACCTCCTCCCCACCCATTTTTATACCTCAATCCTTATAAACCACTCTACCCACCCCCACCTTAAACCCCTCATCCCCCTAATACCCGCAATATATTGGTTTGATTTTTGATAATTTTAAAACCCACAATATGAACTAACGTGATAGGATATTGGCCAACAAGTGAAGCCCCTATGTATTAGAAAGGCCCTCAGTCCTAGACCGATTATTCTTGGTAACTGACCAGGCACCTCCATTCCAAGAATGGCATTCAGCGCTTATATCTGATCATGTAGGAACCAATAATATAGTCACATCAGAATGGCTCAACACTCACATCTGACATGGAAGGAACCAATCCTCTCACCATGACAGAATGGCTCAACCCTTATATTTGAACATGAAAGGAACTGATCCTCTCACCATGTCAGAATGGCTCTGGGTCTCATCATTTCCCTTTGGAGGAAACCTTTCTCTAAAGAACACCAAGCTTCTCCCTGAAGTACTCGAACTTCACCCCTTCGTCAACACATCAGCTATCTATTCCTCCATCGCAACATACTGGAGCTTCACTGCTCCCCTCTGCACCATATCCCTGATATAGTGATACTTGATCTCGATATTCTTCGACTTGTCATGGAACACCGAGTTCTCCGACAACTTTACACAACTCTAGTTATCACAATGTATGCAAGTAGCATCCATCTAGAGATCAAATAAATCAGACAGTGGCTTCCACATCCATACTACCTCACAACTAGCTGAACAAGCTACGAGATACTCTGCTTCAGCTGTACTTAGTGCCACATAGGATTGCTTCCTGCTAAACCAAGAGATCACACCTGATCCCATACTGAAGCAACACTCTGAAGTGTTCTTTCTATCGATGGCACTGCCCAATCTAAATCAACATAACCTTCCAGGTTAATCTTCTGATTCGTACCATACTCAACTGTACCCTTTGCAACCATCAAGTGAACATGTCTCAATGTGTTCATAGCAAAGAAAATATCTGGTCTCCTATTTGTCAAGTACATCAACTGACAATACATCATGGCATCAACCGTCTCTGATGAAGCATGACTCCATAGATTCATGTTCGATGCCATAGGTGTGGTCATGGCCTTGCAGTCCATCATCCCAAGCCTCTTCAGGATCTCTACTGCATATTTCCCTTGTCCACACCTCCATGCCTTGAAAATAGTGCATTGAGACATAAAAATACCATCACTGGTCTTCCACCTTCAACCTTGAAGCAAAGGTTGGAATCCACTTTACTCTCAGTAAGGCCTAGAATCCTCAGTAATCTATCCATCTTATCATACCATGTCAAACCTTAGGATTTTCTACAGTCACTCTCTCTGAAGCATCATACTCCCTCTGTCTTTCATACTCTATGCACTGAAACATTTTGTACTGGAGTCACAAGTAGCTTCCTCTACTACTAATATTCTATGTATTGATCTAGGGTCACTAGATACCAAGATCCTCTATCTTGAACTTTTTCAAAAGTTCATCTCGCACCCATCCGAGAGCTTGTCATCCTCTATCAACCTTGTAGCAAAGGTTCATATCTTCATGAAGCTCCTCATGTATGTTTTATCCCATGGGTGTCTTCTGAGCTCGTACAAGGTCTTCTTTCATTTGCACACATGATTCTGCCTGTCATGTGTCTCAACTCCTACTGGCTGCAAATGTCTCTTCATAGTCTATGCCTTATTTTTGTGAGAAGCCTCGTGCTACGAATATTGCCTTGTATCCCACGATGTTTCCATCTACTCCATGATGGAACTATGAACTTCCCTTCATGTATCAATACTACTTCCTAGACATCATTCTTCTTGAACTGGTCTTCCCTTTCTTCTTGGAATGTTCTACATCAATGATGTTGCTGCATTCATCATATTATTTTTCATCTTGAATTGTCGTTACTTGTTCTTTGAAACAAGTCTCATTCTTCTTTTCTTGTAGGTTATTATGTATGCGATCTTTAGATACATTTCATAAGGAATATTCATAATGGCAAATTCTTATGCATAAATATATGATCATGCAACTACTTTAGCCAATACAACATTCATCCATATGTTACAGAAACTTTTCTAGATGCCTTCCATCTCTACTAGGACAACATTGAGATTGTGCACTAATCCAATATGTCAGCAAAGAGGTTTCATTCTAGATAAGTAGCAATGGAGAGTTGTATAGCACCATGAGCTACTTACCCATCACATGCATATTAGTAGTATACTGTCATTAATGCAAACATTCTATCATGCATAATACATTAACTGAATATAAACAAATGCATAACAAAACAATATCATGAAATGACAATTGAATACTTATCTTTATTTGTTTCGTGGGTAGACTCCTTCTTGAGCCTTCAGCTTCATCATCTTCTTTATTCATAATAGTATTGTTTATTATCTGAATGATGAAATGGATAAGAGGTTCTTCAAGAGTTGAGATCTTCATATTCCTCATTGGTTGAAGGATCTTCTTTGGCTGGTGAGAGCTTGACATTCAGTTGCTCCTATCTTCTCTTATCTTATTATGAGTCGAGCTTCTTCTTCTTCCCAGAGTCTGCTGACAGTAATCACTTCCTTCTGGCACACATTCCTCACATGAATGAATCCCATGATCCTAGGAGACCATTCAAGGTGTCTATCACACTTCTGCATTCTCCACTTCTTCTTCTACTACTACAAGTTGTTCTTTGATTTGAGAGACCCTTTTAAAGTATGACTGTATGGTCTCTACATTCTGGATCTTCACGTTCTTCAACTAGTTTCTTAAGGTCATATTTTGATTTATGTTCTTCCATTCAAATAGCTTGGTCAAGGAATCAAACATCTTCGTTGTCTTTAGGAAAGGCACTTGTGGTACAATTTGACCTGTGATTGAATCAATAATGATCTTCTTGGCCTTGACCAAGTTCTTCTTGTGTAAGGCTTTTAGCCTCATCTCCCTCTAGAACTGGAACCTCTCTACTCATGTAGGTGTCCAATTCATTTCCTTTAGAGAGATCATATACTTCCATGCTTGGAAGTTGTCAACTTCACCAAGATTATCATCAAGTTGATGTGATAGATCACTTTGAAATGAGAACCTCAAATGAAAATAGCAATAGATTAGATCTTACAGATTTGAGGTGTCCGTCCTGGTTCCGGAGCTAGCTGATCTAGGGTTTGTCAGAGAAACCCTAATTTTCAAAACTTGGAATATTTCATATCTGATTGGATAGAAAGATATATCTCTTCAAGTTGAGCTGTCGAATGTACTCCTTTTCTGAAAATAGTGGAGGGAAGCTCCCGAAACAGGAAGCCCTAGTTTTCCAATTTCTTCTGCAGAAATGCCTATTACGGTTTCTGTGGTATATCTGAAATTACTACTCCTATATATTTGAAACATAACATTGAGGTAGCCTCACATGTCCCTAATCCAACACCATATGTTTTATCAGAATTTGTTTCACCAATTGGGACGTATGATCATTTTCCCAAGGTGACTTGTTATAGGACTGTTTAGAACAGTGACATTGTAAGGACTTCCACGTGGCACTGGTTCATATTCTATGTCTGAAACTTGTACCACTGAACGTACTGTCCGTTCCATTTTTGGAACAGTTTCATAAATTTAATTTGGACCTTTGTAGCCCAAGATATAACAATTATCCCCAGGTGTGCTATTTATGGATGAATTCTGGAAGAGGCTAGAACCCTAAGTTGGAGGGATCATATCTCCCAGAATATAGCGAATAGTAGGGAGAATTTTGGATAAATAATACATCAGGATTGTGTCTTTAGCCTCTGCAAGTTTTAGCTCCTGAACCTTCTCCAATCCTGAGATATAGCGAATGTAGAAAAACGTATCAGTTTTAGTATTTAGAGTTTTTCCAGCTCGAGGTCAAACTAGCGTTTGACTTTCCTGGAGTTTCACCCAACCAAAAATGTTGATCCAGGTCTCTAAAATTCAATTTTTATGAGGAGATAAATCCTATGCTGGGCTCACTCAAAAATTCCTCTTTTGTAGAAATCCCTAATTTCCGCACCGAAAACTTAAAATGCTCGAAATTGAATTTCGATTCGACAGAAAGATGCGCCCTTCAATGGAGAGTCAGCCTAGCATAATTTTTCTAATGGATTGTGGAGAGGGACCCAAAAAGTAAGAAGACCTAGCTTCTACAGCTACACAATTTCTTCTTCTTAGGTTAGCTCTGATACCATGTTATATTTTTATCATTCAAGCTAGCATTATGATCTTAGGATCTTTAACTGATAGAATAACATGCACAGCAATAAAACACAAGAGACAAGAGACACAAAGAATTTTCCTCAGGGAAACCATAAAGGAGAAAACCCCACAAATTCATCAGCGATAGAATCAGCACCAAAATAAAAAACCGAAAACATAAATATGATCTTCCGACATCAGTAGTATCTCTCTTGTCCCAACAACTTCTCCTCTCACTCATGCGCCCCAATGAGTGAGTGTGTGTGTGATAAATAGAGAGGATCACTCTCTATTTATATTATTTCATTCACTTGAAACCCAATCCAACATTTAGGCCTCACTTAACAATTACTTACTAAATCAGACATCTCTAGGAGTGTCTAATAACCATAGTTCCCCACAACTTGTGGGGACTTTGCCTCCTTCGACCAACAAGGAGGTTTATCCTTAACACAATGATCAGGACTATTTCCCGAATTACAATGACTCACCTAGGGTCAAATTCTCTAGGATATTCTAGTAACCCTAGGTACCCACAACTACGGGGACTTCAACCCTTAACCAATAGGAGGGTTACCCACAATGACTTGACATGACTTGTTTATATTATAGAAACTTCCCGGAATAAACATCGGGGTATGACATGACTTAAGTACATTACAAATACATCCTGGAATAAACATCAGGTTAAAATACATAAGAAATATGGATGAATACATTCCTAATTTACAAATACATCAACACTTTCTTGGAGAAACCACCTATTTGTTCACTAGAGCCATCTCCCAGTACTTGTGTTTTTTCACTAGTTCCTGACGTGTATTTTTCCAGCTCTTTCTCACTCCATTCAAATGCTTATGATTCTAATTTAGAAGTAATTTTTTGGGATTATATGAATGTAATGACATCGCCCATACCATTTACCCATCATTTGAATACTCCTTAGACAATACAAAAACCCAATTTCACTAGTTGATTCCTCATTGGATTCCTATGCAGTGTCACTTGTTTTTGTGGGTTTCAAGTCTTGTCTATTTTTCACTGGTTGGTTATCCATGTCATTAGTCATATTTTTTCTTCTATTACACATTTTGGGATCTCATATAAAAATATATGGCTCATATTTCAAGTCCATATACCATTCAAATTTACTCATCCATCGGTTTTACCTAGTTGCTCATCCTTTTCCTACTAGAGCCCTGTATACTCATGGAGAAACTATACCTTTGGTATTTTCTGATCCATATGATAATATTTCTGATATTTTAGAGTCTTTTCATACTCATTTCAAAATTGGTAAGGTTCTACATCAGTTTGAACGGAAGATACATGGTCTAGTTCACCATTTTGTAGCTATACAAGGAACTGATTGTATTGTGTTTTTTACTCTTTGGGAAGGAGTATGCACATATCACTTTTCCTATAATGATTATGTTTTCATATCAGAGTATGTTGACAGAAAGAATAATTTATATATTTCTTCTCCATCATTATATGATGAGCTACAAGGAGCCTCTCCACTAGTTTTTTGCAGATACTACATTGATACTCTAGCACATGATCATGGAGTTCACAACTTCTTCATCAAATTCTTCAAGAAGTAGTTCACTCTGCTCTTTCAAGTGAAGAAAAAGATAAAGTGAAGACATGTTTTTCATTTCAATTCCAAGTCCCTTTTGAGGGAGGATTTTCCCCATGTGGTTTTTTCTCTTTCCTTAGTTTTTGGACAAGATAAATTGCAAAGGGTGACCATAGGATTGTTATTGGGCTCTATATACACATAGATTTATGTTTTTTTTAATATATCCCATCCTAAAGTCAATATTAAGGTGGGGGTGGTGTTATAATATTATAAACCCACTACATATTTAGGATATCATTAATTAATATTTTTTGGTTAATTTACTATATTTTAGACTAGGTAGTTGGCCTCCACCACTTGGTAAGTAATTTCCATATTTACCCTAGGAGAGCCTTATACTAATTATGGATAAGATTCTTCCAAATATTTGGACTTCCCATATTATAAACTGCACCTTCCTGTCTCTGTATGCCTTTAGACTGCTTTTCCTGCTTTTCAGTGGATACGATAAAGCTAGTTAACTTGGAAACTTGTATCTTTTATGGACAACCTATCCCCCATGGTTTTATCTCAAGATTCCATGATTAGTAATATTTTACGTCACTAATCATCACTCACTCATGCTTTAGCCAATTTGTGAGATCTTGGACTAATTTGGAAACTTCTTTAGTCACCTATGGGGGTTTATCATATTTAGTAAACCTACTTTTTGAGATAGAATGAGTTGTCTCCTTAGAAAAGTGATTTTGTCTCTCAAGGATGTATTATTTATGTACACTATGTTTATCAATAATACATGGAATATTTCTCCATCATTCTTCACTTCTCTTGTGTTCAGTCTCATTATTCTTCTCCCTATTTTTCTTGTGCATGTTTGTGAGAAATATCTTTGTAGCTATATCTACATCATAAATTTCTATGGTGAAAGGAATATGAATTTTCCCATTCGAATGATGTCAAGTAGAGGTACAACTTTCATAAAGAATTTTTTGTATGTTCTTATCCTAATAGAAAATTTGTTTTTAGTGAGTGTTTTTGTTGATAAGAAGATGGAGGTTGATTTCAGTGAAGGGAGGTGCATAGTCATATTTTGTAATTATAGAAGATCAATGGTGATCTAAAAAGGAATCAAATAGTGTGTCTTGTATAGATTTATTTTATGTGTTATTGATAATAGAGCATGGTGCATAATGATGGATCACTTATGGAATAATGGCATAGACTATTTAGTCATCTGAATCTAGACAACCTAAGGAATGATAAACTGTAACACCTCGGTTTTGAACTCGTTTGCATTAATACTTATGCTGTAAATAATCATGCTGAGGAGCTAATGGCAAAGGCCCCACCATTGATTTAGTTAGGTTATGTTTCGGATTGGAATGGTCACTGATGGTATATCGGGACATACAACATATATTAAATTGTGGCATCATGTAAACATGCATTTTAATTAAATAACCCAACCAGCTATGTTCATTGAAACTAATTTGAGAAGGGGCATGATTCCAAAGGATAAGGAAGGGGAATTTTGAACATTGAGTCATGGGGGAAGAGCCATGTGTCATGACTCTCTTTTGCTCACCACCACCTTAGTTATTCCATTGTTAGTCTGGGCAATGTTTTGCTGCCAGAAAGACCACTACACTCACACTCTCTCCACGACGCATCTTTTGGTGTGTCCACTATCCCGATCGTGGCTGTTCACTCACCTTCATGTGGAATGAGTTAAAAGAATCCATAATTCATTGTTGGGGGGTTCGGTTCTCCTCTTCCTCACCCAATTGTTGGCCTAAAAAAATGTTTAGTTCTCCTTTTCCTCATGGATTGGATGGCTTGCGGATTGATTCTTTCCTCTGTTCACACAGAGTTTTGTGTCTTTTTACACCATTGTCAGACTGCATAATGGTTATGTTATTTCCATCGCTGAATCATGGTTGTAATGGCATCGATAGTTCTATGGGTTGCGTCTTTGTCCATCACGCATAGTTGGGAGTTGTTCTTTCTCATTTTCTGCCTGTGCAATTTCTCCAGCAGTTTGATTGAGGATCAGGTGCTTTGGGTTCATAGTCATTTGTGGGCTACTATTTGCCCACGTTTTACTTGGATGTGTTTTCCATTTTGTGGTGGTATCGATTGAAGAATCACTGAGAGTTCCTACGTTCTGGTCGATTGGGTTCTTCCCCTGTAAAATCTTGAATAGCTGTTTGGCTGCTTGCATGCAGTGGTTTTGTCCTCGGACTGCATTGGAGTGGTGAATGAGGGTCTGAGGTGCTTGATAAAATTGGTGGGTTGAGAACCACACAGATAGAGATATTGAGCTAGCTTTCTTCTCCATAACCCATGAATGGCACTGGAAGGGATATCAGGGTCTGAGGGACTGCATTGCCGAGAAGGGACTGATTTCCTTGTGTTGGGTGTGTATGGGTGTTCTAGAAGCTAGGATGGCTCTGGTGTTGGTGTCTGTAGCTCTTCAATGAGCTCAAAACCTTAGAATTTGGCCTTTCTCACCTCCTAGATGGCCTGATAAACCCAACTTTGTTGGATTGGCTGATTTGTTATTCGCTTGATAAACCCAACTGTGTTGGCTTGGTTGAATTGTGTACCCTTGTGGTGTTGTTATCCTTGGCTATGTGTAATCCTGTTAGTTCCTTATTCATTGGGGAATTGTGCCCAGGTCAGGGGTGGCAGTATTGCTGAGAGATTGAGGAGCACGTGGGCCTATGGTTGGGTGGAACGTTGCAGCGATGTAGCTAGTTGCAAAACAAGTTCTTATTAAGATAAGTATTATTGCCTAACTTGTGTTTGCAATTATGTTTACTGTTGATGAATGATGATATACATGTTAAATGCTGATCTGTATATGCATGAGTATTGATTGATATGTTTTGCTTCCATTGTGTATATGAATGATTATCCCTTGTAATATGTTTGATGTTTTAAGTATCATGCGTCAGCATTACATATATGTATGTTCATGTTCATTGGGCTAGATGCCTAGATGATTTGATGTATAGTAGTGTCCTTTTCGCCGGTCGGAGGGTCAGGGATGTTACACTGTGGTATCGGAGCTTTGGTTGTAACATGGGCCTGAATGGGTTGTGAAGATACAGTGACAGAGCTTATGTTGCAACATTTGGGCCTCAGAGGGCCATGAGAAACAGTTAACAGAGGTAGGTTGCCTACTACCTAGAAGAAACTAGGAGAATGGGTGAAGACAAGAAAACTCAGAAAATTTTCTAAGTGCCAGAATGTCAGCTCATCGAAAAAATTAGTGACAAGTTCTTCCGATGCAGCGGAGCACTTAGTGGGAAGGCCACTCGACGGATAGTTGATCTGATGGCCGATGTGGCGAGAGACAGAGGAGGAAAATTCAAAAAATTTTCTAAGTGTTTTGGCCGTCGGCACATCAGAACACTTAGACAGATGGATCGCCGATGCTTAGCTGATTGAGACCCACCATTGCGGGTGACTAGGGAACTAACCGTTCGATGCAGCAGTTTCCTATCGTTCTGACAGCCGACGTGGCGTAAGAAAGTGAAAAGATAAAAGTTTTGAAATTTTTTCTAAGTCATAAAATCATCAGCAAAATTTAGATGACGGAACCACCGATGCGGTGACAGACCCCAGGAGAAATTAGTTGTTTGAACTGCTAATGCCGTCGACGGAAAATAGTTGTTGGGATCTTCGAAATCGCAGAAGAATTTAGCTATTTGTCAGTTCGCCGTTGTGGCTTCCATGTGGACTAAAATGCCAACACGTAGCTCTTAGTGGTTCTGACCGCCGACAGAAGAAGAAAGTTTTGAAATTTTGTTTAAGTGTTGTGTTGAAATCATCGATGGAATTTAGTTGATGAGACCACCAATGGACATCGAAGCAAATTAGTTGATCGAGCGCCCTCCATTGCGGAGGGCTAGACAACTATGCATCCGACGGGTAGAGCCTCCGACCACCGATGGCGTAGAATTTCTAAAAGTTTTATGAGGAACAGGATTATCGGTGATCAGAGGAGAATAGTCATTGACATCGTCGAGGGATAGAAGTTGGAAGAGCCGATATGACAGAAGACAAGGTAAGAAGAAAATCCAAAATTTTCTCTAAGGCACGAGATCATCAGCCATCGGGAAATGTTAGAGGATCGGATCACCGATCGAAAAAGATTCAATGAAGATGACCCGTCATTGCAGAAGCTTAGACAACTATCCCACTGATGCAATAGTCTCTCCACTTAGTGATGTCGAGGTGTTTAGTGAACAGTGGTTCCGAGTTACGATAACATAACTACGGTGGCGTGAAGTGCTCGGGAGTGCTGACGCCGTAAAAGAGTTAGGGATTTTGGAAACTACCGTTGTGGAAGCCTAGAGGACTAAGTGTCCGATGCCACTATAGGATGCCACCCCAACCGTAGACAAAGATTTGGTCCACGAAAATTATAATGGGATTGTTGGCTGACGTTGCGGAATGATAGACCACTGCAGGGCCGACACGCCGGAAGGAATAGACAAGCAACTCGTCGATAGATGTTTGCAGAAACCATTGTAAGATCACTTTCCACCATTGCAGCTGCTCAAGGGACTGTGCACCCAATGAACAGTCGATTTTCTTACCGATGCAGATCGGAAGTTTAGTTGGTTTGCCGCTGAAATGATAGAGAGAAATAAATGAACATACCACCAATGAACTAGGTGTTTTGAACACCAAAGAGTCAGAAAGATAGCTGGGAAGAGGTCCGATTGGGCCTAAGGAAATTTGGGTTTTTCAAAGGATTTTCTCAGTAATTTTTCAAGCAGTTTTAGACTGTCTTTCAGTAGGTTTTCAGCAGATTTCAATAGATTATTAGCAGTCATAGGGATGAAAAGAAAGAGAGAAAAACTTTGTGTTTTAAGCAAAATTGTGTTTTATGAATTTCCAGAAGTGGAAGGTAAGTAGTTTTGGTTTTATATTAATGATGTGCATCTAACAGTTTGTTACTAACACATTGCAGAATTATAGACAACTTCCAAGAGCAGTACTCCAGAAAGAACAGTGTGGTAAAGCAAGAGGTGGTTCAGTCATGAGAACCCATGATGGGTATGATGCTCGGGATTCTTATGAGCGAGCAGAAGATGCCATGCGAGAAAATGTCCATAATGGAAATGATGACATAGAGTCTAATGGAAGGAGATTCCAGGGGACACTGTCCAAGGTTGCAGCCACCATGAGAAGCTCGGTTAAAACCCAGGAAGAGCAACATCAGTTGAATGCTGCCATACTGCAGAGTTTGACAGACTTGCAGAAAAAGATAGATTCTTGACGGGGTACATCAAGACTAGAAGGCACTAAGAGCAGCACTAGGAGAAGAATAATGACTTCCAATGGATCATATGACTTCGAAGAATCCAACGGGGATACAAGTTCATCTTTTCATAAAAAGAAAATAAGAAGGCACCATAGGGATCGCTCTTGAGATGAATTTAGGAAAGCTAAACCTCCTACATTTGATGGTGAGATAAAGACGGGACAAGAAGCTGAAGCTTGGCTTCTTGGGATAAAGAAGTACTTTCAAGTGCAGTATTATTCAGGAAACATGAAGGCAAGATTTTTCATATTCAATCTGAATGGAAGAGCATCCATTTGGTGGGAACACTTCAAGCAAGTAAATAAGACCAGTGAAAGAAAGTGGAAACAGTTCAAGAAGTATTTCAGGAATAAATACCTATCTGACAGGTATTTTGATGATAAGATTAAGGAGTTCCATGAGCTGATATTGGGACAATAGACCATGGATGAATATGCAAATAAATTCTTGGAATTTTTGAGGTATGTCTAGTACATCAGAGATGAAAAAGTGAAGATCCAGTGGTTTCTGAGTGGATTGCCTCAAGCCTATAAAGATAGAATTCAGTTTTATGAACCTAGGACCCTTGAAGAAACAATAAGGAAGGCTAAGTATTGCTATGAAGAAAGAAAAGGTAAACTTGATTACCATAAGGTGTGGTAGGACAAGAAGAATGAGAAGTTTTACCAAAGAAGGAAAGGTTTCAAACCTTCTAGATTCAGGAATCAGTAGAAGCAGCCATCCCAAGCTACGAGTAATCCAGTTGGAGTGGTAGGTGAAAAGCCTAAAGAGCCACATCAGAATAAAGGTCCACTCATATGTTGGAAATGTGAAGGACCTCACTTGCGTAGATATTTTCCACTTGAGAATCAAAGTGCAAGACCAGCTTATAACATTCAGGGAGTAGAAACAGTGGGTCAAGTAGCAAGAGCAGTCCCTGGAATTTATGTAGCACTGGAGGACCACCAGGTAGATCACCAGTCAACCATGGTTGAAGTTGCAGGTAAGATTGTTGAACAATCTGTTTCTATTTTGATTGACCCTGGTTCTACTCACAGTTACATTACTCCTAGAGTAGTGGAGATTTGTAAGCACAAGAAACCTTGGTTAGTTCAGCTGGCCACTGGGACTAAGAGAATGGTCAGTGAATTGGTAGAGAAGTGTCCATTGGTTATGAATGGATTGATCACTTGTGTAGATTTGAATGTTCTATCGCTTGGTTCCTATGATATTCTCATTGGAATGGATTGGTTAGAAGCTCACTGAGTCAAGCTTGATTGTTATAACAAGAATTTTGAATGCATGGATGAAGAAGGAAACCCAGTAGTGGTGAAAGGTATTCTGAAGGTAATTTTAGTAAGATAGGTTTCAACAATGCAGTTGAATAATTTCTATAGGAAAGGTTGCCAGTTGTATGCAGCTCATATTCTAGAACCAACAGGAGATGAGACTCCTAGGTTGGAGGACTATCAGGTGTTACAGAAATTCAAGGATGTGTTTCCTAATGAAATTCCAGGGCTTCCTCCAAAGAGTTACATTGATTTCACCATTGAACTTGTGCCAAGAGCAGCACCAGTGTCCAAGACACCCTACAGGATGAGTACACCAGAGATGCTAGAGTTGAAGATGCAACTGCAAGAGTTTTTGGAAAAGAAGTATATCTGACCGAGTGTGTCTCCTTGGGGAGCACTGGTTCTGTTTGTGAAGAAGAAAGATGGTACACTCAGGTTATGTATTGATTACAAACAGTTGAACAAGGTTACAGTGAAGAATAAATACCCTTTTCCTAGGATTGATGACGTCTTTGATCAAATGAGAGGAGCAAAGGTATTTTCTAAGATTGACTTGAGGTTTGGTTGTCATTAGGTGAGAATCAAGGATGAAGACATTCATAAGACAGACTTCAGGACAAGGTATGGACATTATGAGTTTGTAGTGGTATCATTTGGTCTCACAAATGCACTAGGTACATTTATGTGCCTTATGAACAATGTCTTCAGTAAGTATTTGGACAAGTTTGTTCTTGTTTTCCTTGATGAAATTCTTGTTTATTCTAAGAATGAGGAAGAACGTGAAGAGAATTTGAGACTAACATTACAAGCGCTCAGAGAACATCAACTGGATGCAAAACTAAGCAAGTGTGACTTCTACAAGGATAAAATTCAGTACTTGGGTCACATTATCTCAGAAGAGGGTATATCAGTAGACCCTGAGAAGATCGAAGCCATTATGAATTGGCCTACTCCAAGAAATGTGACGGATATAATATCTTTTGTGGGACTTGCAGGATACTACAGGAGATTCATTGAAGGATTTTCCAAGGTTGCACATGTCATCACTTCTTTGCAAAATAAGGGAGTAAAGTTCGAATGGACTTCGAAGTGTGAAGAAAGCTTCTACTGGTTGAAAAATATTCTCACCAGTGCACCAGTATTGAAGGTCGCAGACCCAGAGAAAGATTTTGTGGTATGTACCGATGCATGCGGACAAGGGCTTGGAGGAGTCCTTATGTAGGACAACCGTGTGATATGTTGTGAGTCAAGAAAGTTGAAAGAGCATGAGAAGAACTATGCCACTCATGATCTATAGCTTGCAGCCATAGTACATGCTCTCAATATGTGGAGACACTACTTGATCGGTAGAAGATTTGAACTTAGAACAAATCACTGTGGATTGAAGTATTTGTTTGATCAGCCTACTCTGAATGCTAGGCAAGCGAGATGGCTGGAATTTTTATGTGAGTTTGATTTCGAAATCAAGCACATAAAAGGAAAAGAAAACAAGGTAGCTGATGCACTCAACAGGAAGGTATAGGAAATGCATGTGGCATCTCTTAGTATTTTCCAATCAAATTTAAGGCAATATATTGTTAATCATGTTGCCGAAGATGAATTGTATGAGCAGGTAAAAGACAAATTGCAGCAACAAATTCTTGAGAAGAAGTATGAGGGAAATAAATTGGAGGAAGATGGAATTTTCACTTATAAAGGAAGAATTTATATTCCGAATGTAGCATATTTGAGGAGAGTTGCTATGGATGAAATCCATCAAGATCCGTATTCTGGTCACCCAGGGTACCAAAAGACAATCGCTACAGCTAGAAAGTAGTACTTTTCACTAGGAATGAAAAAGGACATGGCTGAATACATTTCAAGGTGCATGAAATGTCAATAGGTAAAGCTTGAGCATCAACATCCAGCAGGTTTGTTGCAGCCTTTGCCAGTCCCAGAATGGAAATGGGAAGTTATTTCCATGGATTTTATTACAGGATTGCCGATGACTTGGAGAGAACATGATTCCATCATGGTTGTGGTAGACAAGTTGACAAAAGCAACACATTTTATACCAATGAAGTCTACGCATAAGACTGATGACATTGCAAAGATCTTCATGAAGGAGATTTTCAAATTGCATGGATTGCCGAAGGCAATAGTTTCTGATAGAGATGTCAAGTTCACTTCCAATTTCTGGAAGGGATTGTTTGTGGATTTGGGTAGAAAGCTAAACTTCAGCACTGCATACCATCCTCAGACACATGGGTAGACAGAAAGAATTAATCAGGTGCTTGAAGATATGCTTCGCATGTATGTGATGGACAAACCAACCAAGTGGGAAGATTACTTACACTTGGAAGAGTTTGCTTACAACAATGGACAGCAGGCATCCTTGGGGATGAGTTCGTATAAAGCTTTCTATGGAAGAAGGTGTAGGACACTAGCGACTTGGGATAACCCAGTGAACAGAGTTGTGCTTGGACCAAAACTGCTCAAGGAAATGGAGCAAGAGGTTGTAAAGATTAGGCAGAATCTGAAAGCAGCACATGACAGACAGAAAATCTTTGCGGATAAGCATAGGATGAATAGAGAGTTCAGTGTTGGGGATCATGTTTACCTCAGAGTGAAAGAAAAGAAAAGTTCCTTGAAGCTTGGAAGTTGTGCCAAGATGTCACCTAGATATTGTGGGTCATTTGAAGTGCTTGAAAGAATAGGGTCTGTTGCATATTGACTTGCATTTCCTACTATAACTAGAGCTCATAATGTTTTTCATGTTTCTTTGGTTAAGAAATATGTACATGATATTAACCATGTGATAAATTGGGATGTGATTCAGGTGGAACCCGAGGGGGAGTTCCAAATCGAGCCAATTTGCATCCTCGACAGGAAGGTCACAATGCTACGGAACTGAGCCATAGGGCAGGTAAAGGTGCAATGGGAGCATTACAGACCTGGAGAGGCTATGTGGGAGCTGGAGGATGCCATGTGATTGGAACACCCATTTTTCTTCAATCCTGTGGAACACTGAAGCGGTACCAGTGTAGCATTTTGTTCAAATTTTGTAAAGCATTGAGGATAGTGCTATTGAAGGGGGAGGGGAATGTAACACCCCAATTTTGACCCCGTTTGCATTAATACTTATGTTGTAAATAATCATGGTGAGGAGCTAAGGGAAAAGGCCCCACCATTGATTTAGTTATGTTGTGTTTCGGATTGGAATGGTCACCGATGGTATATCGGGACATACACCATATATTAAATTGTGGCATCATGTAAACACACATTTTAATTAAATAACCCAACCAGCTATGTTCACTGCAACTAATTTGAGAAGGGGCATGATTCCAAAGGATAAGGAAGGGGAATGTTGAAAATTGAGTCATGGGGGAAGAGCCATGTGTCATGACTCTCTTTTTCTCACCGCCACCTTAGCTATTCCATTGTTATTTGGGGCAGCGTTTTGATGGCAGAAATACCACTATGCTCACACTCTCTCCACGATGCATCTTTTGGCCCGTCCATTATCCTGATCGTGTCTTTTCACTCACCTTCATGCGAACTGAGTTAAAAGAATCTGGAATTTGTTGTTGGGGGGTTCGGTTCTCCTCTTCCTCACCCGATTGTTGGCCTATGAACATGTTCAGTTCTCCTCTGCCTCACGGATTGGATGGCTTGCGAATCGATTCTTTCCTCTGTTCACGCAGAGTTTTGTGTCTTTTTCCACCATTGTCAGATTGCATAATGGTTCTACTATTTCCATCACTGAATCATGGCTGTAATGGCATCAATAGTTCTGTGGGTTTTGTCTTTGTCCATCACGCATAGTTGGGAGTTGTTCTTTCCCATTTTCTTCCTATGCAATTTCTCCAGCAGTTGCATTGAGGATCGAGTGCTGTGGGTTCATAGTCATTTGTGGGCTGTTGTTTGCCCATGTTTTACTTGGCTGTGTTTTCCCTTTTTGTGGTGGTATCGCTTGAAGAATTGCTAAGATTTACTACATTTTGGTTGATTGTGTTCTTCCCCTGTACAAGCTTGAATAGCTGTTTGGCTGCTTGCATGTAATGGTTTTGTCCTCAGACTGCATTGGAGTGGTGAATGAGGGCCTGAGGTGCTTGATAAACCTGGTGGGTTGAGAACCACAAAAATAGAGCTACTGAGTTGTATTTCTTCTCCACAACCCCGGAATAGCACTGGAAAGGAGATCAGGGTCTGAGTGACTGTGTTGCAGAGAAGGGACTGATTTCCTTGTGTTGGGTGTGTGTGGGTGTTCTAGAAGCCAGGATAGCTCTGGTGTTGGTGTATGTAGCTCTTCAATGAGCTCACTATCTTAGCATTTAGCCTTTTCGAGCTCCTGGATGGCTTGATAAACCCAAATTTGTTGGCTTGGCTGATCTGTTGTTTGCCTGATAAACCCAACTATGTGGCTTGGCTGAACTGTGTACCCTTGTGGTGTTGTTATCCTTGGCTATTTGTAATCCCGTTAGTTCCTTATTCCTTGGGGAATCATGCCTGGCTTGAGGGTGGCAGCGTTGCTGAGAGATTAAGCATGCGGGCCTATGGTTGGGCAGAATGTTGCAACGACGTAGCTGGTTGCGGAAACATTTCTTATTAAGATACGTATTCTTGCCTAACTTATGTCTACAATTATGTTTACCGTTGATGAATGGTGATATACATGTTAAATGCTCATCTGTATATGCATGATTATTGATTGATATGGTTTTCTTCTGTTTTGTGTATGAATGATTATGCCTCGTAATATGTTTGATGTTTTAAGTATCATGCTTCAGCATTACATATATGTATGTTCATGTTCGTTGGGCTAGATGCTCGGATGATTTGATGTATAGTAGCGTCCTCTTCTCCAGTCAGAGGGTCGGGGATGTTACAGTGTGGTATCAGAGCTCTAGTTGTAGCATGGACCTGAATGGGCCGTGAAGATGCAGTGATAGAGCTTATGTTGCAACATTTGGGCCTCAGAGGGACATGAGAAACAATTAATAGAGGCAGGTTTCCTACTGCCTAGAAGAAACCAGGAGAATGGGTGAAGACAAGAAAATTCAAAAATTTTTCTAAGTGCCAGAATGTCGACTGATCGAAAAACTTAGTCACAAGTTCTTCCGATGTAGTGGAACACTTAGTGGGAAGGCCACCCGACGGATAGTTGATCCGACAGCCGATGCGGCGGGAGATAGAGGAGGAAAGTTCCGAAAATTTTCTAAGTGTTTTGGCCGTCGGTACATTGAAACACTTAGACAGATGGATCGCCAATGCTTAGCTGATTGAGCACCACCGTTGTGGGTGGCTAGGGAACTAACAGTCCAATGCAGCAGTTGCTAGTCATTCCAATAGCCTACGTGGTGGATGAAAGTGAAAAGAGAAAAGTTTTTGAAATTTTTTCTAAGTCATAAAATCATCGGTGAAATTTAGATGACGGAATTGTTGATGCGGTAGTGGACCTCAAGAGAAATTAGTTGTTCAAACTACCGATGTTGTTGGTGGAAAATAGTTTTTTGGATCATTGACACTGTGAAAGAATTTAGCTGTTTGTTAGTCCACCGTTGTGGCTGCCGTGTGGACTAAAACACCGATGCGTAGCGCTTAGTGGTTCCGACCACTGACAGAAGAAGAAAGTTTCAATTTTTTTTGTGTTGAAATCATCAGTGGAAGTTAGTTGATGAGATCGTCGATGGACATCGGAGGAAATTATTTGATCGAGCGCCCACCATTGCGGAGGGCTAGACAACTATGCGTTCGACAGGTAGAGCCTCCGACTGTCGATGGCGTAGAATTTTTAAAAGTTTTCTGAGGAAAGGGATTATCGGCGATAGGAGGAGAATAGTTGTTGACATCGCTGAGGGATAGAAGATGGAAGAGACGATACCGCGGAAGACAAGGAAAGAAGAAAATCCAAAATGTTCTGTAAGGCACGAGATCATCGGCCATTGGGAAATGTTAGAGGATCATATCACTGATCGAAAAAGATTCAATGAAGGTGACCTGCCATTGCGGAAGCTTAGACAACTATCCCATCGATGCATTAGTCTATCCACTCACCGATGCCGAGGTGTTTAGTGAACAGTGGTTCCGAGTTTCGATAACATAACTACTGTGGTGTGAAACACTCAGGAGTGCCGATGCCATGAAAGAGTTAGGGCTTGTGGAAACCATCATTGCGGATGCCTAGAGGACTAAGTGTCCAATGCCACTGTAGGATGCCGCCCCTACCGCCGACAAAGCTTTGGTCCACAAAAATTATAACGAGATTGTTGGCCACCATTGTAGAATGGTAGAACACTGTAGGCCCATCATGCTGGAAGGAAATAGATGACCAACTCACTGATATATTTCTGCAGAAACCGTTGTAAGATCACTTTCCATCGTTGCAATTGCTCAAGGGAATGTGCACCCGATGAAGAGTCAACTTTCTCACTGATGCAGATCGAAAGTTTATTTGGTTTGCCACTGAAATGCCAGAGAGAAATAAATGAACAACCCACCGATGAACTAGGTGTTTTGACTGCCAAAGAATCAGAAAGATAGCTGGGAAGAGGTCTGATTGGGCGTAAGGAAATTTGGGTTTTTCGAAGGATTTTATTAGTAATTTTTCAAGCAATTTTCGACTGTCTTTCAGTAGGTTTTCAACAGATTTCAGCAGATTATCAGCGGTCACAGGGATGAAAAGAAAGAGAGAAAAACTTTGTGTTTTAAGCAAAATTGTGTTTTATGAATTTACAGAAGAGGAAGGTAAGTAGTTTTGGTTTTATAGTAATGATATGCATCTAAAAATTTGTTACTAACACATTGCAGAATTATAGACAACTTCCAAGAGAAGTACTCCAGAAAGAACAGTGTGGTAAAGCAAGAGGTGGTTCAGTCATGAGAACCCATGATGGGTATGATTCTCGGGATTCTTATGAGCGAGCAGAATATGCCATGGGAGAAAATGTTCGTAATGGAAATGATGACATATATTCTAACGGAAGGAGATTCCAGGGGACACGATCCAAGGTTGTAGCCACCACGAGAAGCTTGGTTAAAGCCCAGGAAGAGTAGCATCAGTTGAATGCTGCCATATTGCAGAGTTTGATAGACTTGTAGAAAAATATATTGCTGTCATAGATGATTCTACTAGAAAATGTTGGGTTTATTTCATAGAGAACAAGTGTGTTTGATAAGTTTCATGAATTTAAATCCCTTATAGAAAAGCATATAGAATGTTGCATCAAAATATTAAGAAGTGACCATGGTTAAGAGTAAAAGTCTAATGAATTCATTTACTTTTGAAAGAAATCAAGGATGAAGAGGGAGTATTTTGTTCCTTATACTTTGAAACAAAATTGTTTAATTTTGCATAGCTGGGGATATTCAATCCTGAGTGAATTCAGTTGTGTTTGAAGGTTGAAGGAGAGAAGAATAATTCAGTATACAGTGATCAAAACATTCGTGGAAAAATTCAACTACCAAGAGACAAAATTAGTCAGCATAACATTACATCCAAAGTCATTAACATGTGATTAATACACCGACAATACGATATGAAGAATTCAAATTCCATAGATAGGATTCAAATTCACCAAATTGGACTTAGTCCAATGCTAACTCAATGCAGGAAAATCACCACTAGATTTCACCAATGCAACTCCGGACAACTGAATAAGTTCACAACCAGTTAACTAATCTAGGTAGGTGAGAAAATGCACACAACCTCCCTTAAATCATGAAAACTGGCACTAGAATAATTGAATATGAACTAACTAATGGGAATCAGAGCATATCTGAACATAACTGAACATCGACTAGGGTCAACTACTGGTTACTATTGGTGGAACTTAGAGTGGGTTCCTAAATTATAGGAACTGGTCTTTGGAGCTCCTAACTCATGTAGACAGGCCCATCAAGTGTTAGGCGGCCCTCAGATGTGTCCCCCATGGAACTAGTGAGGTGTAAATAACCTCCTAACCTAGGAAAAGACAATTAGGCTATGGTGGTGTTGCACCTACAACAATTTCCCAAAATTCTAAAATTTTGGGACCCTCCTTTACTTCGAGTTAGTTAGTTCTTCTCTTGGTTTCATATTTTTTATTTTAGCTTATGGATTTTGAAGCGCCTTCTCGAAATTTGAGTGTTATCAATCGACTGGTTTCTCCTCTTTTAAATGATCTAAGGAATCCCATCTTGAGCTCCTTTTTCTTGCTTTGCAAATTCCTTCAAAGTTTTTTGATATCGGGAGGTTTTTCATTTGACTTTTCCGCCGTTGTGGGAGTTCTTCAGCTCTTAGTTTTCTTTTCCGTCCCGCCGTTGCGGGTGGCTTTCGGAGCTTTTCGCCCCGCCGTTGCGGGTGTTTTTCGGATCTCCGCTGTCATCTTACGCCGACTATGCGAGGATTGGTGTTTTCGTTCTGCCGTTGCGGGTGATATTTTTTTCGGTATGTTGCGGGTGCCTTTGAACTCTTCATTGGTTTTGTCGAGCCCGCTGTTGCGGGAGCTTTTCAAGTCTCAATTGGTTTTGTCCCTTTGACTCTTTGTTTCGCACCGACAGCTGCGGAGGTAGGTTACTTCGTTTACCGTTGCGGGTGGTGGAATTTTCCTCTCTGTTTCCGGCGTTGTTTATTCCGCATCGGAGGGGGATAAAGACTTTCGTCTCCGCCGTTGCGGAGCGTTGGGAGTTCATAATTTTGTTGTTTGGCCGACCAACATGTTTCAGAGCCCGGTAGATTGCCTTTTTCTTTGTTTCGGACAGTATCTTATTCCGAGTCTCCGCCGTTGCGGGAGGGGTCAGACTCTTGGTCATCCGACCAATGTATCTGCCACCGCCCGACTGCGTTTCTCGATCGCATGAGCTATGTTTTACGTTGCGGATGATGGAGTGGTGAGGATGGTCCGCCGTTGCGGAGAGGGCTGAGCTTTGTTGCCCGACTAAACTTTCTTATCCGCCCCGACTGAGTTGACATGTCGCACGTGTGGAGTCTTATATATACGGAGGGCGTGTTTTTGGTTTTTTTATTGTTATTTTTTATGCCCAGGCTATCGTGTTCTCCCCGCGTGGTCGACCTTGCGAATTTGGTGGAACCCCGTGCTCGTACCTTCGTCCAGCTGTCGACTGGGAAGTCGATCGTTGAAGCCTCTTCAGTTGTCCATTACTGCCAGGTAGGATCTTTGCCTCTTTTTGCTTTTTTTTTTAAGGTTTCATCTGGGGGACTTATGCTGTTATGGACTATTGTCAAGATTACGGCCCGTTTTTCGTTTTTCACCCGCATATGGATTTTTTATACCCACGGCTAGGGTTGTCGTTTTCATTTCCCCAGTAGTTTGTGCCCACGTTTATCTTTTATTATTTTTGGGGTTGGATAGCTTGTGCGGTTAGAGGGGGGGGGGTTTCCTTTTAAAAGCCCTGTTTCATTTACCTCCTTCGTTTTAGCTCGCCTTTAGCGGTAGAGGAAGAAACGGTGCAAGAGGCCGTTGTGCCGCCTGCACCTGGTTCAGTTTTTGTTATGATGAGATCCTTAGAACGTCTCGGATGGGGTTTTCGCTGAATTTTTCCATGGTAGATACCCGGCTGGTCGATTCCCCTATGCGTTGCCTTTTTCCTCGAGCCCTACCTGTGCCCGCCATGCACTGTTCGTCATTTTTCACCATGCGAAATCCTAGGGCCGCGCCGTTGTTGGTTTTTGACGTTCTGGTGAAAGCATGAGTAATGGTGCTGGTGGGGTTCCCCTGTGCGAGGATTTGTTTTTGGTTTCCCGCGGTTTATAGTCGCAACTATGTAAATCCATACCCGCGAATAACATAAGCTTTTGCCGTAGAACCATGTTTGAATTCGGATTCTTTGTAGTCATGTGCCCTGCATTTGAGAATTATGCATTTGCACTGAATATCATTTATTTAAAATGGCATCCTCTGAAATCATGTAATTTTGATAATAGGCCATGGGATGAATAACTCTAATTTTAATTCCGCAGCATTAGGACCTTTGCTCGTTATATTGCAGAAATAGTCTGAGTTTGTGTGATGATAGTTTCAGATAGTTAGGATATAGATTGGTTGTGCATACATGTGAGGGTGGTTTTCTTACTTACACATTGATATAAGATAATAGCACAACTCAAAAGATTGCATGACTAGTTCAAATCCTTCAACTTGAAGAGCCTATATCTGATATCATTATAGTCATATAGACAATAGAGAAAGAATAAACTGCTTCTTAATATTCACAAATTTGAATTGCTTAATATCATGATGTTCTACATTGCAGGAGGATTTTAAAATGTCCAAAAGACAGAAAAAGAAGGCTTTCTATCCACCCTTACCATTTAAGTTAGGTAGCTGCAGTTTCTCCAATGTAAAACAAGCTCCAGAATTTATAGAGGAACTAGGGAAGTTCCATTTTGGGGAGATGACTTTCAGGCGAAATGACACTCATGATAGAATGGCTGAGCATTGCAGAAAGCACAAGGTTTTTTATGAGTACACCCATCATTTTGACAATGCTGAATCCATTTTCAGAAGAGCCCCGAACATGACAGCACTCAATAAGAGGTTCAAATCGAAGCACTCCACCAAGGGTGGAAAAGGATCTGAACAAGAGAAGGCTGAGCAGGCTAAGGCTGAAGAAGCAGCCCAAAGGATAAGAGAAGAGGCCCAGAGGCTAGAAGAGGAGGCTGTAGAGTGGCTCCGGAAAGGAGAAGAAGAAAAGAGTAAAGTGGCTCAGGATGTAGCTGAACGAGTAAAGGAAACATCCAGAGAAGCAGAGGAAGCTGCTAAGCAAGCAGCTGAGGAATCCCAGAGAAAGCTGGACGAAGAGCTTCGAAAACAGGAAGCTGAGAAGACAGAGTTGACACAACAACAGTCTCCTGAATCACAGACAGAGCAGATCTAGGGTGAAGAAATCCCTGGGGTGCAAACTCTTCAAATTCCCACTACTATCACTCCTACAACCCCCATGCTCCAGTTAGTACCCTTCGCACAGGAAAAGGGGGAAGAAGTCCCTGATTTCAGTACTGTTTATTATGACAGGGCTACCAAAAGGATTATGAGGAGAACTGAGAGAAAGCTAGAGGCAGAAGGAGTGACCAGTACAATGATAACAGATAAAGCTGTGATGGTCGGGACAGATAAAGATCTAAGGTTTGTCATAAGGGCTGGGAAGGCAGCAATACACGCTACGGAGGATAACATAGACCGAATGATGATTGAGATAGAATCATCCAAGAAGACCTCCGCTCAGCTTAAAGACACCCTGAGAAGGGAAAAAGAGGAAGGCAATAGACTGAAAAGAAAATATGAGCATATGCTTAAATAAATGGAGGCCACGAAGAGCGAAATCCATGCTATTCAGCAAGAAGCACAGGTGAAAGAAACAACACAAGAAGCCCTGGGAAAAGCACAACAGGAAATTCAAGAGTTGAAGGATGAAAAGGAGCAGCTGAGGGTGAAGATAGATGACCTGACGGAGCAGCAACATATCATATATGAATCCAATACCTTGCGCGTTAAGGAACTGGAAAAGCAGCTGGAAGCAGCAAAGGCACAGCAGGTCGATAGTTAGGTGTTTAGATTGTTAGTTGTTTTACTTCCTTGTGGTTTAGATGTTTGAGAACCTAAGACAGGAGGTAAGAACCTGCGTTGCACATTGTGTAGTTCTTGGCATCTTTATCACCCTGCATGATTAAGGTAGGCATATGCATTGCATACATTAAGTCAAAATACAAATTCCGGTGAACCGGGCCGCAACCGGTAAACCCTTGTTGTTACTTTGACCTACGGTAGTCGGACCGTAAACCGGACGGATTCCCTATACCAAAAAGTCAGCGGGCTAGTTGAGAACGCGGACTGGGGAGAATCCTTTACTGTTGCCGCCTGCGAATTTCCAAGCCTCAACAGTTTTTGGCGCTAGAAGGAGGGCCGCCAGTAAAGGCTGGCCGTGGAACTTGTTGTCCCGAGACTATCCTACCAGCAGATGTTTGAAGTTTTCAATCTAACCCAAGTTGAATATTCCAGTCCTATCCTTGACAGATTGTGTTACTAGTTTAACTATGCTCATGGCTGGTAATCAACCTAACCCTTTGCCAGCATGGAGGGCTAGGTCACCTCTGAACTTAACTCCTCCTTTGCACAACTTGCCTCAAGCCTTTGACAAGCTTTTACCTAAGTTTGTCCCCGTGAACCATATTGCTATAGATGATCACCTTCAAAGCTTTTACCTAGCACTAGAAGGGCTAAGGGCTGGAGAGCATGAAGACGTAGTGTGCAGGCTTTTTCCTCATACTCTGAAAGGATCAGCAGCATCCTGGTATTTTGGACTACCTGTAAATTCCATTCTTGATTGGGATACTTTTGAAAGGATTTTCAGAAATAAATACACAACCCAGAAGACACATGCCTCGTTGATGAAAGGGCTTGGTTTGTTGAGGAAAGAGAAGAATGAAAAGGTACGAAGTTTCACTCAGAGATTTTCAATGTACTTAAAATTTTTTTCTGTTGTGGACAGACCCTCAGATAAAGTCTTAATTGAGTATTATACCTCAGCCCTAGGACCTGAGCTGGCCATGTTTTCCAAGATGAAAGTCAAGCCTACATTGGTGGAAACTTATCAAGAGGCTGAAAGAGTAGAGGCTGAAAGTGAGAGTATAGAGGACTATCCTAACTCAGTTGAAGAGAAAACCATCGTAAGAAGAGGCTCACTGCTGTTTAAACCTAAAGAAGATCAACCACATGATTATCATGAGATGATGAAAGTGCTTCAGAAGCTGTCCAACCGAGTTGTAGAATTGGAAAAAGAAAGGGACGTTCAGCAAACCAACAAACCATGCTATCCAAAGAGAGAAGATAATAATCAATGGCAGGTCCCACCACCAAATGTGGCATCAATAAACATAACAGAAATAGGAGGAGATACTTTCTGTACCTTTCATCAACAACCTCATTCGGAGAAGAAGTGTCCTCAATGGCTACATTCAATGACAATAGTGATGAATAAATGGTTGGATCCAGAATTGACTAGGCGCAGTGGTGAGGAAGGAAAGAAGAAACAGACCATAGTAAAAACAGAGGATGATACTATGTTCTCATGGAATGGAGTTTCACTGTTTAACACTGAAGTAAATGCTCTCAAATCTCAGCATACATGTAAAACCACAGAAGATAAGAGATTGAAAAACAATGACAACGCAAAACTCTCAAAAGTTCAAGAATTGCAGGGGAAAAGCGAGAGGCAGACCGATATAAAGGCTAAAGATGACTCGTTTACAGATATTCATGGCAAACAGGACACAGAGCCACCCATTAAACTTACCAAGCTGGTAGAAGATGATGAAAAAAGCAAAGCTGGCAAGTTGAAAGAGGAGTTTCCCACAACAAACCAACCTGTGGAAGAAAAGATTGAATTGATTAAGACAAAGAAAACCAGCGCTCCACCTTTCCTTGTGACCCTTGAAATCCTCAATCATCAGGTGCATAATTGTTTGGTGGATTCGGGATCTTCTATGAATGTTATGCCTCTTGTAGTTTGCAAAAAACTCAAGGGTCGGATAAAGCCTACTCTCTGGGATGTTACTCAAGTTGACAAAACTAGTGTCAAAGTAGTAGGAGAAATGGAGAATGTGATGATTCAATTGTCTGCAAATAAAAGGATATGCCACTACATTGACATCATAATAGCAGACATTCCTGATGGTTATGGGATGATTTTAAACCGAGACTGGACATCGAGACTTAATGGGTACTTTGCTTCAGATTGGTCTCACCTGTGGCTACCTCAGAAAGGTAGCCCAAACTTGATTAAGATTTTAAGAGAGCCTTTCATGAAGCATAACCTCACTAAACTAGGAGAAGGAAACGAATCTGCTGATTCTGTCCTGGGAAACTATCTTACTGAGCTTAAGCTAGAACACCATTCCTCAAAAAGGGCCAACCCTGTAATGGACACTCAGTCTGAGCTCCTTCATCTCCCTCAGGCTGAAAGAAATGATTGCAGAATTTTAGATATGGGTTCCATCTCAATAACTGCACAGCTGGACCATGGGTAGACAATTTAGGTAGGAAATCTAGCTCATTCCTACTTCTTTAGATTTGAAATTTTTTGGAATGGGCGAATCTTTTGCTTCGATGTTTTATTTTGTATATAAATAAACTGTTTTGTTGCTGATTCTATTTTCTGTTTTCAATGCTTTAATGTTTTCTTTCTATTAATTACTTGTTACACTGCTATTTTCTTAGGGTTTGCTAGTTTTCTTTCGTTTTAATAAGAGGCAAACTTTTGGATGCAATGGAAACGTCAGGGTTCTGTATTAACTAAAATCCTGAGCAAAGGGACTGTGTTTTAAAATATAGAATGTCTTCTGGTAATTGTATTCCTAGCTGGCCGTGCATTCATCTGAAGTCTTACTTAATCCCTGTAAATAACTCAGAAGTGAAAAAAGGTCTGAAATACTATTTAGAGGCTCCATTCATCTCACATCTTAAATACCCAAGGGGGTGACAGCACTAGACCCACGGAGAGGAAGCAGAGTGAGACAGTTTATCATATATAAATGATCCCATGCCTTGATTTAAGAAAAGGGATAAAATCTCTTAAGAGTCACTTCTTTCAAAAGAAACAAGACATATTAGAGCAAAGCTCCAAAAAGCATAAAACTCAAAGCATAGAATACCAAATGGCCACAAGATCCTCTCCGTCCGTGAATTAAAATAGGAAATATATCATTCACACAAAAGGACACTATGGGATAGAGGATCCTGAATTAAAATTCAGTAAGAAAGGCCCACAGAAGGACTCATATCAAAAGAACTAAAGTTCAGAAAGCACAAAAGTACATAATGGCATGGGAATGAGGAACAAGAGGGTAACACTGTTCACTTTCTGTCACAATCCTGTGGTGTCGAAGCTGTAGCCTCTAGAGGGCAGGTAACATGAACCTCATTTATTTGGCCTCTGAAGAGTTATTCAGACTTGAATTACTGCTGGTGTTACCTTTTTCCCGAAAAGATAGTGATTTAATGCATGGTTTGGCTGACTTGGACATACATACATCTAAAAGAGTTCGAGTTTATTCAGACAGTCTTAAGCTAGGAAAGAAAATTAATCCAGAGATCTGGGGTTCACCAAGTAGTCGCCAATTGTTGCACCTGCAACAATTTCCCAAAATTCTAAAATTTTGGGACCCTCCTTTACTTCGAGTTAGTTAGTTCTTCTCTTGGTTTCATATTTTTGATTTTAGCTTATGGATTTTGAAGCGCCTTCTGGAAATTTGAGTGCTATCAATCGACTGGTTTCTCCTCTTTTAAATGATCTAAGGAATCCCATCTTGAGCTCCTTTTTCTTGCTTTGCAAATTCCTTCAAAGTTTTCTGATATCGGGAGGTTTTTCATTTGACTTTTCTGCCGTTGCGGGCGTTCTTCAGCTCTTAGTTTTCTTTTCCGTCCCGCCGTTGCGGGTGGATTCCGGAGCTTTTCGCTGCGCCGTTGTGGGTGTTTTTCGGATCTCCGCTGTCATCTTACGCCGACTGTGCGAGGATTGGTGTTTTCGTTCCGCCGTTGTGGGTGATACCTTTTCCGGTATGTTGCGGGTGCCTTTGAACTCTTCATTGGTTTTGTCGAGCCCGCCGTTGCGGGAGATTTTCAAGTCTCGATTGGTTTTGTCCCTCTGACTCTTTGTTTCGCGCCGACAGCTGCGGAGGTAGGTTACTTCGTTTATCGTTGCGGGTGGTGGAATTTTCCTGTCTATTTCGGGCGTTGTTTATTCCGCATCGGAGGGGGATAAAGACTTCCGTCTCCGCCGTTGCGGAGCGTTGGGAGTTCAGAATTTTTTTGTTTGGCTGACCGACGTGTTTCGGAGCCCGGTAGATTGCCTTTTTATTTGTTTTGGACAGTATCTTATTCCGAGTCTCCGCCGTTGCGGGAGGGGTCAGACTCTTGGTCATCCGACCAATGTATCTGCCACCGCCCGACTGCGTTTCTCGATCGCATGAGCTATGTTTTACGTTGCGGATGATGGAGTGGTGAGGATGGTCCGCCGTTGCGGAGAGGGCTGAGCTTTGTTGCCCGACTAAACTTTCTTGTCTGCCCCGACTGAGTTGACATGTCGCACGTGTGGAGTCTTATATATACGGAGGGCGTGTTTTTGGTTTTTTTATTGTTATTTTTTACGCCCAGGCTATTGTGTTCTCCCCACGCGGTCGACCTCATGAATTTGGTGGAACCCCGTGCTCGTACCTTCGTCCAGTTGTCGACTGGGAACTCGGTCGTTGACGCCTCTTCAATTGTCGATTACTGCCAGGTAGGATCTTTGCCTCTTTTTGCTTGTTTTTTTAAGGTTTCATCTGGGGGATTTATGCTGTTATGGAGTATTGTCAAGATTACGGCCCGTTTTTCCTTTTTCGCCCGCATATGGATTTTTTATACCCACGGCTAGGGTTGTCGTTTTCGTTTCCCCAGTAGTTTACGCCCACGTTTATCTTTTATTATTTTGGGGGTTGGATAGCTTGTGCGGTTAGAGGGTTTTTTTTTT
>LPNX010164574.1:4204-14759 GCA_001517045.1 Pseudotsuga menziesii
AGTTTGTGCCAGGACTCAAGAAGAACCTTCTCTCCATATCAGCATTAGATGCAAAAAGAATGTGGGTTGCATTCATAGATGGTCAAGACATCATGTGGCCAAAAGGAAAGACTATCGATGATGCGGTAGTGATTATAGAACAAGAAGGAGGTTTGTACAAATTGAAGGGCCATCTAGAACAAGCCTTGTTCCATGACACAGTAGAGCCAAGTGAACTTTGGCATAGAAGGCTTACACATGTGCATTATAGAGCACTACCTATTGCAAGAAAAGCTGTTGAAGGTCTTCCAGAAATCCAAGCAAAACATGATGGCATCTGCAAAGGATGTGCGAAAGGAAAGAATACAAAGAAGACATTTCCAAGCAGAGAAAGAAAAGCAAAAAGAATATTGGAAATCATCCACTCCGATGTATGCGGTCCTATGTCATCAAACTCTCTAAGCAGGTATGCATATTATGTTTATTTTATTGCTGAATTTTCTAGGAAGACATGGGTTTACTTCATCAAGAACAAAGATGAAGTATTTAGTAAGTTCAAGGAATTCAAAACCTTGATTGAGAACCATACTGAAAATAAGATCAAGACCTTTCGATCAGATAATGGCGAAGAATTCACTTCAAATGAATTCAAAGAGCTATGCAAACAATTAGGGATTAAGAGGGAGTTGTCCACTCCTTACAATCCACAACAGAATGGGATTGCAGAGAGGAAGAATAGAACTATCATGGAAGCTGCAAAAGCAATGCTTCATGATCAAGATCTTCCTATGCGTCTTTGGGCGGAAGCTGCCAGAACAGCAGTGTATGTACAAAACCGTACTCCACATAGAGTACTTGAGAACAAGACTCCTAAAGAAGTCTTCTTCGGCAAGAAACTAGAAGTCAGCCATCTCAGAATATTCGGTTGTCCTGTGTACATCCACATTCTAAAAGAGAAGAGGACTAAATTAGATCCTTCAGGAAAGAAGGGTATATTTGTGGGATACTTTGAAAGCTCAAAAGCTTACAGAATATATTTCCCAGGATACAAGAAAATTGATGTCAGTAGGGATGTGACATTTGATGAAGACACAGCTTACAGCAAATCCAGAAAGAGACCTGCTGAAGAACCTAAAGAAGCAGAAGCACCCATAATTCATGATACAAACATGAATGAAGAAACTCAAGAAGAAGATCAAGAATTTGGAGAAACACAAAGACCTGTAGATCCACCTCTGGAGAAGAATCCTCACAAGAGGAAACCTGCTTGGGTACGAGAACTTATCCAAGGTGCGGAAAGATATGGGGCTCCAGAAGAGAATCACAGAGAAAGAGAGAGGACTAGATCCTACTCCGGGTATGTAGCTTTACTATGTGATTTCATTGATAAAGAACCCTCCAGTTATGAAGAAGCGGTAGAACATAAAGAATGGAAGGATGCTATGATTGAAGAATACCAATCGATCATGAATAATGATGTCTAGGATGTTGTCCCAAGACCAGACGGGAAGTCAGTTGTAGCTTCCAAATGGATCTACAAGATCAAACATGCTGTAGACAGTAGCAATGAAAAATATAAGGAAAGATTTGTAGCTCGGGTTTTCTCTCAAAAAGAAGGAATAGATTACGAAGAAACCTTTGCACCTGTAGCCAGATACACTTCCATCAGATCAGTACTTGCTCTGGCTGTAGTGATGAAATGGAAGATACACTATATGGATGTCAAGACTACCTTCTTGAATGGTGTAGTAGAAGAGGAAGTATATGTAGAACAACCACTCGGTTTTGAGACACATGACAGGGAGTCTCATGTATGTAGATTGAAGAAAGCCCTGTATGGTTTGAAACAGGTACCCAGGACCTTGAACAACAAAATTGACAGATTTCTATCCAGTTTGGGCTTTACCAAGAGTAAAGCAGATTCCAACCTTTACTATAAGGTTGAAGATGACAACCCAGTGATGCTTCTACTATATGTAGATGATCTGTTTGTAATAGGTATGGATGGGTTGATTGCTGATATGAAGAGAAAGCTTGTTGCCGAGTTCAAGATGAAGGACTTGGGTATGATGCATTATTTTCTAGGTATGGAGGCATGGCAGAGTACAGATGGAATCTTCCTTGGACAAGGGAAGTATGTAGTAGAGATCCTGAAGAGGTTTGGGATGATGGACTACAAGACTATGGCCATACCTATGGAATCAAACCTAAAGCTATTGAGTGATGCTTCATCAGATTCGGTTGATGCTACAATGTATCGTCGGATGATTGGGTCATTGATGTACCTAACGAACACGAGAGCAAACATTTGCTTTGTTGTGAACACCTTGAGCCAGTTCTTGACAGATCCAAGAAATGTTCACTTGATTGCTGCAAAGCATATTCTGAGGTACCTAAGGGGTATAGTTGATTATGGGATCAAGTACGATGTGAATCAAAGGATTAACCTGGAGGGTTATGTTGATTAAGATTGTGCAGGAAATGCCATCGATACGAAGAGCACTTCAGGGTGTTGCTTTAGTATGGGATCAGGTGTGATCTATTGGTTTAGCAGGAAGCAATCCTGTGTGGCACTGAGTACAGCTGAAGCAGAGTATGTCGCAACTTATTCAGCTAGTTGTGAGGTAGTATGGCTACAAAAGCTACTATCTGATTTATTTGATCTCCAGATGGATGCTACTTGTATACATTGTGACAACCAAAGTTGTGTGAAGTTGTCAGAGAATCTAGTGTTCCATGACAAGTCGAAGCACATCGAGATCAAGTATCACTATATCAGGGATATGGTACAAAGAGGAGCAATGAAGCTCCAGTATGTTGCGACGAAGGAATAGATAGTTGATGTGTTGACGAAGCCATTGGCCAAATTGAAGTTCGAGTACTTCAGGGAGAAGCTTGGTGTTCTCCAGATCGATATTTCCTCCAAGGGAAAGTGATGAGAACTTGTCATTCCATCTTCTATTGGTTCGTCCTTCTGAAGTATTCCTTGACTTTTGCCTGTCCAGCATTAAATCTTCTACCTTCCTCTTCCACCGACTCTGGATGTGCTTTTCTTCGTCGCACCAACCTTTTCATAGATACTTTACAGATAGTGCATGACTTATAATTTACTTAACGGATTAACCATGAACTCATACACAGCAGTTCAACAATACTTTTAAACAACCATTCATTCATACTGTGACATCCATTCAACAAAAACTGTAACTATAATAACGTGAGATAAGCAAACATTCACCATTCAACAACATTCATTCTTATAACACAGGAAATAACGTGGAAACCCATCTGGAAAAAACCACCAAGGTGCTCTTCATCTGGCATGAGAAATATAGGTAGCACCATTGCAGCCTGCAACTTGCAGACTATTCTTAAGATATGTCTTTCTGACTCAATATTCTTGCTCTCATGCTCTCTGTTTTATCCTCTATCTACTCCTACTGATCCGCACATAGCCTCGATTGATTCTTCTACCTCACTAGCGGTCTACGCATACAGCTGCAAGATCCGCAGCTCAACAACCTTCCACTTCTACCGGACTCTCCTCTGAGTCAACTAGTGAACTACTATGGACTCCAACCTTATTGAATAGAAAAATTAGGAACTAACCAGGATCTAACCCTTATACAGAGCAAGTTACTTCTATTTATATCATTTACAAGACAACGCAGGGTCGACTAAGTACTACTCAGTTATTACAGACTCAAATGGTTACAAAATATCTTTGTTACATTAAATTTCATCCCATACCTAGCCGTGAAAGTCCTGCATGCATTAACCACAACCTTAACTAGCCACGAAAACATCCTTTAGCTCATCGGTACTAGTCATAACTAGCCGTGAAACTGTCATTCCATCTTTTGCTGGTTCGTCCTTCTGAAGTATTGCTTGACTTTTTCCTATCTAGCATTAACTATTCTACCTTCCTCTTCCACCGAATCTAGATGTGCCTTTCTTCGTCACACCAACCTTGTCGTATCTGCCTTTGTTCTGTGCTTCCTTTCCTTCTTTATCATGCCTTTCTCCGCTGTCAACATGTTTTATCTTTTTGCATCGGTTCATTCATTTCCTTCTTGACCTGCTTTCCCTTGTTGCGCACGCACTTTTCCTTCTTTGCTTGTGATTCAGATTCTTCCTTGTGCACTTTTCCTGGCCCAACAATGCCACTAAGTCGATCAAGCGAAGAGAAGAAATCACAATTTCCTATTTTGCTACCTTCATCCCCTTCTGCACTTCCAAGCCTTGTGCAAACACTGGGACTTCGTGTGCAAATGCGTGAGATGCCTGCTAGAGCTATCTTTGAAGACAACCTTGGATCCTATTTTCGTACGGTTCGAGCAGTTGCATGACAAAGCATTAAAGGAAACCAATGTTGCAAGGTCACAAGAACATTTCGACCAAAATCTTTAGGTATGCGCAAAATTTGGGAAGATATTTGTTGAGGCAGAAAATATTATCAAGAGCTCCACATTGTTGAGAGAACCAATACAAAAAATGGGGCAACCCTAGTAATGACAACACAGTTTTTGAAAGAACCAATACAAATAATGGGGCAACCGATCCCTTTTCAAGCGTTTATTACAAGAGATGCATCAGAGCGGGCGAGGGACGCATGCATCATAGTGTTCGGAAGGTAGAGTAAAGATGTTATCATGACTCTCGTCATGTATCATTCAAATTGCCATTTCTTTCTTAAGAATTGAACTGTCGTTGCGATGTTACACTCATATACTATCTTGAAGATGTAAGGCAGAGAGTGTCATTTATGAGGTTCAAGTTGCTTTAAATATTTGAAGTAATTATTAGTTACATTTCCGTGCTATGCACAAGTATTCGAAGAAGACAAACCTAAAACAGAGTTTGATTTTGGGTTTAAGGTCTTACGGTGAAGGGTGTGATATTCATGTATTAATGGACGCAATTTCGTTGTTACCTTCGTCAAGTCTCTCGATAATATCTCTTTGAGTAGAATTATTTCTTATCATTGCAATCTTTTGTTGGTAAAGAGTTTACTCTCCTTTAAAATTTATTAAAATATTCTTTGATTGTAATAATGTAAATTCTGAAATTAATTCACATCGGTATTCAAGAAATATCATATCGGTTTTCAAGAAATACTAAAAGTCATTGTTGTCATGGTTATTTCATAAAAAGTATCCAACAAATAAGTTTCTAGATAATATCTTTTTGAGTAGAATTGTTCTTTATGATTGCAGTCTTTTGCTTGCAAGAGTTTACTATACTTGAGTTTACCATATTTTTAAATATATTAAAAATAGTCATTGTAATACTGTAAATTCTATTGTTTCAAATGGTTGTTCAAGAAATATTGAAAGTCATTGTTGTTATTTTAGAGGGGAGTCATTACTATTATTTCATAGTATTCAATAAATATTTAAAGTCTTTGTTGATATTTAAGAAATGTTGAAATTGAATTAGATGTGGTTGGAATGTAAATATGTTCACTTTGCTAATGTAGCTTTCCATTCCCATCAATAATCCTCATGACATTAATTTTGGAATCATAACTTTTAGAAATTGTCATCACTAATTATTTTGATAGGTAAAAGTGTAGGAGATTTGGAATTGATTAGTTTGAAATGTAAAGTTATGGAGATTTGGAAATGATTAGTTTGAAATGTAAAGTTACGGAGATTTTAAAATAGAGTTATGTAAATATTTACCCTTTTTGGTGGACTACCATTTATGCTTTTTCATTTACCATGATAATGAGACAAGTGTATTGTTTAGATTGATTCTATGGGCCTGGTCCAAAATTAATAATTAATCATTTAAAACAAATAAAAAATATCTTAGTTAATGATATATAAACTTTTAAATTAACTATTAGATACAACTATTAGCTTAACTCATATGATTCGATTTGGAAATTGGAAATCTAGTTAATTACTCTTGTAGGCCTTTATATATTTAAGCTTATATGTCTATATATCTTAAAATTTTATGGTTTCTCATATATGGACCAAAATGAGACAAGTGTACTCTTTATATGATATAGTCGTACAAAATTAGTGTTAGAATATAATCTGTAGGGATTATTGTAAATAAATAAATAAATCTAGGAAGCCGAAAAGGCTGGGCGGAAGGTGAAACACAACCGTCATATCTATTGTATAAATATATGCATTGGCATTGGAATAAAATTGAATTGGGAGTTATACCTAACAAGTGGTATCAGAGCAGGTTCCTGCCATAACTCCTGGCTGCATTTCAGTCCTGGCCCCTCCTGGCTGCCAGACTGCTCACTCATTTTCCTCAGTCTACAGATTGCATGCATTGGTGCATGCCGGGCTGCTCTAACGCTCTGCTCAGCCCCATCCATCCTCTGCGTGAAGTGATAATCCCTATGATAGTCCTAGCCATAACTCTTGCATGCTCAGCCATGGCATTTTGCCATCTTGTTCGCCATCTTGTTGTGTTTTTCTGCACTATTGCATTTTTTTGTGAAGGAATACAGAAACCCTAATTTTCTGTGACCGTAAAGATTAGTGCATCATCATCGTGAATCGTGACTGCGTTTTGACTCATTATAATCTCTACGACTGAATTAATATTCTTGCTGCATTGGAAATAATACTCTTGATTCTTGATAATCTCCACGCACCAACTATCAATGAGCTACTGCGTGCTCGACCACGCCTTGTGGATTGATCTCATTCCAACGAAAGCCTTGTGGATTGGTTGCTGTGATTTCATGAGAGGGTTTTGTATGAATATTGTTTTGCATGAAGAGGCTGCGATTTCTGGCTGCATCGTGGAAGATTGTTGAAGCTTTGGAGCTGACTACCTCTCCTCCATTAATTACAACGCTGAGCGTGAGTATACTGCTGCGTGAAGACACTGCTGATATTCTTCTCCTTTAGAGCGTGAAGAGACTAATGAGTAAGAGCCTGCGTGAAAGCTGTGCGTTGAAGACTGAATGAAGAGAGCCTGCGTGAAAGCTATGCGTTGAAGACTGAATGAAGAGAGCCTACGTGGAGACTGCGCGTGGATTTGGTCACTGTTCTCTGCGCCGTCATTCAGTTTTTGACCGCTTCTATAAGGTTTCATCTTCTTCAATGGAAATGACAATGAAGATCTCCATATTTGTAGTGGCAGCTGTGTACGCTGTAGACTGATATATTGGGTGCGCTGACATTGTCTGTGTTGATCATATGCTGTGTATTGGAGTTGAAGGACGAGACCCTCGTGTTGAACCTGTGGAGCTGCTATATAATGTTGTTTGAAGACTGCTATTTGGATGGTGTTTGAAGACTGATTTCCTGTTAATGCAAGTTTTCCATTTTCAGGTCTGGAAAACTGCCTGACTGAAGGTGTTGTGAAGACTGAATGCACAGAGGTAATTTGTTATATTGCTTGGTGAAAATACAAAAACCCTATTTTTGACCTAATTCCTTGCATGGAGTGACTACGACCTCTGGCGCCGAATGTCTGAAGAGATGTGACCTTCTGTTGAAGTGTATATGCTGTGTATTGGAGCTTCCCCTCTCTGACTGAGTGGAGGATCAGCTGTGAATTTGAAGGGTCAAATTGCTGCAAAAAAACACTGGTGTTCCTATAATTATTTTTTTGTAATTATTATGCTAGTTTTACAATATTATTGCAATCATCCACCTTCTCCACTGCCATTGTAGAAGTTGATGAGGCACATGCAACGCAGTTAGGGTTGAAAAACTGAGCATGAGCCTGAAGCTGAGTCTGCCTTCACCTCTCTCATGGGATATATTGTGACCTGATATATATATGCTGACTAATATATGCTGACTGATATATTGTGACTGATATATGTATGCTGTGTTGAAAAATAATGTATGCTGATTAGTGCACTAGTGGAAGTGTTGTGTGTAAAGAGTGCCATATCTTGTGATCCATGCAGAGAAAAATCCTTGTGTTTCACACCATTACCAATTGCATAAAGACCCTGAAGGCTGCGAATTGGTACTGAATTTCTTCCTGAATTGTTGCGAATTGAAGCTGCGATACTGTCATTGTATCACTTTAAAACCTGAAGTTGAGCTTGTAAATCACCTTGGCAGAGACTGTAGACCTGCAAGGTTATTATTTTTTTCTATTTCTCTTTGTCATATCAAGTTCATTATTGTAAATTACACTAACAGTTGTAAAGATGCAATCTTTGGCATCAATAGTTGGTGCCACTCTCTCGGGAAAAGATCATTCCAAAGGAGAAAGCAGCAAGAGAGGAAGAGGAAGAAGAAACTTCAAAGGTAGAGGGGGCAGAAACAACTTCACCAAAAGATCAAATTTGCAGTGCAAGCATTGTGGAAAGACTGGGCACACATCAGATCAGTGTTGGGCTTCGTGGGATTCCATCAAAGACAAACATAACCGGAAGAAAGATGACCAAGATGCTAGTAAATCTTCTGATTCTTGTATTGTTGCACATTGTAATCTTGGAATTAATGAACTGACTTCACTTTCATCTTACAAATATTGTTGGTTGCTTGATACTGGTGCAACATCACACATGACATTTAGAAAATACTGTTTTGAAGAACTTAATGAAACAATAGATGGCATAGTTTACTATGCATATAAGTCAAGTATTAAACCAAAGGGAATGGGCACCATTCGACTGAAGATGCCTGGATTCCCTGATTTCTTGTTAAAGAATGTTCTCTATCTTCCAGAGTTGCAGAGAAGCCTGCTATCCTTGGTGGAGATTCGGCAGCAAGGCCATTCCATTCACATGTTTGATGGAATCGTTGAAATAAGAAATTCCTCTGACAACCAAGTCATCATGACTGGATACGAAGATGGGAAGTTGTTGAAGCTAAAGGGTTCATCTGCAAGAGTTCAGAACTATGCCTACCTCTCTCAGCATGGAGAAGGTAATTTGTCATCTAGTTCATTGTGGCATGCAAGATTTGGTCATCTAAATTATAACAGTCTTCGTTTGTTGAGAAAAAATGGTGTATTTGGTTTGCCCACCATTCCCAAAGAGAAGAACAAAAGTGATGCATGTATATTAGGGAAACATAGTAAGCTGCCATTCCATGAATCTAATTTCATAGCAAGTAGGAAATTAGAACTAGTGCATTCTGATTTATGTGGCCCAATGCCAACACCTTCAACAAATGGGAATAAGTATTTTATGACATTTGTTAATGACTACTCAAGAATGTGCTGGATTTACTGTTTAAAGACAAAATCAGAAGCATTTCAAACATTGAAAGACTTTCATGCATTGATAGAAAAACAAGCACAATAAAAAATTGGTACACTTCGTACTGATAATGGGAAAGAATACACTTCAAATGCTTTTGAATATTATCTTCGCCAACATGGAATTGCACATCAGACTACCGTTCCCTACAATCCTCAACAAAACGGTGTAGCAGAAAGAATGAATAGAACCATAATGAATATGGTTCGCTCAATGATGTTTTTCAAGAATGTAAAACTAATGTTTTGGGGTGATATAGTAAAATGTGCAGCATATTTGAGAAACAGAAGTCCCTCAAATGCACTTGATAACAACACTCCACATGAAATGTGGTTTGGCCATCTCCCTTCAGTCAGGCATCTCAGAGTTTTTTGTTCCACCTGTTATGCCTTGATTCCAAAGGATCAAATAAACAAGCTTGGTGCTCGAAGCAGAAGATGCATTTTCCTGGGGTACGAAGAATACTTCAAGGCATACCGTTTGTATGATGAGGTAAACAAGAAATTTGTTATTTCCAGAGATGTCATTTTTCTTGAAACTAATAAAAATGACCAGTCTATTGAGAGACAACTTGATCATTTGGAAAGTTATCCTCATCCAAAGACATATTCTGAATATGAATATGAAATTCCAAACCTTGAAGGGGGGATTCCTATTCTGGATCAACCTTTGGAATTTCCATATGAACCACCAACTCCCCCGCATGAAAAATTTCCTGCTACTTCACTTGAACAAGAGGTTCAACTGGATGATGTGATTGAGAGAATTGAAATACTCTTAATCAATGATGAAGCACCACCAGCTGATCAACCAGGACCATCACGGAAGATTCCTAAATGGGCCACAAAGACACTTGAAAGTGTCCATCCAGATGAAGTTGGAAAGACGGGAACGAGAAGTTCGAAAAGACATGAAGATGGAGGAGGAGCAGATAATTCAGGTGATGACATGGATGTATCATTTGATTGTGAATTTAATTTATCTGCTAACTTTGAACCAACTTCCTTCGAAGAATCTTTTACTCAGGTTGAGTGGAAAGAAGCTATGCAGAATGAGTATGATGCACTCATAAAGAATGGAACTTGGAAGCTGGTTGACCCTCCAGTTGGAACCAAACCAATTGGCTGCAAGTGGGTGTACAAGAACAAATACAAATCAGATGGCTCACTTGACAAGCACAAAGTGAGGCTTGTAGCAAAAAATTATGCACAGAAAGAAGGAATTGACTATGAAGAAACATTTTCTCCTACAGCAAAATGGGATACCATCTGAACCTTACTATCTTTAGCTGCTCAGAAAGGGTGGAAAGTTCATCAAATGGATGTGAAGACTGCTTTCTTGAATGGAGACTTGAAAGAGAATGTCTTCATG
>LPNX010164574.1:25274-66580 GCA_001517045.1 Pseudotsuga menziesii
AGCAGACATGGGAACTGGTCGATGTACCAAAAGATAAGGATGTAATCAGTGTCAAATGGGTCTATAAGACAAAGCAAGATGTCGATGGGAATGTGCAAAAGCACAAGGCAAGAATGGGAGCAAGAGGGTTCACACAGCAACCCGGCATCGACTTTAATGAAACGTTTGCACCTGTTGCACGCATGGATACAGTCAAAAACAGTGTTGGCCATTGCTGCACAAAACAAATGGCATGTTCATCAAATGGATGTCAAGTCGGCATTCTTAAATGGCTATCTAGAAGAGGAAGTATATGTGGAACAGCCACAAGGGTATGAAGTTCCAGGTCAAGAACATAAAGTGTACAGGATGAAAAAGGCATTATATGGTTTGAAGCAAGCTCCTAGAGCTTGGTACAGTCGGATTGATTCCTATCTCATTGAAAATGGATTTCACAGAAGTGAAAGTGAACCGACTTTGTATACCAAAGTCGATGAGCAAGGTAAGATGTTAATTGTCTGCCTGTATGTGGATGATTTAATATTTACTAGTGATTATGGCATAGCAGATTTTAAAACAGTCATGGAAGGTGAATTTGAAATGACTGATCTGGGGCTTATGAAATTTTTCCTGGGCATTGAAGTTCAGCAGTCTGAAAGTGGTATCTTTATATCATAGTCTAAGTATGCAAGTGAAGTTCTAAAAAGGTTTAACATGTGTAACTGCAAGACAGCCCCAACACCAGTGATAACAGGTTTAAAATTGAGCAAGGACGATGAAGGATCCACTGTAGATCCTACGTTGTTCAAGAGGCTTGTTGGCAGCCTTATGTATTTGACAACAACAAGACCATACATTATGTATGGTGTAAGTCTGATCTCAAGGTTCATGGAGTCACCAAAAGACTCACATTGGCAAGCAGGTAAAAGAATTTTGAGGTATGTAAGTGGCACAAAAGACCTTGGTATTATGTATTCAACCTCAGAAAATTTTAAACTCATTGGTTCCACTGATAGTGACAATGGAGGTAGCATAGATGACAGGAAAAGCACATCTGGATACACATTTCATTTTGGTACAGGTGTTGTTTCATGGGCTTCAAAGAAACACTCCATAGTAACTCTATCTTCAGCTGAAGAAGAGTATGTTGCAGCAACAAGTGCTGCATGTCAAGCTGTCTGGATGAGGAGAGTCTTAAAGACTTGTCACAGAACCATCAAGAACCGACAACAATTTTCTGTGACAACAATTCTGCCATAGCATTATCAAAGAATCATGTGTTTCATAAGAGAACCAAGCACATCGACATAAGGTTTCATTTTATAAAAGAGTTGGTGAACGACAAGGAAATTTGTTTGGAATTTTGCAGGTCTGAAGACCAACTTGCCGACATCTTCACAAATCCATCGGCAAAGGACACATTCCAGTATCTGCGCAGTTATCTTGGAATGACAAGTTCTCCACAGTGAACTCTGTCATAAACAGAGCATGTCTAAGCTCTAAAACATTTTGTAAATTTTTGTTTAAAAAAAAAAAACTCCATCTGCTTATAATTAAGGGGGAGTGTTGGAAAAATGTAATTACTCGCAAATCTCTACATGGATTCCAACCGACTCTATCAAAGTCTGTATAAGCCAAGATATTGTCTGTCAGTCTGACAAGAAGGAAAAGTCCACAAGTAGGCAACTTAATTCAGTCGAATTTATTTCAGAAGCTAAGTTGTTAGGTAGATAGTTATTGCAGTGTTTAAATGGAAAGTAAGTCGGCAAGTAAGTCGGCCTATGCTGAAGCAATTTTCATATTGCCTATAAATAGAAGATGCACATTGTAAAACATATAGAGAGATACGCACAGGAATACAGACACAAGACAGACATTAGACAGCAGAGGAACTCAGGGTGAGAAAGTGAAGTCGAAGCTCAAGCTTCTGTCCATGTGATTTAGTCGAAGAGCTGAAGCTCTGTAGATCGATGAGTTTGTAACAGACAAGTTTGTATTACTTTGTAATTCCGCATAGTTAATATATGAAATAGTTTGTGGTTGAATTCATGATTATTTAGCCGCACATATTTCCAGATTTACTTCTTTAAATGTCTTTTACAATTACTGATAAGTAAAAGAACAAGAACCCATAAAAATCTCACCGCGTGAAAGTTCAAGTTTTACGGCACTTTGGTCTACTCAAATCTTCCCACATATTCGGGCATATGTATTTTATAAGTTATTTGGATTTGTAAAAGTGGGTAGTTTACTTCATCTTACTCACAGGTAAAAACATTTGTAATTTCTTGAGTCTTTAGACTAAGAAGCATATGCTGCACAAACTTGGTCGAAGCTCCCAACCTGGTCGAAGGTCGAAGCTACCAAATTTGTGCCGAAGCTACCAACTTGGCCGAAGCTACCAACTTGGTCACACCTATTGATTTGTGTCGAAGCTCCCAAACCTAGTCGAAGGTCGAAGCTACCAAATTTGTGCCGAAGCTACCAACTTGGTCGAAGCTACCAACTTGGTCGCACCTATTGATTTGTGTCGAAGCTCCCAAACTTGGTCGAAGGTCGAAGCTTCTGAATTTGGTCAAAGTAAAAAGGTGGTCGCAGTAAAAATCCCGTCAGAGTGAAAAGTAAAATTATTTTTAAATATAAACTGAGCTCTAAACCCAAGTTTAGACGGCTCGGTTTTGGCTATCACCATTCAACAACAACTGTAACTGTAATAACGTGAGATAAGCAAACATTCACCATTCAAAAACATTCATTCATATAACATAGGAAATAACGTGGAAACCCATCTGGGAAAAACCACCAAGGTGCTCTTCATCTGGCATGAGAAATATAGGTAGCACTATGAGCCTGCAACTTGCAGATTGTTCTTAAGATATGTCTTTCTAACTCAATATTCTTGCTCTCATGCTCTCTATTTTATTCTCTATCTACTCCTACTGATCCTCACACAGACTCGATCGAATCTTCTACCTTACTAGCGGTCTGCGCACACAACTGCAAAATCCGCAGCTCAACAACCTTCCACTTCTACCAGACTCTCCTCTGAGTCAACTAGTGAACTACTACGGACTCCATCCTTACTGAATAGAAAACTCAGGAACTAACCAGGATCTAACCCTTATACAGAGCGGATTAATTCTATTTATATCATTTACAAGACCACGCAGGGTCGACTGAGTACTACTCAATTATTATTGACTCAAATGGTTACAAAATATCTCTGTTACATTAAATTTCAGCCCATACCTAGCCGCGAAAGTCCTGCATGCATTAACCACAACCTTAACTAGCCGCGAAAACGTCCTTTAGCTCATCTGTACTAGTCATAACTAGCCGTGAAACTGTCATTCCATCTTCTGTTGGTTCATCCTTCTGAAGTATTCCTTGACTTTCACCTGTCCAGCATTAAATCTTCTACCTTCCTCTTCCACCGACTCTAGATGTGCTTTTCTTCGTCGCACCAACCTTGTCGTAGCTACCTTTGTTTTGCGCTTCCTTTCCTTCTTTATCATTCCTTTCTCCGCTGCCGGCATGTTTTATCTTTTTGCGTCGATTCATTCGCTTCCTTCTTGACCTGCTTTTCCGTTGTTGCGCACGTACTTTTCCTTCTTTGATTGTGAGTTAGATTTTTCCTTGTGCACTTTACCTGGCCCAACAATGCCACTAAGTCGATCAAGCGAGGAGAATAAATCACAATTTCCTATTTTCGCTACCTTCGTCCCCTTCTGCACTTCCAAGCCTTGTGCAAACACTGGGACATCGTGTGCAAATGTGGGAGATGCATTCTAGAGCTCTCCCTGAAGACAACCTTGGATCCTATTTCCACACGGTTCGAGTAGTTGCATGACAAAGCATTAAAGGAAACCAATGTTGCAAGGTCGCAAGAACATTTCGACCCAAATCTGCAGGTATGCACAAAATTTGGGAAGATATTTGTTGAGGCAGAAAATATTATCAAGAGCTCCGCATTGTTGAGAGAACCAATACAAAAAATGGGGCAACCCTAGTAATGACAACCCAGTTTTTAAAAGAACCAATACAAATAATGGGGCAACCAATCCCTTTTCAAGCATTTATTACAAGAGATGCATCAGAGCAGGGGAGGGACACATGCATCAGAGTGTTTGGAAGGTAGAGTGAATATGTTATCATGACTCTCGTCATGTATCATTCAAATTGCCATTTCTTTCTTAAGAATTGAACTGTCGTTGCGATGTTACGCTCATATTTTTTCCCATAGAAAAAAATCATATTTTATATATAAAATACAAAATACATTGTGTGGATGGTTCACTATCATCAAATTGATAAGTAACCATATATCCAAAATATTCAGCTCAAAAATAAGCGATTCAAAAGTATATAAAAAACATAGGAGACCCATGCCATATACATAAGCCTTCAACTCATCAAAAACATAGTAATATCCATAAAACTCCAAACGCCAGCAAACTGCTCAACAGCATTCAAAATGTCTAAAATTAAGTACCCATCAATACTATATGCTTCAAGGGATAAAAACATTCCCACCTAGCGAAAAAACTGTCGTTGCGATGTTACGCTCATATACTATCTTGAAGATGCAAGGCAGAGAGTGTCATTTATGAGGTTCAAGTTGCTTTAAATATTTGAAGTAATTAATAGTTACATTTTCGTGCTATGCACAAGTATTCGAAGAAGAAAAACCTAAACCAGAGTTTGATTTTGGGTTTAAGGTCTTACGGTGAAGGGTGTGATATTCATGTATTAATGGACGCAATTTCGTTGTTACCTTAGTCAAGTCTCTCGATAATATCTCTTTGAGTAGAATTATTTCTTATCATTGCAATCTTTTGTTGGTAAAGAGTTTACTATACTTGAGTTTACCATATTTTTAAATATATTCAAAATAATCATTGTAATCCTGTAAATTCTATTGTTTCAAATGGTTGTTCAAGAAATATTGAAAGTCATTGTTGTTATTTTAGAGGGGAGTCATTACTGTTATTTCATATAAGTATTCAATAAATATTGAAAGTCTTTGTTGATATTTAAGAAATGTTGAAATTGAATTAGATGTGGTTGGAATGTAAATATGTTCACTTTGCTAATGTAGCTTTCCATTCCGATCAATAATCCTCATGACATTAATTTTGGAATTATAACTTTTAGAAATTGTCATGGCTAACTATTTTGGTAGGTAGAAGTGTAGGATATTTGGAATTGATTAGTTTGAAATGTAAAGTTATGGAGATTTACAATTTTAATTTTTAATTTTAAAATAGATATTTATGGAGATTTGCATTTTCAAACAATTTTAAAATAGAGTTATGTAAATATTTACCTTTTTTGGTGGACTACCATTTATGCTTTTTCATTTACCATGATAATAAGACAAGTGTATTGTTTAAATTGATTCTATGAGCATGGTCCAAAATTCATAATTAATCATTTAAAACAAATAAAAAATATCTTAGTTAACATCGGATAAGTTTGGAAAAATTAAACTTCAACTTCAACTATTCCATTATTAAATACAACTATTCAATTAATAGATACAACTATGAGCTTAACTCCATTTATGATAAAACTATTAGCTTATAGTTAACTCTAATGATTACTTTTTGAAGTGCAATTAATGATATATAAACTTTTAAATTAACTATTAGATATAACTATTATCTTAACTCATATGATTAGATTTGACAATTGGGAATCTAGTTAATTACTCTCATAGACCTTTATATCTTAAAGCTTATATGCATATATATCTTTAAATTTTTGGGTAGGCTACCATCTATGGTTTCTCATATATGGACCAAAATGAGACAAGTGTACTCTTTAGATTATATAGAGTCGTACAAAATTAGAAATTAACAATTTAAAAATTTCAAAAATAGCTTAGTTAACATCTTAGTTGGAAAAATTATACTTTAAGTCAAGTATTCTAGATACAACTACTAGATTCTTAGAAACAAATATATTGAGGATACAACTATTAGCTTAACTCCAATGATTTTACAATTATTAGCTTAACTTTGACTCTAATAGCAGTTATATTAGATAACTATTGGTTATTTACAATCATGATACAACTATTAAATCAAATTTAAATGCATATTTGTACTCTAAAGACACATCTCTTACCCTTAGAAGTGGAACTACTTTATTAGAATGAAATTGCCATACACCCTCAATAAACTTTCTATTTGGCAAGTAACTTTATAAAAACAATTAGTGAACAATACACAACTAATTAACATATTAATAATAAAAAACATTTTTAAGAAATACAAATTATTAATATATCAAATATATTTCTTAATGTATTCCAAACATATTTATTAATACTATTAATATGGCTGTTTCTTATCAATTAAAATTAAACTAACGATTCAAATAATATTTTATACCTTGTAAATTAAAATTCAACTAGCGATTCAAATGAATTTTTCTGAGTACGTTTCGTCAAATTCCATGCCTAAGCAACAAAGCAACTCTTTCTTATCGACAGAATGAGGAAAATGAAATTGGCAAAGAAAGATGAGACGAATCATCGAGAACACAGTCTGAGAAGAAATCACAGAGGCCAAACTAAATACATGTACCCAACTTATTGTGTATAGGATAAGTTGTTGCAATATATACACAGGTTCAAGGACGCTTATCGCTACGAAATTCTTTATTTCAATGTTGGCAACGCTGTAGCCGTAATGGAAAGCTCTGCTAATGTCATAAGCATGTTTCTTAGCGGAGATGGGAACACTGTTTCAGAAGCTCCCAATTTCAGAAGCTCCCAATTTAATTCTTTAATTACGTCACTTAACATGGCGTTGATATGATTGAGAGCATCTTCCTCGGTTGACCCAGGATTGTCTTTCATATAACATGATATACACGAAGCTTCTTCTCCACGGGCTCTGTCCGCCTACAATCATCATCATCATCAATGTCAACACAAGGAATCTAAAAATTCTTGCAATCACAGGTATAACAAATTACAGGGAGTACCTGGTAGCACCGCGTATCGCCTCGTAATCGAAGCACGGCACATGCCAAGTCATTGAGCTTCGACGGAAAGTCAACTTCCTTGAGGATGTGATCAGGAAAGGGGATGTCCAGCGTCAGAATCGGCTGCAATGTGCATACACGATGAGCAGAGCTAACTTTCCCGTTTTCGTAGTACTCCTCAAATGATGGTATATAACCAGTGGCGATCCACTTTGCCTCTTGCATATACGAATCAAGACAAGCCTCCCACTGCACACGCACAACCAAATTCTGTAATCAATCACCCAGGGAACTACTTCTAATCTCAAAGAAACAAATACCTCAGAAAATGTTAAACTCACTGGCTACATTGACAGTGACAATGGAGGCAGCATAGACGAAAAGAATAGCACATCTGGGTACACATTTTATTTTGGTACATGTGTTGTTTCGTGGGCTTCAAAGAAACAGCCCACAATAACTCTATCTTCAATAGAAGCAAAGTATGTTGCAGTTACAAGAACTGCATGTCAAGTTGTCTAGAAGCAAAGAGTGTTAAAATACTTGTCATAGAACCATCAAGAATTTATAACCATCTTCTGCGACAACAATTCAGCCATTCCATTATCAAAGAATCATGTGTTTCATAAGAGAACCAAGCACATCAACATAAGGTTTCATTTTATAAGAGAGTTGGTGAACAACAAAGAAATCTGTTTGGAATTTTGCAGGTCTGAATATCGACTTGCAGACATCTTTACAAAACCATTGGTAAATGATACATTTTAGTATCCGCGTAGTTATCTTGGAATGACAAGTTCTGTACAGTGAACTCTGTCATGCACAGAGCAAGTCTAAGATCTGAAACATTTTGTAATTTTTGTTTTAAAAAAACCCCATCTGCTCATAAGTAAGGGGGAGTATTGGAAATATTAATTACTTGCAGATCCATATCAGAGCTCAACCGACTCTATCAGAGTCCGTATTAGCTCGCAGCTTGTCGATCAGTCTGACAAGAGGGAAGAGTCCACGATTCGGCAATCTAAACTAGTCGAATTAATTTATGAAGCTAAGTTTGTAGGTAGATAGTTATTACATCCATTAATGGCAAGTCTGTAGATCCACGTAGAAGCAATTTTCAAGTTGCCTATAAATAGAAGAAGAAGTTTGTAAATCATTTTGAACTGTAGGTGAGAAAAAGAGAGAAAGAGAGAACTTTGAGCAAAGAGTGAAGTTGAAGCTCAAGATTTTGTGTGTGTGATTTTTTCGAAGAGCCGAAGATCTATAAAAGGATCAGTCAGTGAGCCGTCAAGTTTGGATGTGTCGGAGAGCCGACAAGTTTGTATTACATTTTGTTATTTCTCGACAAGTTATATATATCAAATAGTTTATGGTTGAATGCATGTTTATTTGGATGCACAATATTTCCAGATTTATTTGTGTAAATGTTGTTTACATTTACGGATTGAGTGAAAGATCAAAGAATCCATAAATTTATCACCCAGTAAAATTTCCGGCACAAGTTTCCTAAATGTTTGGTTATATTTTTTTATTGTTCCGCTGAACTGTTGATTGTGTCACTTTTTACTTCATCTTACTCACAGGTGAAAAAAATTGTAATTTCTTAAGTCTTTTAGACTAAGAAATATCATTTGTAAATTCCGACTAAAACCATACCAGAGCAAGTGAGTCCAAGTAAAACTGTCGAGTAAAACTGACAAGTTATCGAAGTGGTCAGACTGACAAGTGGTCAAAGTAAAACTTGTTGGTAGAACTGACAAGTAAGAAATTGTCAAGAAAAAATAGTCGGGTCTAAAAGGCCGACCATATTGGCATACTTGTCTAATCGGTTTCACTCGACAAGTAAAAAGAAAAAGAGGTCGTTGTGGAAATTTTATAACTCAGTAGTAACTCAAGTTTTCTAGCTTGGTTTTTGCTAACAAAAACAACACAACATATTGCAAATTTAGAAGAAAATATTGGGTTTCTTCTGTACAACCTTGAGGGATGGTAAGGAGATCTGGAACAAAGAATTGAAGCCGAAATAAGGTGATTCAACCAGAGGAATGAAGAGACCTTGGGGAAATCAGAAAGGGAAAATTCAAAGGTGGCTTTAGTAGAGGTGGAGGTGAAATTCAAAGGTGGCTTTATTAGAGGTGGAGGTGGAGGACATTAACATGGCATAGTAAGTAAGGACCTTCAGGAAGAAATTAAATGTCTAAGAAGAGAGGTTGCACCAAGGGTCACGCCAAGGGTCACGCGAGTGGACCATCATTGATTATTCATGAGTAGGTTCTCCAAGGGCTTGGAAAGGTATGTATAATGTTGAACAATCGATCAACACACCAGCTCCTCGTCCTCGACAACCGTGTTCCAACACCAACAATTCGATAGCACTATGCCAGTAAATCAAGCCCCAACACTCTAAACCACTGAGTTACTCAAAATATCATGTCCTTCTTTGATCTATCTGAATTTTGTTGTTTCAGTTTCATTAGGGTATATACTAGCAGGCATTTTGAATATGTATAAACAATAGCAAACAACTATGGATAAAAACTAGAAAAATAGCCTGTCCAGACTCAGAGCTATCTAAACTAATGCTCTATTTTCTACTATTCTTGGTTGGATAGTTCAGCCACTGCACCCTTTTATATAAAAATATTCTCAGTTTCTATTAAAAAATACGTTGTGAAAATAAATATTAATTTTAAAATTAATATTTTATTTTTTTTTAGAGTTTTTTAAATTTAAAGGATTTTCGTTCTAAATTTAAATTCTAAATTTATCTTTTTATTCGGAATTTTAATTGGATTTTGAGGCGTGTGTCCTTGTGTGCGATTCAACTATATAGTTTTTAACTGAATTTGGAGATGAAGGTAGCTTATGTGGTCTATATTTAGATTTAAATATAAATATTAAAATTAATATTTTATTTTTCCTCAGTTTTTTAAATTTAAAAAAATATTGTTTTAAATTTTAATTACGTGTTATTAAGGGGACAGTTCTCCTCCTACTTTTGGCGTCTGTCGACGGCCTTGTCCACCTCTTAAATGCTATCCATGGCACATTTACTTGTCCTTTTCAACGACCTTTCCAACATTTAACGTTTAATCTTCCAACTGTTTCTTTTCTTATGTTTTGATAGCCAAAGTATTCAAACAAGCACAAAATAACTTCTGGAAAATCTGTGTTGTCTCTATAATTTTGAAATTACTGGGTTAGTTTCATGTTGCTTTCTAATCTAGGGAATTAATAATAATAAAACTGAAAGAAAAAATCCATAACATTTGGTAGTCCTGGGGCTAGTCGTCTGTGATTCAATATCACTTCGATTTCGAAGTTTAGAATATGTTGGTTTTACGTTAACCAACTCAAAAACTCATGGAAATTGTACCCATGCAGTCTACTTTCCTAATGGGTAGGTTATTCCATCATTTTGCAGATCTTAGCACACCATGAATACGCTTTCTATGAGGTGATTTGAAGTTTTAAATCAATTTTGTGTAGTTACATCAATTCACTCTGAATGTTGTTATAGTGAATTTCACCACTCCAGGTGAATCACACTTTGTATGGCCTTCCCCTGTCCCGCTGCAGACTCCTTAGACCCCATGGACCATTTTTTGTCCTTTGATGTTTCCTTGATCATCCCTAAAAACACATGAAAAATGATACACGTGACTTTTTAACCTATAAGTGCGTATATACGCGGGTTTGACCACTAAAACCACGTACATCGGGATGTGTGCATAATCCAAATCCTTTTGGAGTTTTCCTTGACATGGATCCGACTCATTTGACTCCTGGCCTTCCCTATGCCTTGAGATCGCTTGGATTCAACCTTTCATTATCCCTTTGAAAGCTATATAAGGAACCCCTTGGTACATTGAAGGCAGGAAGAGAGAGTTGAGAGCAAAGAAACTATAGTCCAGTGTTGCCGGAACTTATACTTGAGTCTGCATCCCTTTGTCCCTTGGAGTACTTTTGTGTTCTTCCCAAGCTTGCCTTTTTCTTGTGAGCTTGCTATCGAGAGATGGAGGATTGAAGTGGTGGAGGCCCAAGTGGGGGATTCAGTTTCTCCGGTTCGTAGACGTGCCGTCAAAGGTTGTATCTTGTAATCTCTGATTTATATTAATAGAAATATCTTTTCCTGTCCAATAATGTGTATTTGAATGAATATTTTATCCATGGGATTATGTCAAATGCTTGTACATTATTGATTATATATGCTAGAATAGATCTAACACCATGATATATAGAATGCTTGTATTGTTTACTTGTTGTTGAGGAAGTAATATATCAATTCAAGCTGAAGATTGGAAAGCTCAACGGGGATCTACTTCAACCGTCCGGAATAAGGTACGAGGTCTGGTCCTTTAGTGTCAGACATTTAATTTCTATTGCATATTGGAAATGATTGATTTCTGGAGTCAAGCTGTCTGTTGTGGTACCCCAAGCCATAGGAATTTCTCTCTGTAACACCCCCACCTCAAAGTATCGTTGTTTTGAGTTCCACATCCGCAAAATATACTCCAGTAATTTTACATGAGATATGATACTAGGAGTATGGAAGAATTTCAAAAGGCCACAACCCTGTAGAGAATCTATAGAAGCCGCATATGCACTATCTAGGGAAATATCATCCTCATGTAGCCTCTCTTCCATACCACCATTTTGACAAAAATAATCTGCTAAAAACCACAAATGGAGTATTTAGACACATAATCACCCCTCTTAAATGTTGCACAATCACTATTTTGGTTGGGGTATCCATTTTTGGGGTGTGTTTGTCAGCACTGCTTCTATCTTCTTGAGATAGAGAAATGCCACCACCTGTGTAGGCACAAAAAGCGTGGTTTTCATCGGGCACTTCTTTTCCTACAAGGGAGAAGCACATTACCTAGGAAACAAATTTTACCCTTGGGTAAAAATCCCTAAAACTCAATAAAAATGCTTGCAAATAAAAAATTGCAACCATAAAAATGATGAGAAAGGTTTTAGCTCCTACCTGATAGTGATGGATCGAAAAATTTACAGGTAATGCCTCTAGATTCTCCAACTGAAAATATGCACACAATGCTCCAAATGGCTCTCCAAAACTTGGTAAATGGTAACTGAAATGTTTTTACTATTTCAATTGACTTTTATATAAGATTTTTTAGGGTTGTGTTATATTAATTTAATATTTTTTAATTATTTCACTAAAAAATGCTCTTTTCTATAGTTATAAAAGTCAATTTTTATATTTTTGGAAAGCTAATAGCTTTTAAAAGTTATTGCAGGGGTGAAAGTGAATAACATTGGCTATGGGTGCGTTTGTTTTTTACTTTTTTATACTTCCATAAAATGGAAAAAGTCGTTGAGCGCTCATTTTGATACTACGATCGTGCTCTTTAAACCTAGTATCAAAGTTCTGAGTCGTTTTCGCTTCTTTTCAAGCTCGTTAAACCTGCTCATCGCGAAAAGAAACCCTAATGGAGTCTTCTTTAAACTCTTTTTGAACTCTTTAAATGTGAAACTATTTTCGAGCAAACTTGTATTCTTCACACTCGTAAAAGTATTTGAAGAGTCATCTTTCTCACAGAAGCTTACCCCTTTTTCGGTTCGGATTGACTAGTTACAAAAAAAGAGCGCTCCAGCCAATAATGACTCGAAGAGTTCTCTTGGGTATTATTTTATACTTTTTCGGGCCCTAGAGACTAAATTGTATGAAAAGGGACCCTTTGGAATCTTCTTCCATTTTCGTTCAGACTGTCTAAACATAAACGATACCGAGTTAACTTTCAATGGACTCGTTAAACTAAATAGTGAGAGACCCTCTTTTGGGAACAAACCCCTCCTTTCTCAGGTTCATGAAATATATGAGAATGGAATTATCTTCAGATAAGCTACAATGAGTGTTTGTTACCCTCTTTGGACTTATAAAAAAGAAAAGAGGCACTCATCAATCATGATGGGGAAATTAAGACATTCACTCCAGTAGCTATAATGGACTCCATTGGGCTGGTATTGTCCATTGTTGCTTCCAAGAGATTGGAAGTACATCACATGGATGTGAAGAGTGCCTTCCTCCATGGTGATTTGGAGGAGGAAATATATATGAAACAACCTGAGGGTTTTATTGATGATCCTTCCTTAGTCTGCAAACTAAGGAAATCACTATATGGGCTCAAACAAGCCCCAAGGGAATGGTACTCCACTATGGATTCCTTCCTCATCTCTTAGAAGTTTGAAAGGTGCAAATTTGATTGCGTTGTCTACATGAATAAGAAGGAGGGGTTATTGTTTCTAGTTGTATTGTATGTGTATGACTTGATCATTACTAGCAGCTCTATTGTTGGATTGAGCAGCATCAAGTCTGCTCTTAATAAAGCATTCAATATGAATGACTTAGTTAGGACTATTAAGACAGTTCATTAGTCTCGAAGTAAGTCAAAATACTTCGGGAATCATGATCTCACAGTCCAGGTATTCATCAGACATGCTTAAGAGGTTCCACATGGAGGATTGCAAGGCAGTCCCCTGCGCTTTTCTATCAGGCATTAGGATTGAAGAAGGTGGTTCCACACCTTTGGTGGATAGCACTCTCTAGAGAAAGCTCATTGGAATCCTTCTATATCTCACTCGTTCAAGACTAGACATATCCTATGTTGTGAGTGTTGCTACCAGATATATGTAGGAGCCACATGAGCTGCACTGGAAGGAAACAAAGAGGGTCTTGTACTATGTGCAAGGTACTATTGATTATGGGATCCACTATGCTGCTGGAGCACAGCTAGATCTCATAGGCTTTACAGACTCAGATTGGGCAGGAGATGGAAATGATAGGAAATCCATCTCGGGTTTTGTATTCATGATTGGATATGGTCCAATTTTTTGGTCCAACAAGAAGCAAGTAGCCCTTGCACTTTCTTCAACAGAAGTAGAGTATCAGGGAGCTGTGAATGTAGCTATTCAGGCAGTTTGACTACATGGCATCTTGATAGAGTTCGGGATTCAGACTTCATCTACAGTAGATCTTTATTATGACCACTAGAGTACAATCAAGATCTCCAGTGATCCTGTTCAAAAGGAGAGGACAAAGCACATAGACGTTCACATGCACTACATTCAGGACTAGTGCATGAAAAAATCATCACACTACACTACTGTCTGACAGAGGATTGGATTGCAAGAATTTTTACCAAGTCTTTTACTGAAAAGAGATTTGCCTTGCTCAAGTCTCTTTTGGACATTAAGGATTGATCCTTAGTTCCTATTTTGAGGGGGTTTTCCCAAGAGGTTTTTCTACCTCATTTGTATTATGTCTCTTAGATTGTATATTGGGTGACCTATGGTCTTGTTACCAAGGCCCACAATTTTCTAAGTTAGGATTCAAGGGGGGTTTTAGGATTATTAATCCTCCCTTGTTCATAATTTCTATTAGATTAATTAGCCTAACTTAGGAGCCTTAATTATTAATTGGTACCACTAGTATCATTGGGTCTACTTGGCCTAATGGGGACACATGTACAAATCACTAGAGTGCAGGGAACACTGCTAGACGTTAACTGCCACTTATTGCATGTGCATGCATTAGTTTGGGCACCTCTTAGACCAATCCCTACATTTTAGGATCCACTGGGAGTCCCGACACCAACCTACTTCATTCAGTTGGTGTTAGTGCTAGTTAGTCTTAGTTAACCCCCAGTTACATTCAGTTACTTCACAAATAGTTAAGCTAGCACTATGAATGCATGGAAAATTCATGATTTCATGGGGAGGATCACTTTTCCTACCTACCACACTCAATTGCACTGAGTTAACTAGTTGTCACTAGTTGTTGGAGTTATTGGTCAGGGAGTTGTCTATTTGGACTTCGATATTGATTGGGAGACCTTGAGTTAGGGATTCAGTTAGATATAGTCATATCCACTTGGAGAATTCGAATTTATTCCTAATGCATTCGAATTCTTTCCTATGTAAACTATTTTAACACCAGGTATTATTATTGTGAATGATACTGTAAATTGCTGAGCAATACTTGTCTGTTTTCTGTGTGGTTTGTTTTGTTCAGTTTGTATCTTCATTCTCCATTATTTTTCTGCAACCATTACTAGAACTATCTGCTTGAAGATCTAAATGGCATTCAAATTCTAATAATTTCTATGGTTACAACATACTCAAAATTCAAGAAATTTGTTCCAAGTTTCGTGTCGTCGATGTGGGATTCATCATGGCCCTACTTTAACGAGACTGTTCCTGTCAACATAACATAATCATCCAAGAATTAGTCTTAGAAACAAAAAGATAGTACCTTGAGATCTGTATGCATTAATGACAGATTCTCTCGCTCTCGACATAGGTTCACACATCATTGACCATTGATCAAAAGATTCGACTGAGTGTTCAACATCAAATCATATATTCACACTTAGAAGATTATACTAGGGTACCTTGGGAATCATTGACATTAATGGTGATCTCCCTCGACGTGTTAATAGTTTTCATCATTGACCAGTATTCAAGTGGTTTCTACCATGTTCGACATCAAAACATTGTAATCACATGGATAGAATCGTACTTTGTGGAAGACGAGACGAAGACCCTGGGTATTTTTTAAGTTCTCATTGTTTTCCCTAGGTTGCGATGGAGTATTTTGTATAATCCCTAGCATGGATCCACATTTGTATTGTCATGGCTATGCTCAAATTTGCCTCCATTTGACATAGATATATATTGTATGTCTAGTAGCTATATCCAAGTTTGACTCTTCTTTGCATGGATCTACATTATATTCTAGTATCCATGTTTATTCATTTCCCTCATGGATCTGCTTTGTATTGGTTTGCATCCATGATGAGGAATCATTTTGGTTATGAGTCAAAAAGTATGGATGTATTGCAGAATCCTGGTTGATAATGATCTTCGATCAAGCAAATTCTTTCCTCGAAGTGATAACTTGCTCTTTCAAATCTCTCGCCTATCGTATCCCTCTAGACTCATGCTTTTGGGGGCATTCTGTTACACATAAATATCATCACCATATTGTGTTGAGGCCCAAAACATTATATTTTTCCCTCAAATCCCAAATTGTGAAGTTGGACAGTGGCCCAGACTTCTGTTTCAATATTTGAGTACAACACCGCCTTTGCCCTTAATGCAAGAGGTGTTACCCTCTTCAGTAACACCCATTGTCTCTTGACAATAAGTGGTGGCACCACTTTTACTCGATGAAGGAGTGGTTCCACCTACGTAACGCTCTGTGTACATGGAGAAGAAGTGGTGTTCAAGGTAAAAAGTGAAAAAGAGAATATTGCACAAATATTATTGAAGGAATACTTCATGGAACCCTCATCCCTACTCCTATGAACCACCTTGACTCGAGATCATCCATTTTTGTATCTCCCTTCCACCTCACCCACAAATTACTCAACCATCCCTATCCTCCCAAGGCCTATAAAACCTATCTCATACCCCATGGTTGAGAGAGAGAAAAGATATGCTGCTACATTCATATTTTGGCCTAATCTAGGGTAAGCATGGGAGGAGCAAGTTGGAGATTTTGAGGACAAGGAATGGCATGTGAAGGATCATAACAACACTAAGGCAATGTTTGTAAGCTTTATTCTTCATTATTAATGCAAATTTGGTTCCTTTCTTGTAAAATGTGTTATGTTTAAATCATTTCATTTTATTACTGGATTACTTAGTCACTAGTATAGAACTGTGGATTATGTTCTGGTAACTTTGATATTGCTTGTCTATTTGATGTATTTGTGCAAGTAATTCTGTGGAGATTCATCACCATAGGAGACACTTACATCATACTGCAAAAAAATCCAAAGGATTCATTCCAGATATCTACAAGCTCTAGGGGAAGTCTTCCATCCTAGTTGTTTACCCATTTGTTCTAGATATGAACCATTCAAGCCTAGAGGAATAGTTCTTGTCCACAAGAGGTGCTATTTTCCTAGCAACACATCTCTAATGGTGTATTATTTCTACCAGAACCTGGAGTATTTAGGTTAGCTAGATTTCTGATCTTTGTCAAACTTATATACAAAAGTAAAACAGAGTTTATGAAGTAATAAAACTATCAACCAACGAACTAATTAAAATCCAACTCTACATCTTTCTCTACTGGCATATTTCATATTGCCAGCACGCTTATTATTTAAACCATCAAAACTATTATATATAACTGTAGCATAAATAGTGTGCTTAAAGAAGAAATTAAATACCATTTCCATACCGAAACTTAAACCATTATATAGCATAAATACAATAAACAAAATTATCATAGTTTAAAACTAAACCTACAATAAACATAACGAAGATAATTCTTAAATAAACTCTATATAATATTTTCATTATAAAATTATATTCATAACATGCTAGCCATCGAGACCTGCTAAGGTCCGTCGGTAGGCCTAACTATCATTACAGATATATCTACTATTTTCTAAACAAAACTAAGAATCAATTTTATACCTAATACAAACAAAAATATTAAATAACATATTCATTTAAAGGATCCAGGATCAAATCCTATTGGCATCTCTACCAAACCAAAAACACACATGTTGTATTGAAACACCAATCCATGCATTAGACAGCCCAAGATCAAATCCCGTGGGCTCACATTATTTACAAAATGAAAACTAAATCAAACACATTCCCAGGAATCGAATCCTGTAGGGATTGATTTTAAAACCAACGTTGTAAAACCATAAAGGGTCTGCATTAGAGGCTTCCCATAAGAGACTACACATAAACCAAAATATTACACCATTTATAAATTAAAATGCTACACAGTCACAACTTTAATTATAAATAAAACAATAGAATATACATGTTGTGTTTCCAAACCAAGGCTGAGCCAGCCTCATGGCCAAGAGGTAAAACCCCGCCATAATAAACATTAAAAACAAAATCCCAAACCTTTTCAAATGTAAAGAAGAAACTTATAAGCCCTACTATCAACGTTGTTATAGCCATGACATCAACAAAATATGTAGCAGTATTCCAGGCTATTGGTCGTAAGCAATAATAAACCCCAACCACAATACATAAAATATGCATTCCATAATTTACAAGTAAAATGCACATATTCACGGTTCGATAGAGTGCCATTGCAAGAAATGGCACTGTAACGCCATAAACTATCACATCATTTAAATACAAAAGGGAGAGCTCTCTTTCAAATTATCAAACCATACGATACAAAACCTAAATATATTACAGAGCTAAGTCTTCGTTTGGACAGACATGGCTCAAAGTCTCCACACTGAAACTGTCATTGAAATAGTATTTACAAATGCATCCCTGGATGCCCATTATTGCAAAGGACCCAAACGTTTGACCCATAACCAAAACATTTACAATGTTAACCCTTTCAGCACATATCTCACACTATGTTACTCATTACACGCAAAGGTAAAAAGGACTATGCTTTCACAGGGCTTACCCATTGAAGGGAAGCGAAGACAGTCCAACAAGCCACCAACGAGCCATGCATTGAAGCCACCCCTGTCACCTGCAAAATCGAAACTGAGCACCATTAGAAATATTCTAATCCTCAAAATGAAGCAAACAATAATACAATGCTGCAAAACCAGAATGAGAGCATACCTCTTCAGTGCAGGACGAGTCTGTTACTCCATGTAGTGTTAAAACCCATGAGAAAAAACCATGCAGGAAACCAACAGCAGAGACAAATGAACCCCAAAAATAACCATACCAGAGCTTAGGGCTCATTTTCCCCACATCCTAAGGAGCCATAAATGTGCCACCCTGGTTCCCACCTACGACGTTATTTTTACCCACATTCATATGTTCCAAACTACCATGTTTGCAAAATTGCACTAAACCCCCATCAAAACCCTCGTTGGCATAGTTAAGACATAGTTTCATGGAATATTCAATATGCCATGAAAGGGTTGTCACATAAACCACAGTATTTCCAAAACTTAACATAATGTTTGCCCAATCTTATGATTTAAGCCTATAACCCTAGGCTTTACACTTTGTCATTTACATGTTATAAAATACATATCAAAGGGATAAAAATTATCATAGTCTCAATCCACAATAATAATTTCAACCATAAAGATCCACGTCATACAACCTCAAACTCTGCATAAACAATGGAAGTAGGAACAGTTAGGATTAGTTCATTTATCATTAGTATGCATAGGATAATGTAGCATAGGATGTTACGTTTAGCTATCATAGATAGACTCCATCAACGAAGTAACTTGCACAAAAAGGGGAATTTTGCATTAGTTCACAATGAACTAAGTAATCCATGTAAAATAAGGAGGAACCATTTACCTCTCTTGGTGGTCCCTTAAGGGATACAAATCCCAACACTCCAACCCTTTATAGTTAAAGAAAAGTCAAAACTTCCATAAATAAATACATAAACAATGAACAAAACAGATATCCATGACGTAAGACATAACTGAACCAACATACGCAAATGTATGACAAATAGTAATCACTAGGTAGAGTAATCATTCAACCTGTTCGAGTAATATAAACATAGTGGATAATTACATCAGCATTACATAGGAAAATACATAGAAAGGTAAAAGCAGCTTACGACACTTTGACCTAGTAAACAATGAAAGACATTCCAAAAAAGATGAATTAATGTCCATGATAGGCAGTATTTAACTAGCCTACAATTTTTTTTTATTTTCCTTTTGAATTTTGTGGACATTGCATCCTTCATTTGACCCCTTATATTTTATTAATATTATTTACAAAATACTTTAGTACGTTCATTGTTAATCTTGTGAGAGATTATCTAGTAGATGGGATAGCTGACCTAAAAGGATCATTAAGAGAGAAGAATGGATTGAAAATTCTAATAGTGACTACAGTCCTTAACTTACTTGGATTAAAAATTCTAATGGTGTATCACAATTCAAAATAATGTAAAAATCATAAAATAATGGCATGGATAAAGAAAGACAACAAATATCCCAATATTTGATTTGATTACAACATGATTCAAAAGATAAATATTTATCAATTTCTCCGAAGGAGTCAAAAATACAAAAAGGGATATATGAATAGATTATGCACATCATAATGGGTAAAATGATTTTATTGAAATTTTAATAAGTTTGAGATCATGTTTCAAGTCTTGTTCATCTATTGCAAAATCTTTCAAAGTTTTGCATGAAAATTCCTTCCTTCCTTAAGATTATGATAAAATTTATTTAATCAATGAATGAGAATTTTTAATAAATTAGATCCTTTTATTCAACATTATTAAAGAAAAGAAAACCAAAATGAAGAAAGATGCACCCTATATTGTGTAGTTTATGATGACAATTACAACATGAGTGAGCTACGTTCCTAAAGTTTTACAATAGAAGAGATTGAAAAAATTATGTATAATCAAACTTTTTATCATTCACTCTTTTCAAATCTTCTTGCCTCCAAATACAAATGACCACATGCATTTCGTAATTAAGTCTTAATAATTATTTATTGTTAATTGGAGAGAAGACTTAAAATGAGATGACTAACGGATAAAATCATAAGAAAGACAAAAATGGTAATTAAGTCTTAATGATTATTTATTGTTAATTGGAGAGAAGACTTAAAATGAGATGACTAACAGATAAAATCATAAGAAAGACAGAAACAATTAAACACGCTAAAGAGGAATGAGTACTTCCCTGAACGATAGCTTTCCCTCATTCTCAAATCAACACATCACTTGCTAACTGAACATTATTCAAAATAGAACAACCTAGTTGTGACAAAGGAAAACAAACAAACAAAACTAAATCTAAAATGACCCATAAACTAAATCTTTACATATGTACAATAAAATTAAAGATAATTAAAAATTAAGTAAAATGAAATTTCTAATGAAGCCACTTAACCATTTTTACTCCTACAAGATGAAATATGTTGAACATTAGTAACAAAATTTGAAATTCTTATTGTCTAACAAGGAAAGTATTAAATCATAATTTCTATTTACAAAAGGGAGAAGAATATGATATGGAAACCTTTTAAGATATGTCTCTTCCAACCACATATAAATAACATTATGACATGATTTTACAACTCGTGAATGAATCATAAATGACCTAATATAAAAAAAAACTAGAACAACTATTGGTGAATCAAATGGGAAAGATACAAGTTTGTGGTAATCAAAATTTATTAGAAACTTATCGACAAACATTTTACTATCACAAACTAAATTATATCCTCCATATAAATGACTCTAATGAGAAAAAGAGTCTTTAGCTTCAACAAGAATCATTGTATTGATCTCATCAAGAATTGGTTGAAGATAATTGTCTTTCCATGAATTGTCTTCCTCTTTAAAAGATTGAATAGGATGATGATCAAATTATGTAACAAGTCCCAATTCATTAGATTCATGCTTGACAAGTGAATCACCAACTTTAGAAATATAAAAAAAGTTTGATTTTGAAGGTGCATAGTTAGGTTAATTGGATGAAATCTTATGCATATCAAAACCAGAAATAGATTAGCATAAATAGAAAAATAAGAATTAGAGATGAGAAAATTAAAAGAGTCCCTTGAATTAGAAAAATTATTGATACTTAAATTTTCAAGAGAGTTCTCTTTTATTACATGATCATTTTTAATACAATTTGATGATATACCTTCAGCCATGTCGTAAGAAATCCATCTAAAATTAATATCAATAAAAAATTCGCCATGTAAATCAACACGTTTTAAACATCTTCCTAGAAAATATCAGTCCCTTTTCCTGAACAATATATAATTTGTTGATCAAGATTAATGTTTTCTTATCCAACCAATTTTATCGAAATATCAAAACAAATAAGATAATTAGTAACATATTTTTGTTCATTACTAATTGAATCAGAAGAAGAATTAGTACAAAAATCAAAAGAAAATGAATATATGTTTTGATCTATGATTAACTAATGTTGATAAATTTTCGTAATAATAGAAACAACACATTGTTACTCAGTAAGGTGATTAAATTCCCCATTTAAATGAATAAAATTATTTCCAAGGTATTCTTCTCTATCGGGTTCCTTGATTAAAGCTTTACAAATTATAGGATTGAAACTATGTGTGAAATAAGAATATTTCTTTTCTTCAGGAGGTAATAATGGAAAGTAGCAATCAGAAGGAGAAGATGCCTCTTCCACTTCAGTTGAGTATAATTGATAGGATTTTCTAACTTAATAGTAGGGAAGGAATTTTGGTGGCCGGTTCCCCCATGGGAAGTATTTAGATAGTCTGCTACCCGACTTAGCATGCCCCAAAGTTGGCGGCGCCACTAACTTCTTCCAACCCATCCAAAAAGATCTTTTAAACGTCTTAAGGGAGGATTCCAAGATGACTGTAAGGTCAATTGGATACAAATTTTGCGCACATTTGGGTCGCTAACCCCTCTCCTTTGTTAATCAAGGGAATTTCCTACAACCGTTCGATCTGAATCGACGGTGGGAGTCAAAAATTCTGAGGTGGATTTGAATGGGATGTCATGAACATGGACCGTTCTTTCTTTCGTTCTAGTTCACCCAACATAATTCTCCTCAACAGTCGATCTCTTCAAGATTTCATGTAGACCGTCGATCTCCCTTGCCTTTGTGATGATCAACTTCCACTTTGCCGGTGACATCCTTCTTTATCCATCGCACACTTTCACACCATGAAATCATTGTTCGCCACAGATCTGGATCTAGATTAGATCTCAGTCGTCTACCCCCTTACATATGAGATTAACTACAAAACACTGTGTGTTCTACGTGATTGACCAGAGAATCGGTCAATATATCATATGGTGTTCAATCAGACACATTCACACATATTTTTATTGGTTAATTCAAGGATTCAAAAATAAATACATCTCTTTATCTCATGCAATCACAACAACTTCATTCAAATGCAGTTTAAACATTTAACATACTGCTACTTCTTCATTAATCAATAAAACAAAACAATGCTTTGGCTCTCAGTTTCTCAAAATATTGACAATGGTAGCCAAATCCCAGTGATGAGACTCTCCAAAATTGAGAACCCACAACTTTATTCCTACCTATTATCATGTAAAATGGCACTTCTCCATCTGAGTACTGACATCCAATATGTTAGGACACAAAAGGACAAACTGGATTGAAGTAGCCAAAACATTATAGATGGGTATGACTGTTCATACATCATATTCTGACCATCTGAGTATATTTTCATTTGGATATTAGGGTTGCACATGCGACTATTTGCATAGCAACCTGTGTGTCACACAGGAGTATGTGAATTGCAACTCGCATGTACATGGCATATGCGGATTTCCTTAAAGAAAGGAGCGTGTCATACATGAATTGCCTATATCAATACTTGCATGTACCTTAATTCAATGTTAAAAAATATGAAACATGATTAGTCCAGATCAGTTGAGCCCTTAATCATAACTATATCAACTTTCTCAACCATCCTAACCTTCGAAACCTCTCTATTTCCCCATGTCTAAATAGAGGGCTTCAGATGGGACTAAGCAATCAATTCTAGAAGAGCAAAGTTATGCTAGTGGTATGCCTTCAGACATATTGGAGCAATAGAACTCAGTGTCCTTGATTTGCAAAAGGAGTACTTGTTTCATAAGTTGGGTTGTAATCTCACCATTCTCTATTTATTAATAAAGAAAGTTCTTCTTCCAATATTGTACACTCTTGTATATGTTTATTATTGAATTATCTTATAATTTCATTATGAATATGTTTTTCATTAACCANCAGGTTTGCAAAGTTTTCTTCCTATTCCTATTTCAATTACTGCATAGTTGATTGTCTACAAGTATAAATTAATAAGTTGGTAACCCTAGAGACCATATCTTATAAGGGTGTGTTTTCCTGAACAACAGAACTGGCGACTCTGCTGGGAAGCCCAGCCTGTTGTGATTCTATTATTTAGGTTCCTTGACCAGTCTTTGAGTCTTTTTTATTCTGGTTGTGTTTGTCTTCTTTTTGCCTTTGATTTGTAGTTTGGCATGTTTAGATCCTGTCTGCTAGTATATTTTTCTTTGAAAATTTTAGAAGCACACATGGGTTTCCTTTATAGACAGTCATGTGTTTCACCTTGTACATGCGGGTTGCATTCTAGATGGTCGCGTGTCACACGCGAGTTGTCCTTATAGACAGTCGTGTGTTTCCTGTATATTTCTTTGGGTTATTTAGGGTTTTCTTGTCCCTGTCTTTTGGCATTTTGATTTCTTGTGAGGGTTCTATTTCTGACATGACTCTGTGAGTATTGGGTTTGTACATCACACAGTGCTTGATTATTCAAGTCCTTGGGTTGTTTTTGTTTGAATTTCTTCATTTTTGAGTGTTGTTGATCCTCCTACTTGGATTTTTGGGTTGAATTCTTGTGTTCTAGGTCAGTGATGAAGTCCTTGAATACTTTATTCTATGTACTATTGTTTGTAGTTTGTGTTTGTCATTCTCCTTTTGTGGATCTAGTAAGCTTTTGAGTTTATTAGTCCTGCCAAGGTTAGGGTTTCTTCCATTTCTTCTTGTCGGTTGAAGTGTGTTGCTTTGGGATATTCTTTACATAATTCACTTTCATATGCTTGTATTAGTCAAATTTACCCAAGTTTGCATTTAGTTGCTTTTACAATTTTTGAAATTTTTTGAAAAGAAAAGACAAAATTTTATACTTTTTGCATTAGGTTGCATCTAGTGAGATTTTCGTTATTTTCAAGAAAAATAAAAAAATTGAAAGTCTTTTAGTTTCTCATGCTTAGTTTAAATTCATTATCTTTCATTTTACAAGAAAAGAAAAAGAAAAATTGGCATAGTAGTTGTAATTTACTCTAAAAATTTTATTTTTACATCAGTATTTTCTTTCTTTTGTTGAGTCCATAACACCAAACAAGTTTCACGCCATTACCTCTGACTAATAACAACCAATTAAAAAGAACGACATAATTAAAAATTATTAGTAAGTTTTCTTTTTAATCCTCTTACACCAACTAGCTTAGGATACACTTGTGGAATAGGGAGTTTTAACTGTCCATAAGTATTTGACATCAGACATAGTTGGCCAATCACTAGGTAAATCCTCCTTTATATTGAGTGTATCGGGGAAGCTTCTCTCACACAGGAGTGAAGCATGAGGCTGAATGAGGACCTGGACTAAGGAAATAACCCTCTGATTCCCTGTTCAAGCGTAGATCGGTATTTTTACGCATGTGAGGACTTCTGTCAATACCACCTCCTTGGTCCCGTGCGGTGTCGGTGTTGACAGGGTTTCAGGCTTTTCTACCCTGCCCATGCATACGAATCAGTCTTGCGATTGTCCCCCCCCAAACTCTTAGTGTAGTTGCGGTAGCCTTTAGTCTCTTTAACATTTAGGGATCATACACAGGTATATCAGAAGGCTATTTTTAGTTTACCTTCAACGAGCTTGGAAGGTAACTCCAGTAGAAGGTGTGGGAGGGCGGTTGGGTGATTCCTCCACTTGTACCTAAGAACATTTATAGGGACGCCAAGTAACCATCTATCAGGACTCGTATTTCTTCTAGAAGGAATATCTTATACATGTTTGTCTATTTGGCTTTAGGAAATTTTAAGTGAGTGTTGTATGGTTTGTCTGTACTTAGTTTTCCTTTAGGTGTGTGTGAGTAAAAAAAAATTAGCTATGGAGGGCCAACCTCTCCGTAGGTCAAGAAGGTTGCAAAAACTTCCTCTATCTGATACAATGGAGCCTCCACCACCCCCTCAAAGGTGGAGACTAGGTGCTGACGGTTCATTCGAACCAATAGGAGTTAGCGAAGTTCTAGGTGAACCGAAACTTAGGACTAATAAGGTTTCTACAACTACAGTAGAGATTGAAGACTTGCATGCTGACGAGTTTGCAAGGAATTTTAACCCACCTCTTACTAACTTAAGAAATCCTGTGATCATCCAAGTTATTCCCTTTCATTCACCTGCTATTGGTGTTCCTATGACCAGCATTATGGATAGATATGGAGAGGGTATTTCTAACCCCACTTTAGCCATTTTGGATGGAGGAGTGCCAAATCCCCTGGTTAGTACTCCAAGACCAAATGCACCTACTATACCTTTATCACCAAGTAGTCGGGTGTTCCAACCACTGACTTCCTCTAATGTGGTAGGTCCTTCTAGTGGGGTTATCACTGGGATTCCCAATGCACCTTTTATTTCACCCTATTTCATGCATACTGCTCAGAGTGGTCCAAGTAGATCCTCGTCACTTTTCCATGGTTTCCTGTGGAATGGGGGGGCACATTTCCCCATCCACTCCTTATGTAGGTCCTACACCTGCATATATGAACATGCAGTTTGGAAATACAAATTCTTATGGCCAAGGTTTCTAGACACCGGTGTCATCCCCTTTTACAAGCTCTCCGTTTTCACTTTTTAGCGGAAGGATAACTATTGATGTCTTCTAGACCCCAGTTTCATCTGGGGTGGCTCAAACCACTTACAATGCACCACACATAATTAATCCATTGACTTACAGATGGAATCCATTTCAAAGTAGTCCAACTACTTCACAATCTGTGGTTGAGGGAAACCCCACTTTTACGTTTGGGAACCAGGGGGCAGGTCCCTCTATCTCCCAGACTCAAGCTTTTCAAGTTCTGTTTAGGCCTAAACTTCCCTTCATGGAAAATTTAAACTTTCTAGACTTTTCTAAGTTAATGAATGACCCGGTGAGGCATAGTGCCACATGGCCGCCTGTTCCTAGCAAGTTACCCTCAGGCATTCCCTAGTTTGAGGGAAAAGCTGTTGAAGACCTAGATGCCCATATCAAAAATTTTCACTTGTGGTTCTCTTCGAACTCACTAAACGATGACACCATTCGATTGAGGATTTTCCAAAGAACTTTGACTATTGTTTCAGCAAAGTGGTATATTGAACTTCCCTCTGCTGCTTTTGACAGTTTTTTTGACTTAGAAAATGTGTTTCTTAATCACTTCTAGCTTCATGTCCGGTATGATGCTGCCATAGACCTATTGTCTACCTTTCGGTAATAAAAATCCATGCATATCTTTGATCATGTATCTAAGAGTGGCGAAGACAGAAGAAGCTTATCAAAGCCACAATCCCCCCCCCCTAAGTTTTTGTTAGAGTGGTTCCTAAAATCTTTATTACCTTATATATTTGAGGATGTATCCACTTCGGGGTTAACCACTGAAGAAGAGGCCATCCTCAGGGCCCATCATATGGATTTGATATATGCTCAATCTAGGCTATTATATGAAATCATACCCGAGGTACTGTGGTCTACCCATAGTATCTATAAACCCAAGTATGGACCCCTTGCTGATGGTGTAAGTTGGTTATGTTAATACTCCCACTGTAGAGTCACTGGCCAAGCAACTCCACGAGTTGTCAGTGAAGCAATCGACAGTGGAGGCAGCAAAGGATACCAACCCATCCACCCAAAATGCAAATTTTTTTGCACAATCTTCCTAGAAGGAAATCAACTTCCTAGTGGGAAAAAGAATAAAGGAAAAAAAAACAAGCCTAAACCCATGAACAATGCTGATGGGGGTAAGAAGGATAAGAACAAAGTAAAATTTACTTGTAAGTTGTGACGGGGAGATCACTTAACTCATCAATTCCCCCTTATTGACCAAGGTCAAAAATTGCTAAAAACCAACAACCGATTGTCCTGAAGGATCCATTTCCCCAAGGAAAGAACATGACTTCTATTTCTAATGTAGCTGGGGGCACTCTTGGTGCCCCTCCTGATCAGAATTATATCAACATGGTACGATCTAGTGCCTTGCTCCAGATGAGAAACAAAAACTATGAGATAGAGGCTCCTAAGAAGGGTAAATCTGTTGGCGAAACCTCTAACCCTCTCACGATTGAGAAACATGTTGACCCAATGCCTAGAATACTGAAAGGCGTCTTTAAAAAGAAATTTCACAATTTGAATTCTAGGGTTTCTTCTAACTAATTTGTGGTGGGATATTTGGCCCAAACCTTGTGTGCAATGTCGACATTGGAAGTGCTTCAAAATTGTCCTACTCAGCGGGATTCCCTTTTAGCAGCTTTAGGCAACATGGATTCATCGAGCCTCATGGTGAAGTTTAATATGTCAGATGTCAAGATGTGCCTACCATATCATGTGTCTTTGTCAGTAGATGTCATTCATGGCATCAAAATGATTGGGCATATAGTTATTGACAAGGGTGTTTCCACATGTGTTATGTCTATTTCTTGTTGGAAGGATTTGGGCTCCCCAGAGCTAGTTCCATTAAATACCTTACTTACTACTTTTGACGGGAGGTATTTCCACCCACATGGTATCCTACCAGCTTTTGAGATTAAGTTGGTAGGGAAAGCAGTGTATGTTGAAGTTGAGGTGATTGATGCTCCTTTGGATTATAAATTGCTTTTGGGGTGAAGCTAGACTTACACCATGTGTGTGATTTCCTTGTTTGTTCTTTGGGTGGTTGTGTTTTTGCACAATGGGAAGTTGGTTACTGTTGACCAACTTAGTTTCACTTAGAAGGGTCATTTGGAAACTAATGAGTCAAATGTACCTTTGGTTTATAAGATTAAACCAGCTAATGAGAGCTTGGGGGTTGGAATGTATTTAATGTTGATGGGAACATTTGATATCCCAACCCCTATAAACTATTTATGTTATACTAGTGTAGGGAAGTCTATCCCAATGGTTGTTAATAGAATGGATCCTTGGGTCCTTCCGTCCCATTATGAGCCTAAGGTTCCCTTGTCAATGGTGGAAGTAGCTTATCAAGATATGGTCAACACCACTATTGGTCCTATCGCGACTCCTTCTACAGTCTCAGAGGAGTTGGAAGAATATTACCTGTCTTCTTGGGAAGAGAACTTTGTATATTCAGATGAATTCTTAGACATGGTTTTACCTTCAGATGAAGCCATTTTGGAAGCTATGTGTGGGCAAGATAAGATTTGTGAAGATCTTCACCATAGGTCCTACTTTCTTCCAGAGCTGAGCAGAATTGAAAACTAGGAGATCCATGTGAGACTGGAAGAAGATATTGAGCTAACGATTAATCCTTTGTGAAAGGAGAAAATTTTTGCTGAGGGGAATATGACAAATATTTTTGTTACCATTAATATCAACATCTCTGCAAACCCTGATGTCGTCAAAAGTGTTCATATTGATGCAAAATCCTCCTCGGAAGAGGTTTCCATATATACTTCCCTGTTAAAGGAATTTCACGATGCATGTGTCTGGTCATCTTTACTAGGCATAGATCCATATATCGTTGAACATGGAATCCGAGCCTATCTCGATTCTAAACGTGTTCGATGAAAACTGAAGAAGTACTACACTTAGGCTTGGTGCTTTTTCTTGTATTTTTATTGTATGTATTTTTATGTACAATAGTTAGCTAGTTGGTGTTTCTTATACCATCTATTGGTTATAGATATCAACTGAGTGGTTCGTAGGTTTTGAGGATGGCACTATTCATCATACTTGTAACCTGGCTTCCGCCGCGTGGGTCATCTATTCACCCTCGGGGTAGCTAGTTGCCTCTAGAGGTGCTTGCTTGGGTCCTGCTACTAATAATGTGGCCGAATACAGGGTTGTTATTGAGTTGTTATGGGATGCATTGTCATGTGTCATCACCCAGTTAGAGGTCAAACTTGACTCTCAACTTGTGGTTTCCCAGCTCAATGGAGCTTATCAGGTGCGAAATCCTACCTTGTTACGTCAGTTTTTGTAGGTCAGATTACTTGAAAGAAATTTTGATTATATTTCATTTAATCACATTCCACAAAATGAAAACACAATAACTGATGCATATGGGAACTGCATTCTGGATTGGCACTTAACACATATTTTGTAAAATATACATAACATAAACATTTGGAACACATTGTAAATGACCAGGTCAACATTTGGAACACATTGTAAATGAAGCTGGTGATATGGACAATAGAGATGCATGATCCATTCTTTTGAGTACCTGGTGTGCAGTAGGTTTCAATGTAGTCCTAGACACTAATAGGGTCACCATCCCTACCTGTGCCCTCAAGGTTCATGGGCATACCCCTATGAGGTAGCCCCGTAATGAAGTACATGTCTTCTACATTTACCTCCAAGATCTCCCCTTCAAGATCAAAAACACCAAGGTCATGGTCCCAATAGTTGATCAAATGCTCAAGTAAGTGGACATTGGCCCGCATGATGGATGTACAAAAGAAATTCAGTAACCCACTTTGTTGTAAAACTTGCATAATAGGGCCATCTCGTAGATCATATCGATCCATATCTTCATGCTCTTGCTCCCTCCACTCTAACACCGTGATTGTACTTTCCCAATTAACCATTATTGCTCATTAGAATCCATTCATTTCTTTCAATTTTGGTCATATGATAAATGTATCCATGTCACACAGAATACGCGACCATTTTTTAGGCATCTCACATGTCACACACAGGTTTCTCTTGAGAAATTCATGTGTAGAACGCGTGTATGCGACTGTTTAATTCGCATACCCACGTGTTCTACGTAAAACTCTTAGGGTTGGCTCAAAACATCAAATTTTTGCAAAAAAATAAAATTGGAGTGGTTGAAATGAAAGAGAAGGGAAAGCTAACCAACTTGACACGTGTAGATTGAAAATTCATCCACTGATTTTTCCACACCGACCAATTCATTTTAGAGGTGAAAACTTTCCAAATTGGGTAAAAGAGTCAAAAGGTGTGTTTTATTGTAGTTTTTGAACTATATATAGAAAAAATTTCAAATTTTTGAGTTTCTAGTCTATTGCCTGAAAATTATTTTTATAAATTGAACTAATACCATGTCTTTTTCCCCAACGCAATAGATTTGAAGTCTTTGAAAGGTTTTTATCCACTCATATAGGGTAGGGTTTTGTATTCCATATGCTTTTATGCATCTATACCTTATCCACTTTTAACCGTAGGATTACCTCTTTGACCATGGACTATGGTGTTTAACCATTTTCACCTTGTCTACATCATTGTTCCTCCGTGGATAGGGCCTTTCTTTTCATAGGTACCCTAGTTAAAACACTTTATTATCTTTTTGTACCCATGTCGCAAGTGCGATAGGTTTGCGGGAGCCTTCTTAATAGTTTTTCATGACAAAATGAGCCTTCATTTTGCATCTTTTTGCGAGATATCCCAGTTTATAAGGCTCCCTACCCTTATGGAGTTTCTTTAGGCCGAGGTCTAACTCCTAAAAATAGACTTTACTGCCGAGTAAACTTGTCCATTCAGGCTCGTTAAGAATATGTGAACGGGCATCGACATTGGTGGTAGTTTATCGCTTTTTCGGACCATGTGGAATAATACGAAAAAGGAGCACTCTCTTTTCTTCAGAATTAAGAAGAGTATTCTCAGGCATAGGTTTATCATTTTTCCAGAACTGGGGGACTAAATTTACAGAAAATGAACACCCGGTATGAACTTAGTTTTCTCTTTTTCGTGCTCTAGACCCAAACATGAAAAATATTTCGAGTGTACTTTCTGTCTTTTTCATGCTCGCAAAAATTAAGAACAAAGCATCGAGTTTACTATTGTAATCCCCATTTCTTGTAATCAAATGGATCTTTCTGAGTGATCTTGATTTCCTTCACACTCGTAAAACTCAGGCTATATGTTGATTTTGAAGGAGTGTTGGGTTGGTGGTAATTTAACCTTTTTCAGACCTTCTTGACAAAATACGAAAAAGGTGTGCTTTATTTCTTCAGAAGCTAAGAGAGTTCTTTTCTGGTTTGTTTTATACTTTTCTTGCCTCAAGAGACTAAATTGTACAAAAAAGAACCCCCTTGGAGTCTTCTTCATATTTTTCAGACTCTCAGAATATGAAAACACCAATGAGCATGTACTCGTTCGGACTCATAAAATCCACGAATCAGTGACTTTATCAAGCATTATTCTCTTCCCTCTTCAATCTTGTCAAAAATGAAGCGATACCTGAGTTGACTTTCCTGGACTCATTAAAATTTAACAAGAAAGATAAGGAAGAATTACTCTCTTTGGGTTATAAACAATGGAAGCATGTCCTCCTTGAACATAACACTCTATGAACTTTCTGACACTCATGTCTCAGTTTACACTTTCAGCTCAGCTATTACTTTGATTTTTTAATCCTCCACTTGTCCTTTGTACATGGGGAATCTGATCATGTATCCTACATGACAAGTAATTCTAGTTGTCCTATCTACAAGTTAAAAGTTTCCTTGGGTCATCTATGTGTCGTTCTCATTGTTTAAGAATTTATCCCTTCATCTGATTATTATCCCGATTCTCATCATTTTCCTATCTGAGTATCATGTGTGTCTACCTTCCTGTATCCAGTTCCTAGTCACTCTTGTGATATGTTGGAGGATTCATTTCCTTCCTCATCACAGCACGGTTTCTCATCAACACTTTCTATAGACGAATACCTAGAGTTTTGATGATGGTACCTTAGGATTCACTAACATTATTGGTGAATTCCTTTGCTTTAGTTGTCATTTTCACTCATTGCTTGACATTATGTTGAGTTCCTTCCATGTTCGACTTCAAAACATATATTCACATGGTAGGGATTGTATTGGTTCCTTTGGATTTCAATGAAGACCTTATGTTCACATTTATAACCTAAGTTGCGCAAAATTATGTTATGATCAGTTACACAGCTTCAAGATTCTGAAGACTCACCATTGTATATTGTGTATTCGATCCACATTTGTAATATACATGGTCTTGTTACCCGTATCATATGATGTAATCAAATTTTGTAAAGGAGCTAGTGTTCCATTATATTGAACATGGAATCCTCGGATATGACTTTGTTTATGAATTTTTATATGTATATGTTTCAGGTATCTCCTATGCTACCTTGGACATTTGAGTTCTCTAAGATTAAAGATTATAATGTATTTTGGCCATCGCTTCGATCTAACCTCACACATTAGGGGGAATCTGTTATCATGTAAAATGGCACTTCTCCATCCGAGTACTTACATCCAATATGTCGAGACACAAAAGGAAAAACTGGATTGAAGTAGCCAAAACACTATTGATGGGCATGACTATTCATACATCATCTCCTGACCAGCTGAGTATATTTTCATTTTGATATTAGGGTTGCACACACGACTATTTGCATAGTAACCCACGTGTCACGTGCAAGTATGTGAATTGCATCTCGTGTGTACATTGCATACGCGAGTTTCCGTAATGCAAGGAGCGTGTCATACGTGACTTTCCTATATCAATAATTGCGTGTACCTTAATTCAATGTTAAAAAATATAAAACACGATTAGTCCAAATCATTTGAGCCCTTAATCTTAACTATCTCAACTGTCTCAACCATCCTGACCTTTGAAACCTCTTTATTTCCCCATGTATAAATAGAGGGATTGGGATGGGACTAATTAATCAATTCTAGAAGAGAAAAGTTATGTTGGTGGTATTCCTTCAGACATCTTGGAGCAGCAGAACTCATTGTCCTTGGTTTCTGGAAGGATTACTTGTTTCAGAAGTTGGGTTGTAATATCACCATTCTCTATTTATCAATAAAGAAAGTTATTCTTCCAATATTGTGCACTCTTGTATATGTTGATTATTGAATTATCTTATAATTTCATTATGAATATGTTTTTCATTAATCATTAATATATATATAAGATATGTGTAGAAAGAACTTGTTCTATGCAGGTGATTGGAGAAGCCCTAGAAGCTGTGGAAGCAACTAGAAGAGGAGAAGAAAAGGATTGGATCAACCATCATAAACCAGGTTTGCAAAGTTTTCTTCTGATTCCTATTTCAATTACTACATAGCTGATTGTCTGCAATTATATCTTAGTAATTTTCTAACCCCAGAGACCCTAGGGTATAAGGGTGTGTTTTCATGAACAACACTACCCGCCATATTTAACCTATCTTCTCCACTCCCCCACAGAGTGGTCCCAAAAATAGAAAAAAATTGACTCCTAATTATGATGGAAGTGTCACCATCCTAACAAACTATAGGTGACCTGATCTCCTCACAGGGAGTCATCATTGGCACGATTTCCTACTACAAACAAGTTAAGTCTTGTGAAATTCAGTCACAACAATATTAAGACTAAAGCAGATCTTACAGAAGATTCAAGAAAATTTTACACTTGAAATGATATTAACAGTGCTACAATTGGAGGTTGCAGTTGTATATTATCACTAATAAAAAAAAGAGATGATTCAATGTCATACAACTTGCATGAATGCAAGACAATTCGAGTTCCTTGGAGGTCATTCGAATTTCATAGATGAGAGTAGCTTAACTATCTATTAGCCACACTAAACACATCGGTTAACCACTAATCAAGCGATGATTGACTCTAACTGATTCCTAACTAAACCGGAGTGCAATAATGATCGATTCTAACTAAATAGAACTCAACTTCATGTCAATCAGTAGGTGGGGGCACATCTCTAACTCAAGTCATCTCTGATGAAGTGAGCTGAACTAAAAATAATCACCAGAAGTTGTTGGAGGTGCCTTAAATCACTCCAGTTAACTCAAATCATCCCAAAATAGACAATGGGATTAGGAAGGCACCTTTCCAACTCAACTTAACTAATTTTTAGGTGAAACAACATTCAAATAACTAATTGGCGCACTTATGACAAGAAGATCACCCCATATTTTATCCCTAATTGAAGGAGGAAGACTAGTTAGCCTCTGTTATTGAAGGAGAAGGATTAGTTGGCCTCCCTGATTGAAGGAGGGAGTGGGTGTGCTGATGCTGATGTCAGGATTGTGTAGGTGTGCTGATGTTGATGTCAGTAATTCGAGTCAATTAACTTAGGATAGTGGGTAATTAGGCCAAATTAACCAAATAAAGGTGTGTGGGTTGGATAATGACTCCAACAAGGTTGAAAAACTCATGACTCAATAATACAAAATTGCCACAACATGTGACTAGCGTGTCACATTGCTGGCTCCATGTTGATGCTCCTGCATCAGACTCCCAAGGTTAAAAATTTGGAACCCCTGTTCAGTAGATTAGCTACTGAGTAACCCTTTGTCTCCAATTATTTAGCATCCATCCATGTAGAGTCCTCTACAGGATGTCCCTTCCATTTGACCAAGTGCTACAAGTAATCCCTCTGTCTGGTATGATTTTCCACTCTAGTGTGCAATATTGACTCGAATTCTAATGGTTGGGACTTAGGTACCTTCTTCAGCCACTGAAGGTCTTTAGTAGGGTCTTGATCCTCTGCAAGTTGTCATGTATCTCCTATTAAATAAGTATACAAGTCTGCAACATTGAAAATGGGTGATATACCAACCCTTGTTGGCATTTCTAGTTCATAGGAATTTTCTAAAAACTTTATGAGTATCCTACAAGGTCCAATATTTTTCATCTTCAACTTATTACACTATCCATTTGGAAATATCTATTTCCTCATATGTGCTAAGACCAAATATCCTACCTCATAGTTCTTATCCCTTCTCCTGGAATTTGCTCTTTCCTTGTAACTGATGTCACTCTACTGTAAACTTTCCTTCACTTGCTCGTGTAGCTCACTGATTCTTGCTGCAAACACTTCTCCAATTGACCTAAGTCATGAAGCTTGCACACTCCTCTTGGATGAATTCGATACAGGATTTGAAATGGACTCATCCTTGTACTTCTGTTTGGTGAATCATTATATGCAAAGTCAACTTGATCTATCACCTTATCCCACTGCTTTGGATTCTCCCCAATCATACTTATCAACATGTTCCCCAGACTCCTATTGACTACCTCATTCTAGCCATCAGACTGTGGATGATAAGATGAATTGAAGTTCAACTTAGTACCCAATGTTTTCCACAATGTCCTCTAGAAACGACCTGTGAATTTCACAACTCTATCTGATATAATGATCTTGGGTAAACCATGTAGCTTCACAACTTCATTAAAAAACAAGTTATCAATGTGTGTGGCATCACTAGGATTGTAGCATGGAATGAAATTTTCCATCTTAGTAAATCTGTCAACAACTACAAAAATAGAATCATGTCCCTATTGATTTTTTGGCAAAACCAGAATGAAATCCATACTCACATAATCCCAAGGCCTAGTTGGAATAGGAAAAGGTGTGTATAAGCCTATATTCTAGCTTCTTCCTTTAGCATGATGGCATACTCTGCACATACTCACAAAATTCTTGGATTTCAACCTCATCTTGGGACAAAAATAGAAATGGCCCAGTTTTCCAAAGGTTTTATCATTTCCAAAGTGACCTACCATACCTCCATTGTGTTTCTCCTGTATCATATTCTCTCTCATGGAACACTTAGGTACACACAGTTTACTTTTCTTGAAAAGCAAACCATCTTGCAACATATAATCCATTCATGGCTCTCAGTCCATCTCCATGGGATTCCTACAATCCCTGTAAGCCTCCTAAAAATCAACATTGGTCTCATACAAATCTCTTAAGTGCTCAATCCCTAAGACTTGGATCCGATTCTCTTGCACAATCACAGTCTCTTGTTCAAAGCATCAACTACTCAAATTGATTATCCACTTATGTGCTTCAACACAAAAGTAAATCTCGGCAAGAACTAAACCCACTTAACATGTTTCAGGTTCAAATTAGGTTGGTGCATAATGTACTGTAATGCATGGTTATCTGAGAACAATACAAACTCTATGGGAATAAGATTATGCCTCCAATGCTTCATTGCTTGCACAATAATGTAAAATTTCTTGTCATAATATGAGTTTTTATGCTTCGAATCATTCAGATTCTCACTGAAATATGCTATAGGCCTATCCTCCTGACTGAGTATAGCTCCAATTTCTACTCCACTGGAATCACACTTCACTTGGAAATGTTTCTTGAAGTCTAGAAACTTCAGTACTGGTTGTCCAGTGATATTCTTCTTTAAGAACTAAAAACTCTTTTAAGCTTCGGTTGTCCATTGAAATGGTTGTTTGTACTTCTTTATTGTCTCAACAATAGGTGAGCATATACCACTGAAATTCTTTATAAATTTCCTGTAGAATCTTGCCAAACCATGAAAACTTCATATCTCAAATGTGCTCCTGGGTGAAGGCCAATCAATGATTGCTTGCACCTTTCCTGGGTCCATATTCAAACCATCTCTTGAGATAACTAAACCTAAGCATACCAATTCTGACTTCAGAAATGTACACTTCTTCACATTCACTAGCAAGTTCTCCTATTGCAATATCTCTAAAATGCATCTCAGATGTTTCAGGCATTCTTATTATGTTTTGCTAAAAACGAAAATATCATCAAGGTAAACCATCACAAATTTACCTATGAAATATCTCAAGACTTCATTCATCAATATCATGAAAGTGTTTGGTGCATTGGACAGTCCAAATGGCATGACCAAACACTCCTACAACCCATCATTTGTCTTAAAGGTTGTCTTCCACTCATCTCCTTCTCTGATCCTGATATGATGGTATCCACTCTTCAAATCCAGTTTTGAAAAGAATGTTTCCCCAATCAGCAAATCCATCATGTCATCCATTCTTGGTAATGGAAATCTATATCTGATAGTAATCATGTTAATTTCCATGGATTCACTACACATCCTCCACTCGCCATCCTTCTTTGGAGTAAGTATTGTTGGTACTATGCATGCACTCAGACTCTTCTAGACCAATCCTTTATCAAACAATCCTTGGGCCTGCCTCCTATCTTCCTCATTCTCTTGGGGTGTCAGCCTGTATGCTTCCTTGTTTAATAAAATTGCTCCTAGAATAAAAGCAATATGATTACTTGTATCCCTCTTTGGTGGTAACTCATTGGGAAAATCATCTACCACAATGTCCCTAAACTCACTAAGCATATCTTGAATCTCCTTAGGTAGGTCTGTAATATTTTTCTCCATCATCACCATTCTAGGTTTGCATACCACTACATAGTTCATCTCTTGCTCATAAATCTGTTGGAAACATTCTTTTCCTGACAACAATAAGACTTTAGGTGCATATTGTCCTGTTGTACTACCTTCTTGCAAAGGCATAAGCACGTGTCTGATCCCATTCTCTTCAAAGCTATGATAGTTCCTTCTACCATTATGTATTGTTCTTTTATCAATTTTCCATGGTCTCCCTAACAGTATATGACAAACATCCATAGGCATAACATCACATAGAATCTTATCTTTATATGTGCCAGAAATCAACCACACATTGTTCACTTACTAGGATTTGATGTCCTTTGTGAAACCAAGAGACTTTGTATGGAATCAGATGTCTGACCTTCTTTAGACTCACCTTCTCCACCATCTCTGTGGAAACAAGATTTTCAGTACTCGCACTATCAGTCACCATATTACAACATTTCCCTTAGACCTTACACATGGTCCTGAATAAATATTTCCTTTGAGTAGGATTTGTTGGCTCCTTCTCAAGCTTCAACAATACTTTGTTCATCATCAAAGCCTTGCCCCTCTCTGGAAATTTCTCAGGCTTTGTCAACTGTTCTTGCTGCTTTTCTTTCTGAGCTACATAGGATCCTATCTTCCCTAGGTCTTCTTTCTCTAGACATTCAAATGATCTATGTCCCAACAGGTTGCATTTGTAGCACCTATATATGGCCTCTCTTCCTCTTCCTCTAGCTCTACTACCTTGGTAAGGTCTTCTTACCATTGAGTCACTTCCTTTACCATGCTGCTCGTGCTGTTTAAATTTGTTGGAATCATTTCTCTGGGCTACAAATATTCATATTCCTTTTGCTTGTATTCTTCCTTTGTCTGAACTCTTACCTCTTTTGAAGTTTTGCTTCCTCACTAGCTTCTCTTCTGCTCTCAAGGCACACTGATATGCCTCCTCCACTGTCCTAGGCGCTATCATACTGATCTCTTCTTGGATATCCATCCTTAGACCATTTACATACCTAGCAACTTTCTCTATTGATTCCTCCACATAACCAGCTCTCAAGTTCACTTTTTATAACTCCTTAGTATACTCTCTAATAGTCAACAATATCTGTCTTTGATTCTGCATATGTCTGTACATGGTTAGCTGATAATCTTTGGGAAAGAAATTAGCCCTCATTTTAGCCATCATCCTATCTCAGCTTTGGATAAATGGCTTACTCTTCCTTCTTATTTCTGCTTACACAATGTCCCATCATAAGGATGCATGCCCTTTCATCTTTTTCACTGTTGGTCTAAAATTGTTGTCTTTTAAATCTCATCATACTCAAAGTACTTATCTATCTCATTGATACATTCAATGGGGTGCTCTGCAATGAGACTTCCCTTGTAGGTAGACAACTCAGGATTCGGCCTTGAAGTTGCTCCTAGAATTGACCTGAAATACCTCAGCTCAAGCGTTTCTTGCATCTGTGCCACTTCTTCTCATTTCTTTTCATCTTCTAGCTCACTCATGTCTCTAGCTTCTAGATCTCTTCATATCTCAGTCTCCATGCTCTCCATACATGCTCACAGGTCTCTCATTTATTCCATAATCTCCATGTTCACTGCTTGTCAACCTCTATCATGACCTATTCTACCTATGCGTGCATCCATCTTCTTCACGAGTTTAATCCTTCTCTGATACCAAAATTGGTGGCCAGTTTCCCGTGGGAAGTCTTTAGATAGTCTCATACTCAACTTAGTAGGGCCCAAAGTTGGCACACCACTAACTTCTTCCGACCCGACCAAAAGGATCCTCTAAACGCCTTAAGGAAGGATTCCAAGCTGATGATAAGGTCAACTGGATACAAATTTCATGAAAATTTGGGTCGTTGACTCCTCCTCTTGTTCAATCAATGAAATTTCCTACAGCCATCTGATCTGAATCGATGGTGGAAGTCAAAACTTTTGAGGTGGATTTCAATGGGATTTCGCGTACATGGATTTTTCTTTCGTTCATGCTAGTTCACCAAGTGAAATTATCCTCAACCGTCGATCTCTTTAGGGTGTCACATAGAAAATTGATCTCCCTATCCTTTGTGACAGTTAACTTCCACTTCGACGGTGATATCCTTTGTTATCCGTCGCACACTTTCACACCATGAACTCGCTCCTGGCTGCAAATCTGTATCTAGAATAGATCTCATCCATATAACCCCTTGCATACGAGCTTAACTACAAAACATTGTGTGTTCTACACGATTAACCATAGAATCGGTCAATCCATCATACATTGTTGAATCAGACACATTCACACATATTTTTACTGCATAATTCAAGGATTCAAACACAAATACAACTCTTTAGCTCATGTAATCACAACAACGTTGTTGAAAGGAAGTTTCAACATTTATCATGCTTCTACTTGTTCATTAATCAATCAAAGAAAACAATGCTTCAGCTCTTAGTTTCTCAAAATATTTATAGTGGGAACCAACTCCCAATGACGAGACTCTCAAAAATTGAGAACCCCCTTCCAAAATTGAGAACCACCAACTTGATTCCTACTGGGCATATTTAACCCATCTGCTCCACTCCCTAATAGAGTGGTCCTGGAAAAAAAAAACGACTCCTAATCATCATGGAAGTGTCACCATTCTAACAAGCTATCGGTGGCCTGATATCCTTGCAGGGAGTCATCATTGGCACGATTTCCTACTACTAACCACTTAAGGCTAACTAAATCATGACTCAGCAATCCAAAATCGCCATAGCATGTGACCAGCGTGTCACATTGCCAGCTCTACGTTGATGCTCCTGCATCAAATTTTGTTAAAACTTTTAGTAAATGATTTGTTAAAACATTTCTTTGATTAATTTGTGAGCCAAAATGTTCTCGTGGACAAGCCTCTTGACTTTGTTGAACAAGAGGAGCATAAGGGTTTAAAGCAAGAATTGTAAGGTTAGGTTTGGAAGGTAGATCAATGATATCAAATTTGAAAAGAATGTGAGAAATTCTTACTGCAAAATCTTCTAAAAACTCACCATTCTTCCTTTGATGATCTTGTAACTCATTACATAGTTTTGTAGAATCATAATCTTCAAAAGTATCTAAAAATTCACACAAATTGGAACCATGTGAAAAATAAATTAGTTGGAAAGGTTTCCAACTAGCATTTTATTCAACCTTTGAGAGTAAGGGAAACTAATCTACATGTAGCCCTAACATCAGTAATATTGTGTTTTTTGCATTTACACAAAAACTTCTTGATATGTTTTTCTTGCAAATATATTGCATTCGCCATCAAATTCAAGTTTTGACAAGAGGTTTGTTGTGTCATTATGAATGGTAACTAATGGGAAATTAAAAACTGATTCCCAAACAAGAAGTTTGGCAAGAGACATTAATGATTGAAAACAATAAAAATTTGACTCAAAAGGATAGCTTGTGGCATCTAACTATCCCTATAGTGAACATGCAACAATGTAGAAGAACAAAAGATTAAAAACTAGAATTGAAGGGAC
>LPNX010164574.1:75669-97245 GCA_001517045.1 Pseudotsuga menziesii
AGTCGACCTTCAATGACCTAGCACTTAAATTGCAAAGTACTGACTTCTTACATTTGAGCATGTTACGGAACTTGAACACAAAAATAATTAAACAAGTAAAGGGATTCGTGAAGAAAAATATATAAAAGATAAAACAATGAAAATGGGTAAAACTATTCCCTTTTTGACTTCACACTCTTATCACATGAGATGATATTCACTTCATATTTCAGTTGGTAAAGACTAGTTCCTTTGATCCACATTGAATCTATTCATAATGGTAAATCGATGACTTGATAATACTTGGCATGCATTGACAGTTTTTATAATTTCTTATAGTAATATTATTAACTCATTCATCTTCCTTTTATTGACATGAAAATCCCACAAGGCTCTTCAAATGGAGCACTTTTGATAGTATCTCCTTATTTTCAAGCTGATAAATGATGGCAGGTTCCAAAAGTAACATGACACTATTTTTGATGCTCAACATCAACATGTTCTGAAGTGTCGAAACATTACGTCAAAGGAAGACGAATTAAAATTTTTGCAAGATCATTATATTAGTGCTATCACATCCAATTTGATGTGCTTGTCATATACATATCTTATTTCACCATTTTCATTGTCATATGGACCCTTCGACAAGTCTGTCAAGTTACATTTCATCATTACCACATCATCACTGGGTCAAGTTATGTGGATTTATCGTATTTTCATATGGAATCATCATGTCAAGTAGTTAGCGTTGTTTCGTACAACTCAACATACCAATTTCACTCATGTTTTGTTTGGAAAATTCTAAGTTCGTTTGACCCTTTTGACAATCAGTCAAAATATTAGCAAGCTAGAGTCTTTTGAGTCTTGAGAGTGAAAATCACCAAATTTGCATCCTCTGTTAATCGTTCATTTGCACCCATCCACCAGTATTTTCGTCATGTTTGTCAGCACCATGTAATTTTCTAGTGGTTGCTGTAGGAAGTCACAGGGGTAACCATTTCAACCAACTTTAGACTGTATTCTAGCCGATACAGTCAGAGAGGGATCTCTCTTGTCACAGATGAAAGAAACACATATATATAAATCTTTGGACAAATCACATAAGGCTATATTTCTGAGGATAACAAGGTGTTGGTAGATTTTAAAAATGGCAAAACAGACATACAGAAAAATCATTGGGAAATGGAGTCAAATCTCGAATCAATCAAGGGTATTATAGAAAAAATGAGAAAGGGAATTTCCTTTATATTCTGAGGCAAATTAAGTAGCACAGACAGTCAAATATCTTGATAAGGGTGGTAAGGAGAAAAGGAGAAAATCCCAGCGAAACAAGAGGCACCTATCTATGGATGAATACCTTGCACTGCCTTTAGTTGAATAAACAACAAAGGCTAGTATCTACAGTGGAGCATAGGAGATGAATTCCAAAGCATTTACCAGGACAGAATAAAAAATGCAGCGTCTGATATGAGGAACGCTTAGCAAAGAGAAAATTCCTTATATAATACCCTAGAGTGCATTAGCAGAAATATGCAAAAATGAAAGTGATGAGCAGGAAACACAGAACGAATGCAACCACCGCGATGAATCTTAGAAACACAAGAGAATATTTCTCATTAATGCTTCCAAGAGAATTACATAGAAAAAATGACAGCAGAATGATTTCTGAACGAAAATTCCAATCCATGCCTCATCAATTGAGGTCTTATTTACAATGTCATGGATCTCGGTTCAAACCCCGAAACAGAGCCCAATTCTGTTACAAAAACTGCAATCAAATGCTAGATCATCATTCAAATCCTAATAGTTTTCTGAGGTGGTAGGTTCACCATAATGATTTACCTGAAATAGACCTTTCAGTACAGCATCCACAATGAACGCAAAACGACAAAGTAAGAGACACACGCTCGCTTTCCCTCATGGTGACGCCCAAGCTCTTCCTAACGGTTTCAGTTTCTTAGGTATGACCTGCTTCATTGAAGCTCGCCCGTACTCCAACTGAGCATCGCATTAGTGCATGCCCCTTTTCCTCGAGCACCTTGAGTAGAGCGATGTTGTGTTTTGGCCGTAAATCTCCTCTGTGTAGAGATAAATCGTTGCTTGTTGTGACCTTTTACACTATTTCACAATCCTTACCTTGTTTAGCCTCCTTGAACCTTTCGTCGACGAAGACGTTGTGCACCATTGATCCAGACCGCATCAGATCTCAGCCATTGATAGATGAGGGACCCTTGATCATGTCGCAATGACCTCCTTTGCTAACCATCGTGCACCTCCTCCATGCGAAACCTGCTACCACTGTGGATCAAACACGCTGTAAGATCTTTGTCATCCATATGCGCAGGCCCTACTATCTCATCACAACGATCTATCTTGCTAACCGCTGCGCATGTTGTCGTCGCGAGATGTGTTCCCACCGTAGATCGTGAGTTTCATAGGATCATCGTCAATGGTTTTGAAGGGAGGTATGAATTTCGTGATCTTTCAAGTTAAATAGGTCGTGCTTCTTCCTTTAATGCACGAACACTGTATGCAGGTCGTGCTTCTTTTATATATATATACACTGTATTTTAAAAATGAAAAACCTTAACGCAATAGGTTGTGCTTCTTCCTTTAAAATATATATATGACATATATTTAAAATGTCAAGGCTTAACACCTTCGTGGAGGTGAAGCCTCTTAAAGTTATGTTAAAATGTGAAGGCTTATAATACTTTTGTGAACGACAAACTTTTTTTCATTGAAAAGGATAAGAAATGTTAAAAACCATTAAAATGATGAGCTTCAAATGGTATATATTTATATGGATACGAATGACACTAAAGACGAGGAAGAAATAAAAGAAAAGAAATTTGTTTAGGGTGTTGTAGTAGTGCCGCTTAAGACACGTGGCAAGAATTACTACTGGGATTAAATAGAGAGGCCAAGAGAGAACGAACTCCAAGTAATCATCGGATTTTGTTGGGGGGGAACGAACTCCAAGTAATCATCGGATTTTGTTGGGGAATCCATTAGTTAGTTGCCACCATTTTCGAGGGGGAGGGGTATCTTTTCGAGAAAGAAGGAAGTTTATTCCCTTGATTGGAAAAGAAGTGTGGCAATACTTCTGCCTTTTGTCTTTTGGAAAAAGAGTGGAAGAAAGGAACGGTGGAAATGAAAACACAATTAGTTTCGGGATTTTTGGGGAGAACCCAACTCGTTTGAACTCCAAGCATGTTTATAGATCTGTTCCCGAGGAAGAACCTCATTTTCTTTTTAATTATACTTATGGATCAGGAGTGTAGGGATATGGAGGATCATCAAGGTCTACCTGTTGAACCAGGAACGGTATGTATTTCCCACTGCGTTGTACAAATAGTATGTTACAATGTAAATGTATATGTTAAATCACTGTTCCAATTGGCTGCATGGAACTATCGAATGTATTATATTAATTATATATCACAGATCTAAAAGTATCGATTGTTCGTTTTCTTTGTTTGTGTCTGACGATCATCATGGGTTGAAAGGAGTATGGTATGCGTTGAAATTATGATCTTAAACTCTGCTAATAATTCCAAAGGTCTGCATGATTGGTTGGAATCGCCTATAAGTTGATGAATAGATATGGAATTGTATATGTATCAATGCATGTGATTTTGAACGTTCTGGAATTTTTAATTCATTGTTTGCATTTGATAAAGATTGGGATTCATCTATCAATGCCTGCGATTTTGAACGTTCTGGCATTTTTAATTCATTGTCTGCATTTGTTAACAATTGGGATTCATGTATCAATTCCTGCGATTGCAACGTTCTGGCATTTTTAATTCATTGTCTACATTTGATAAAGATTGGGATTCATGTATCAATGCATGTGATTTGAACGTTCTATCATTTTTAATTCATTGTCTGCATTTGATAAAGATTGGGATTCATGTATTATTTATCAATGCCTACACTTTTAATGTTCTGGCATTTTTAAGTCATTGCCTGCATTTGATAAATATTGGGATTCATGTATCAATGCCTGTGATTTGGATTTTCTTTCATTTTTTATTCATTGTCTGCATTTGATAAAGATTGGGATTCACGTATTATTTATCAATGCATGCGATTTTAATGTTTTGGCATGGTCAAATTTCGGTAGAGAAAACGGTTGACGGTCCAAGATCAAAACCCGCTCCTCCTAGAAGGAAACACTAAAATCCAACCATGCTAAGGGTTGTTGCAGCCAGGCCGGGTGCAATCCCTGGGTGATTCTGACAACTTAGATGCCCTTGGATCATGGTTTCTTAAACCAAAGGTTCGCCCAACAAGTCACAAGGGAAAAAAATGTTTTGACATTTTTAATTCATTGTCTGCATTTGATCAAGATTGGGATTCATGTATCAATGCCTACAATTTGAACGTTCTGGCATTTTTAATTCATTGTCTGGATTTGATAAAGATTGGTATTCATGTATTATTTATCAGTGGATGCTATTATGTTCTCGCATTTTTAATTCATTGTTTGCATTTGATAAAGATTGGGATTCAGGTATCAATGCCTATGATTTGAACATTCTAGCATTTTTAATTCATTAATGTTGGGAGCCATTAATTACTCCACGGATTTCCCGCTGAAACGGTGAATAATCAACATCGCTTAGATCACTAACCGTCGGAATTTTGAAGAGTCGTCACACTGCCACACCGTCTTATTCAAAAAAGGCAAACAACAAGTTAATTAATTTTGAAGTCATTTTTGATGCTACACGATCATGGCAGCTAAGACATCTAATTTCTGAAAGGTCATCGCAGTTTTCAATTCTGTCAGACTGTAAATTTGTAACAAAGACTTTCGTTTTTTATTACGAAGGGTCAATTAGCACTTAATGACCGACTTAGTTAAAACACTATAAATACTTTCCTTGTAATCGTTATTGTGATATAGATGAAGATATTAACACAGAGTTGAAACTCATATTTGTTACTGGGTATTTTTTTTGTTATACTCTGTTTTTTTTTTAGTTTGAAAACTTAGATTTAATTTTTAAGTTAGTCCGTTGTAGAAATCTGATAATATTAGAGTATATTTGTTGTTAAATGTGTTTTCTATTGAAACGGAGTATCGGTCTTAAGTTTATGAACGCAGGGGTTATCAAAACAGAGTTAAACAGTCATGTGCAACATTGCTGCAACACTAAACAATCAGCTGAAACACAACTAAAACTGTCCTGTAGGTCATTGTTAGTTAAAAGGTTAGCTGCAACACTACCTGTAGGTTACTGTTAGCTGCAACAGTGACCTGCAACACTCCTGTAGGTGTTGATTTGGGTGTTTGTGATATGTAAGTGCTGCTGAAACAGAGAGAAACACTCCCCTTCCTTCTCCGCAAGTGGTATCAGAGCGTGGTTGAGTCTTTTTTCTCATTTTTTTTTGTTTACGATAATTTAGAATTTAATTTGTGATGGGTACTAACAACATGTAGTACAGCCACAAATTCCCGTGTTGACTGAAAGAATTTATGATACATGGTTTATTAAGATGAGAACTATCCTGCATGCTCATGATCTTTGCGAATTTGTTACACTTGTATAGGAAAAACCAGATAATCAAGCTGTTGAGTTGGCTCTGTCAAATGTTGAGCGTGCTCTGTTGAAGGAAAATAGGAAGAAGGATAATAAAGCTCTTGGTCTTATTCAGCAAGGCCTAAGTGAATCCATATTTCTGAAGATATCAAGTGTTGAGTATTCAAATAAAGCTTGGGACACTCTTGAAACTTGTTATCAAGGTGTGACCAAGGTGAAGAATGTTAAGTTGCAGAACTTGAGAAGGGACTTTGAGAATCTGAAGATGAAGGACAACGAGACTGTTGATAATTTTATGACACAAGTTATGAATTTTGTAAACCAGCTAAGGCAGTATGGTGAAGACCTCTCAGATCAGCGTGTGATTGAAAAATTGTTGAGATGTTTTCCAAAGAAGTTTGAAGCAATGGTTGTTTCAATTGAAGAGGTTAAATATCTCAATCAAATGCACATCGATGAGCTAACTAGTTCTTTGATTGCTCATGAAACAAGAATGAACATGTATGATGATACTCCATTAGAAAATGATTTTAAACCTTATTTACATGTTACTAGAGGTAGAGGCAGAGGAAGAGCTATTAGAAGAGGAAGAGGAGGTCGAAGTGTTGATCATCGTGACAAAAAAAATGATTCAGAATCTGAAGAGAAGTTATAGCAGAATACTCCTAGTGTAAGGGGGAGTAGCAGCAAAACATGGAAGCCAAGAAATCAAAGGTATGATAGATCTAAAGTTCAGTGTTTCTATTGTAAGAAATTTGGGCATTTTGCTATGCAGTGCTGGAAGAAGCAAGAAGATGCTAGTAATATGTCTACACACATTACAGAGGAGACTAAAAATGAAGAGATTCCTATGTTTTTAAATTGTAATGTCACCCAGGAAAGTTCAAACGATATATGGTTCTTAGACAGTGCAAGCAACAACCACATGACTGGAAACAAGCAATTATTTTCAAGTCTAGATATAAGCATTTAGTCTGAAGTGAAGTTAGGTAATGACAGTAAGGTAAAATTTAATGGCAGAGGAGTGATTCTTGTATGTGCCAAGAATGGTAAAATAAGAACAATTCATTATGTTTATTATGCTCCTGGTTTAATGTGTAATTTATTAAGTGCTGGACAATTATTGGAGAAAGAATACATGGTGTTCTTCAAGAAAGGTATGTACTATTTATGACAAATATCCAGGTAAGGAGTTGATAGCTAGAGTAGAGATGACAAAGAATAAAATGTTTCTATTGATTATGAGAAATGATTTGACTAACTTTTTGAATGCTTATAAAACTAAGAATTTAGATCAGTCATGGTTATGCCATTTGAGGTATGGCCATTTACATTTTGGTGGCTTAGATTTGCTACAAAAGAAGAAAATAATAAAAGGGTTTCCCAGTATTTAGTAGCTAGCAAGATCATGTGAGAGATTCATATTGGGAAAGAATCATAGAGATAAATTCATTTCTGGAGTCTCATACAGAGAAAAAGCACCATTAGAGATGGTACACATAGATTTGTGTGGACCAATGCAAACACCTTCTTTGACTGGTAACGTTTATTTTATGTCTTTCATTGATGATTACAGTTGAAAAACTTGGGTGTATTTGTTGAAACATAAATCTCAAGCTTTTGATATGTTTAAAAGATTTAAAGCTATGGTTGAAAAGGAGAGTGGCGAGTTTATTAAAGTGTTGATATTAGACAGAAGAGGTGAGTATATGTCAAAAGAATTTATGGAATTGTGTCAATATTATGGAATTAAAAGACAGTTTACTGCTCGCTACACTCCACAGCAAAACATAGTAGCAGAAAGAAAGAATCAAACCATTATGAACATAGCTCGAAGTATGATGAAGGAGAAGCATCTTCCAAATGAATATTGGGGAGACATTGTTGCTTGTTCAGTATACATTCAGAACAGAAGCCCAACTAAGAGCATGAAAGATCAATTTCCCCAGCAAGCATGGAGTGGTAAGTGTAGCAGGATATCTCATTTAAGGATTTTTTAGTGTGTAGCTTATGGACATCTACCTAAAGAGATGAGGAGAAAGTTATATGACAGAAGTCAAAAATGTATTTTTGTTGGATATAGCGAAGAATCTAAAGCATATATAGTTTATAATCCCATCACCAAGAAGTATGTCATCAATAGAGATGTGGTGTTTGAGGAAGAAGAAGCATGGGATGGAAGTATATATAAGTTGATTGAAGAGGACGTTATTACACCTCATGCAAAAGATGAAGAAGATGAATAGGGCATACATGGAGGACAGTTAACTCCACGTAGAGAAGAAGTAAGAACACCAGTCAGAAATCCTAGAATTCATGAACATGGTGAACCATAAAGTGTTGGTGGACGACAAGGAATGGGATGAGAGGTAAGTAATGAATCAAATACTACATTATCTTCATTAATAAATAGATTTAGAGGTCAGAAGACTAGAATTTTAAGAGAACTGTATGAGCAAAATGAAGAAGTAAATCAAGTTTCAAATTTTACATTTATAGCATGTGATCTTGTAGATTTTGATGAGGTTATTAAAAAAGATGTTTGGATAAAAGCAATGGATGAAGAAATTGATTCCATAGAAAGAAATAGTACTTGGGATCTTGTAGATTTTCCTGATAATAAAAATTGTATTGGTGTCAAATGGATTTATAATACTAAGTTAAATGTTGATGGTGATGTTGAAAAATACAAAGCAAGACTTGTATCTCATGGGTTTAGTCAACAACCTAGAATTGATTATAATGGTACTTTTTCACCTATAGCCAGACTTGATACGGTAAGGATGGTATTAGTTATTGTTGCTCATAATAAATGGTATGTACATCAAATGGATGTAATGTCTGCATTTTTGAATGGATCTTTAGATGAAGAGGTTTATGTGAGACAACCTCCTAGATATGACATTGATGGACAAGAAGACAAGGTCTACATATTAAAGAAAGCATTGTATGGATTGAAGCAGGAACCGAGAGTATGGTTCAACAGGTTTGATGAATACTTGAATAGTGAAGGATCCAGCAGAAGTCCAAGTGAGCCAACCTTGTATACAAAGGTAAACCAAGAAGGTAAAATATTGATTGTTTGCTTATATGTGGATGATTTGATATTCACTGGAGATCTTTCAGTAGATGAGTTTAAGAAATCCATGAAAACAGAATTTGAGATGATTGATTTAGGAATGATGAAATATTTTCTTGGTATTGAAGTAACTCAACATGAGGATAGTATTTTTATTAATCAGACTAAATATGCAAATGACGTGCCAAAAAGATTCAGAATGATGAATTATAAGCCAGCTATAATTCCAATTACAACGAGCACAACACTCATTAATGATGATGATGAGTCAAAATTTGATCCAATGTTGTATAAGATACTGGTAGGAAGTCTCATTTACTTAACTACAACACGACCTAATATAATGTTTGCAGTAAGTTTGATTTCGAGATTTATGGAATCTCCAAAGAATACCCACTGGCAAGATAGAAAGAGGATTCTAAGATATATTGTTGGAACAACAAATTTTGGTATCCAGTATACATAAAACTCAAATTTTAAGTTGATTGGATATACTGACAGTGATTTTGCAGGTTCTATAGATGATAGACAGAGTACATCTGGATATGTATTGATTTTTGGATCGAGATCAGTAGCATGGGCTTCAAATAAGCGGCCCATAGTAACACTATCTTCTATTGAGGAAGAGTATGTTGCAACAACAATAGTTGCATCTCAAACCACGTGGATGAGAACAACTCATTCTGAGTTACCGCATGAACAAAATGAACCAACTCAAATTTTTTGTGACAATAAATCAGCCATTGCACTATAAATAAATCATGTCTTTCATAAAATAAGTAAACATATTGATACAAGGTATCATTTTATTCAAGAAATGACAAACAAATATGAAATCAGTATGGTATTTTGCATATCATAAATTCAGTTTGCAAACCTATTTACAAAACCTTTGGGAAAAGAGTTGTTTGAGCTTCACAGGAAAAACATTGGGGTTTGTAAGCTGTAACAAAAATCTACTGTTACAAAATTTTGTTTTTGGGTGTAATAATTAAGGGGGAGAATGTTTGGAGCTGTTAATTACTCCACTGATTACCCGCTGGAATGGTGAAGAGTCAACATCGCTCAGATCGCTAACCGTCCAAATTCTAAAGAGTCATCACATTGCCACATCGCCACACTATATTATTCAAAAAAGACAAACAACAGATTATTAAATTTTGAAAATTCATTTTTGATGCTACAGGATCAGGCCAGCTAACACATCTAATTTATGAGAGGTCATCGTAGTTTTCAATTCTGTTAGACTGTAAATTTGTAACAGAGAATTCCATTTTTGTATTACGAAGGGTCAATTAGCACTTAATGACCGACTTAGTTAAAACACTATAAATACTTTCCTTGTAATTGTTAGGGTACACAGGGTACTCCCAAAGGACCGAACACCAAGAATAGCCGCTTCACACAAACAGATCACAGATCAATACACCAATGTTTGTCACGTGGTTAAAACCCTCGAGAGGGAAACAGTCCACGGCCCCGGCCAAATAGCTACTTCGGAGCAATTTATTATGCAAAAGAAAGAAAGTTACATGAGCTTCTCATAATCGATCAACTAGCCAAGGACCCTCTATGCTCTTTAAATAGAGATCATAGACCAATCGGGTGTTAAGCCACGGATCAATGGTAGGTATGATCTAAGAGAAGTTCATGTAACTTTCTTTCTTTTGCATAATAAATTGCTCCGAAGTAGCTATTTGGCCGGGGCCGTGGACTGTTTCCCTCTCGAGGGTTTTAACCACGTGACAAACATTGGTGTATTGATCTGTGATCTGTTTGTGTGAAGCGGCTATTCTTGGTGTTCGGTCCTTTGGGAGTACCCTGTGTACCCTAACAGTAATCGTTATTGTGATATAGATGAAGATATTAACACAGGTTTGAAACTCATATTTGTTACTGTGTATTTTTTTGTTGTTGTTATACTCTGTTTTTTTTAGTTTCAAAACTCAGATTTATTTTTGAAGTTAGCTTGTTGTAGCAATCTGAGAAGATTAGAGTATATTTTTTGTTAAATGTGTTTTTTTGTTGAAACAGAGTATCAGTCTTAAGTTTACGAATGCATGGGTCATCAAAACGAATTTAAACACTCAGCTGCAACTCTACTGCAACACTAAATAGTCAGCTGAAACTTTCTTGTAGGTTGATGTTAGTTAAAAGGTCACCTACAACACAGTTGCAACACCACCTGTAGGTTACTGTTAGCGGAAACACTCCTCTAGGTGTTGATTTGGGTGTTTGTGATATGTAAGTGCTGCTGAAATAGAGAGAAACACTCCCCTGACTTCCCCACAGTTAATGATTGGGATTCATGTATCAATGCCTACGATTTGAACATTCTGGAATTTTTAATTCATTATCTGTATTTGATAAAGATTGGGATTCATGTATCAATGCCTGCAATTTGAACGTTCTGGAATTTTTAATTCATTGTATGCATTTGATAAAGATTGGGATTCATTGATTATTTATCAATGCCTGCGATTTTAATGTTCTGGAATTTTTAATTCATTGTCTACATTTGATAAATATTGGGATTTATGTATTATTTATCAATTCCCGTGATTTTAATGTTCTGGAATTTTTAATTTATTGTCTGCATTTGTATAGAGATGAAACCTTAATGTAGCTAGTGTCGAACTAATTCCTGCAATTTCATCATATATATTCCTAACCCCAAGCTAGAATCACGTGTTACATTTTAAAAAACCAATATGGTATCGTTTGGAGCGATGAATAGTTTGCACTTTCTTCTTATACTTCTATATATTTCTTAAAACTGTATCTAGAATCGTGTGGAGTATTTGTACATCTTGCAATTTTGATTCATATATTTATATATTCTTATTTGCAATGTGAATAAAATTTCATTTCCTTTATGGCCTGCTTTTTGATCGAGACCTGTAATAGTTTTTTTTTGTAAGTAAGATGGAACCTTTCTATTACTGCTCAAAAAAAGGAAAAGATAATTATATACTCCTCCCCCCTAAAACAAGGTGCCAGGCATTGGTCCCGCAACCATAAAAGGAAGGTAAACATAATAGGCCAAAGAGAAAGGAGAACAAGCATGACAGCATCCCAGCCTTTTAGCTTGGGCGCTCGATCAGGTGAACAAATAAAAAAATAGAACTGTAGAAACACATGTACAAACATAAAAAGGAAAGCCGAATATGAATAGACCAAACACCAACAAAACAGAACACCAAACCGTCCCATGACGAGGAGAGAACTAGCGTCTACGGGAGGACTCGTCTTCATCCAGGGCATTTTTGTTTCCACCCCCGTTCCTTTGACTAGTGCCCTCCTCACTAGATTCCTCCATATCGACATCTTCAATCCTTGGAACATGCTAAAAGGGGGGTGCTGAGAGCCTCAATAAGCTGCGCATGTGGACAATATTTCTCTCTACATCGTCTTTGAATGTGCCCACAGTGATTTGTATCAGTTCCACATAACTGTCCCTCTCGTTCATGGAGCGAGAAAGGATAAATTTAAGTCTCCAATAATTGGAAATTACCACATCTCTTCCCAAATTCATTATGAACTCTCCATAAATCTCATTTTCCATCACCCCAATGAAACATTGGAAGTGCTTCGACGGCTCCTCATTGAAGAGTCTTTCCCACTCTTCCTCCTCATTGCCACCTTCAGGAGCAACCATTTTCAACCTTGAGTCCAACCTCCTGAAGCGACCACCACTTTTGCGCAGTAGTCTCTTCCTACCACGTCTCCTTAATTTCCTTACCCCAACACGACAGAGCGTTATGAGCATGGATTTGTTCCTTACCAGCACAGAGGTGTTTCTTCCACACAAACTGCATGATCCACTGCGTAATGTTATCTCACTACTCCAATTTTAAATAGTAACTATACACCCAACATGAATGACCAGCAATGCATACCCAAGTATGCATAGTCCCTTTTGATGGAATGCATGAGAAGATGCTCAGGTTCTGGCTCATCATGACCATCTTCCCCGAATCCATCACTTGAGATGAGATCCCCTCGCATGATTTTTTCCCACACCTCTCCATATCCTTCTTGCTGATATTGAATCTCCCCACCATCCCTTCGACCTTCCCAATTGTATTGTGCATGCATCTAAACAAGACATGGCTCATTCCCCTCCTACTGACCACATGTTTCATGAACCTCACGTCGTCCACTTGGACTCTCATCCTCTGCCTCATGGGTCTCGTGGGCCTCATGGGCCTCTGGCTCGTGTCTTATCTTGGTCTCGTGTCTAGTATCCTCCTCATCTGTTGCCGCTTGGTTAATCTGCATACCACCCGCATCCAGGTGAGACCTGTAATAGTTAACTATGACTATGTGAAAATATTTATTACCCTTAGTGTTGTTATATATTTTAAGAAAATAGTATGATAATAAATATATATTATTATTTGTGTAAAGATATTTCACTATGGTGGAAGGAGTGGTTTACAATAAGGAAGTCACTATATAATACATATATCGATATAGTTGATAAAATGGATTGTTTCCACTAAGGAAATAAACCTCTTCTGCTTCCTATAACAAAGACTAAATGAGTTGTGCTTGTAAAGGGTGTGCCTCCATGATTAGGTATCTAGTAGTTTTAGATAATTGAATAGTAACTTGTCCATTCTTAATAAGAATAATGTTTTTCTAAATTTGAACTAAACTTATATGTAATTGCTTGATTATGATATGAGTCCTAGACGAGGGGAATGTCTTGATGAGAAAACTTTGCAAAAAGTTCTTTTGTCTTCCATCCTAGTGGATTCGTTTCCCAAATTGGGGGTGGATTTTGATGGACAAACATACGTCAAATGAAGCCTATGGTTGGGAGGAAATTCATAGACAAGCTTTCTGTCACACGAGCTTAATTCAAATTAGAGCATTATCAGTAATGGTTAACTTTGTTTATGGAATTTATTTTATCTTGTTTTCCAAGCTTATTATGAAACATATGTTCTTGGATTTATAATATGATTTTATAGCACTAATATGTATGTTGAGTTACATGAATTCAAGTGGTGGCTGCAGAAATTGTGCTCCAATGGTGAAAGGCATTGGGATAGCACTTGAAAGACAAGTGTAGAGTAATTCATTTGTATATGTTCATACTTTTTAAATTAGTTTCTTTTATCATCTAAATCATAACTACCCTTGTTGTTTGCTCCACTCAGGAGACTCTTACCTCATCTCAGATGGTTGCACCCAGGAGATCAAGTACAAAATACGATATCATGATATGAAGGGTGTTATCCATAATTAAAAGACAAGGTTAATGTGTAATCGTTATCTCATTACAAGAATCGTCTTACGACTAATGTAATGGTTATGTTTTATTATATTATTCAATAAGATTTTCTTATGAAGGTTAGCATTAGTGTGATTGTATTTTTGTAGGTTCTTAATCTTAAAAGAATGATTATGGTTAAGTAAAAAATGAGTTCAATTTAATTGGTGTGATTAAATATTTGGAGAAGAAGAAAATTTTATATTGCCCACGTCAAGAATCTATTCAGGTATTTGGGGTATGTTACATTCGTTGTTCATTAATTGATATTACATGCATTATTGAACTTAAATACTGGATTGTATTTAAAATTTGGAGATCTGAATGTAGTGTCCAATTTCTTTTTGGATATTATTAACACTATAAAAAATAATGAGACATAGGGAGAATAAGAATTATCATTTCAGTTTTATATTAATGTTTAACATGCCAAGGTCTTAACTAATTTATGCATTAATTATTTCATTAATTAACTTAGACTTTGGCGTACCATCTAAATATTCTTAAATTCGCTAAAGTGACATTTCTATTTGCAAATTTAATGCATCCACTTAATTTTACATGCTCATCAGAATGTTACTAATTGTTCTTGTATTTTTCTACATAATATGAATGTTAACTTTTCTCTAAAATTTACCTTTTAGTTTGCTTATGTAGCTGTAAATATTTTGTCATTAATTTCTTAATTGTTAGTTAACCAATATTTTGCTTCCATAAATTAATGCATGTATGCTTAGATAGGTCTTATTTTTATTTATTAATAGACAATCGTTCTTGTTTTGAAAGCGTAATTGTATTTCACCACGCTAATCCAACCTCGATTTAAATTCATTTATTTGATCAATTCCATTGATCAACTATGTGATTATCCTATCTACCTAAGGGATCTAAATGCAACCCAAACTTCCATCCCCTTCCTCCCCTTGAATATCCCTCCAAGGGTATTTAATGTGTTATTTCCCTAGCAGTGTCGTTTTGAGCATCAACAACTCTTTCTTAATTAGGTGGATTGGTGAATATAAAATCAATAGTGTTTATTATTTAGCGAAGAAGGTGATACCATGGAATTATCCCAATAATACATTGATGTCCAAGATCACCACCTATGTCAATTATGTGCTTTTGTTGGCGAACATTACTTAATGATTGCACAACTTAGAGTAATCTTCTCTAACAATTTCAAACTCTGATTTTAATGAATTTTCGTTGAGGTGGTTCTACTATGTGGCATCCTCTTATTAATATGAAGATAATAGATCAGATAAACTAAAATTATCCACAAAATTCTACAAAAATATTGCAATTTCTACGTGTACAATTAAATAGTAGTCCCTGTAGCAGACATTGAATCATTTATATTGTATTAATTATATCATGGCATAGAATCCAATGATTTCCAACTGATAGTAGGATGACAAAACTCCTTTGCAGATTGACACGTTTTCATAAAGTAATACATACTATTATCCAAACAAAAGATAATTTTTTTCAATGAGAAAAAATAGTAACTTGTTATTTCTATGAAATCAAAGTTACATAGATCTTGACATTGTCATTCCCTCTTTACAATAAAAAATATTCAATGTTTCCCAACCCATAATCCAAACCATCTATACATCATATGGAAATACATACATAATCAAAATATGACCAATTCCCCATAAACTTGTTTGGTCCCACAAAAATAGTCATTGTAGATTGCTAGCAGTTACAAGAAAAACAAAAACATAAAACTGAGTTACTTCCTGGTGCACAAGAAGAATCTAGAAGACCACATAAGTGCCAAACTCCACCAGATGACCAAAAGTGATATAGACATACATTGGACGTATGACCAGTTTAGAGAGAGTATCCACTTGAGAATTTGTTTCCTTGTACACATGCTGCAAGGTAATCTCAGAAAACTCAGCGATGAGAAGACGAGCCCGCTTTAACCAATGGTCTAGATGAAGTGTATGCAACTATGCCTTTTCCAAATCCCAACAAATTGTAACCCTTGAGTCCCAAAATATCTTAATCCGAAAGAGAACATGACATTTTTAACCACAATAGGCCCTATAGTGCCAACAATTCAGCCTTGGTATCACTCCCTAAGCCCACTGCCATTTTAAGATGGATTTGGTATTCTCTCTTCAAATTCAGCAACATACCTGCACCACGCATCCCATCCTGAGAAGCCCCATAAAAAAAACCATATGGCATCCCCTTTGGTATTTTAGGATGAATAATGATATGAGGTTTATGAATAATAGCATATATTTGGTAATAACTATGATACTCATAATTTTGTTGGCCACCAATTTAGTAGATAGGTTTTATTTTCGAAGATACAGATATTCCTAGCTCTCCAGGTCTCCCAAATAGAATACCAAGGGAGATATTTTAATTTTTCCTTACACTGGGGCTAGTTCATGAAGCATTCATTGAAGGAATCACCCACCCAATCGTGTGTGTGCTTCAGCTTCACTTTCAGTCTTCTCCAAATATCTATGAAATAACTGCAGTGCCCAAATAAATGAGAAGTGGATGGAAAGGCATGACGCACACCTACCGAGACCAAACCAACCACATTTCATGAGATTCATCCAACTTAGAATACAGTCCCTATAGGAAACCACAAGAAACATTTAATCTTGAGTGGAGTCTTTATTTGCCATAATCTATTCGACCACAAGCACGAACAAGATTAACCCTCCTATCCTAAAATATCATCATATGCTTTTCTAGCAGAGATATATCCCGAAACCAAATAAACAAAATATCAATTACACATTTTAGGAGTAGTGTAATTTAATTTGACCCTACGATACTCATTTTTATCATCATTAATGGTTAGCATAAGGTTTGACATTTAGGCAGTTTTAACTTAGTATCTTGCATTTGGTTTTATTTTCCTTAAAACCATATGATATCTTGGAACAATGAATTATTCTAATAATGAAATCTCACTTATGATTATTAAATCTACAAAATGAACGTACGTCAGAAAACCCATAATGTGAAAATAAATAATGAAGTGATACTATTCCATAATTGTAAAAGATTTCAAAATAAATTTAATTCTAAAAGCTCATAGATATCATGGAAAAAGATAAGAAAAAAAGAACCTTCTTAATATATATATTTTGAATGAGTAACCAAGATATAAATAATTCATACTTTTGTGGCTAGTGGTTTTATCACCTCACAATTGAAGCATGACACATGCCAAGTCATTGATATTTGATGGAAAGTCAACCTCCTTGAGGATGTGATCAGGAAAGGGCATGTCCAACATCATAATCGATTGCAATGAACATACACAATGAGCAAAGATAACTTTCTCGTTTTAGTAGTAACTCCTCAAACTATGGAAGATAAACAGTGGTGATCCACTTTTCCTCTTGCATATACGAATCAAGACAAGCCTCCCACTGCACACGCACAACCAAATTCAGTAATCAATCACCTAGGGAACTACTTCTAATCTGAAAGAAACAATGCATGATTTATTATTTTCCATACAACCTCTTGAGCATAGTTGAGCGTGTCTCTTCCTTGAGCATTCTATGCCTCTCAAGCCATTTCATTTATGTTGTTGTAAAACATCATGTACAGTCCTTTCATATATTATTGAAGGCAATCTATCCTGTATGGATCCCATCTGGTCATTATTAAATAATCAAAGTTTTGGTCAAGTTGGTTAGATCCCAACATGGTTGGTGCCATCCCCACAAGGAATATCCTAGGAAGTTTGGTCGTATCTTTGAATAGTAAGATCCCAATGAGATGGGGTCCAACAATCATTTGCAAATGTTGTGGTCCAACATTCATTTGCGGACGTTATGGTCCTGCATTCATTTGCAGATGATGAGATTCCATCATTCTTTATGTTGTGGGTGATTCTGCATTGATTTGCGGATGTTGTCTTGTGATGTGTTTGTATGTTTGATATTGCAGGTAATGCTCAAGATGATGATGCTTGAGATGATGACATGTGATGCTTGTGATTATGTGATGAGATGTAATGCTCATGATGATGAAAGAAGATGTGATTTGTCCGTGATATGAAGCGTTGAGATGATGTGTTCATGATATAACGTGTCAAGATGTGATGATCGTGATAATGTGTCGATATGCGATGCTCTTGACAATGTGTCGAGATGGGATGCTCATGATGATGTGTCAATATGCGATGCTCGAGATGATGCGCTGATATTTAATGCTTGAGACAATGATGTGATTCTCCATGATGATGATGTTTCACAGATGATGATTATGTGGATATAGTTGTGAAAACTTCATATCATGTATAGACTTACCTGTCAATAGTACAATTGTGTTTTTTAAGTGTTCAACATCAGCAGTAATTCTCAATGATACTTGTGTTGTATCAAGTCCATAACTTATATTGTATTAAGTTCATAAAACTCTCCATGAGGCTTGTGTTGTATCAAGTCCGAAACTGAGTTTCTATTAAGTTCATAAACTTATGTTGTATTAAGTTAAGTGCTTGTGTTGTATCAAGACCACATGACTTGTGTTGTATCAAGTCATGAGGATATACTATGTGATATATGGCTAGTCATGGTCACAAAGTGCTATAAGTATCCTTTAGGGATTATCTACTCCTATATTTATTTACTTTAGCATATGACTATATGACCTAGGGTAATACATATGATCATAGGTTGGAAACAATTCTTCAGAGTATGATATGATAAATATGATTAATTAATTAAAAAATCAGGGACCATGTAGAAATTAATTAATGATAAATGATATGAGTATAATGATAGAGTAAGGTTTTGAATTTCCCATGACGGACCTCCATTGAACTAAAATTTCACAGACATCAATTAAGTCTAACTTGTCGAAAACAAGTTTCAATTAATTAAGGAATCTACTCCTTGATTTATGCAAAGTGGTTGTTGTGGATGGAACTGTTTCTGAAGCACTAAAGATATTCAATTAAACTCCTAACTAATGGTTAAAGAATTAGTTAATCAATTCAAATTCAATTCAATTAAGTTCAGTTTATTTCAATCAGTTAACATTCAATTAGAGGCAGTTAACACCAATGAATTAATATATGGCGCATATCTTGAGTGTGGTATATAATTACGAGGTGACAACTTGGAACCAGGTCAAGGAAGGCGCAGTATATAATGGGTGGAGAGTGCATATGGTGTTCAAAGTACCCAAAGTTCATGCAACCATTCACTCATTGTATGACTGAATAAGCTTATTATTAGAGTGTTATGCATTTGTCAAGGCTATGACAATATTTTAAATGATCTCTATTCTCTAATGATGCTTAGATATCTCTTATCAAGCAATCTAAAAGTATTGTAAAATCATTCTCATCCATTATCTATCATCCTCAAAGGATTGTTTGCTAAGTTTTTCATCGTCCATACTTGGAGGGTTTTCCGAGGGTACATCATCTGTTTTATGAATTGAATAATTTGTGTGTTTGAATTTTTTTATGATATCTACATGCACTAGATTTATTTATCAAAAGTTTTAAAGTTCAAGTATCTTCTCATTTTCTCAAACATTAACATGGTATCAGAGCGAGGGAAGGTAAGAGCTTAGCTTTTTGAAAAAATTCTAAATCTACAAAGTATCTTGAAGCATTGAGCAAGAGCCTAAAGTAATGGAATCAATCTTCATTCGACTGGAAGACTGACTTGAAGGAACAACAAAATTCAACACATGGAAGGTGAGAGTGATCAACATTATTGATGATCATGATCTTGATTCCCTTCTGACCACTGTGATTGAAGAGCATACTACAAATGCAGGAAGAACCAATTACAAGAATAATCAAGCAAAGGAAAAGAGGATCATATATGACTCCATGAAGGCAAACCTCATGTTGGTGATCAAACCATTGAAGATGGAAAAGGAGTGTTATGACACACTCACGAATATTTATGAGAAGAAGGCCTTACTCAAAAGAGGGATTTAAATAACAAGTTGCACAATATGAATATGGAAATAAATGAAACTGTAGCCTCGTTCTTCACAAATATTTCATAGATGAAGGATCAACTTGCAAGCACCAGATGAGGATGATCTTCTTCAAACCGCCATCGATGGGATCCCCACCTCACGGGAGACCATTATTGTTGCGTTAAATGGAAGAGAAGAGAATCCAAAATTTTAAATACTTTTTCATGATTTCATTCAAGAAGAAGGGTTTATCTAAAATAAAGTAGTGCACACACTACAACAAAAACTAGATTTAGCGTCTCTTTTTGCATCCATTTTTGCGTCTAGACCATCTTTCAGTGTATTTTTCTTCATTTTTTGGACAAAATGGTGCAATTTCATGGGTTGGTGCTATTTTAGGCATTTTTTGCGTCCTTTTTCTAAATATGGCGCAAATTGCGGCGTAATTTGCACTGGGTTTTGCACCTGGTTATGCGCCAGGTTTTGCATCAGGTTTTGCGACAGGTTTTGAGCCTAGTTTTGCACCTAATTTTGCGCCTAGTTTGTACATCTACTCTTGTTGCACCCATTTTTACGTCCATGTTTGCCTCAACTTTTACGTCCATGTTTTCATCCACTTTTGCGTCCTTTCTTACATCCACTTTTGCATCCACTTCTGCTTCTTTTTTTGCATCCCTTCCTGCTCCAAGTTTTGCATCAAATTTTACATCATGTTTTGAGTCTAGTTTTGCATCTCGTTTTGTTTCAACCAATTTTGCATCCACTTTTACATCCATTTTTTCATCCCCTTTTGCACCCACATTTTCATCCCTTTTTGCATCCCATTTTGCATCCATGTTTACATCTTTTTTTGCATCTACTATTACATCCACTTTTGTCGCGTCCCAATTGACACCCAGTTTTGCGCCTACTTTTACACCCACTTTTGCTTCAACTTTTTCATCCAAGTTTGCATCTTTTTTTGTATCCAATTTTACATCAATTATTGCATCCCTTTATGCATCCATTTTTGCATCCACTTTTGCATCGGGTTTTGCGTTGGGTGTTACAACTACTTTTGTATCTACTTTTGCATCTACTTTTGTTGCATCCACTTTTGCATCCAATTTTGTATCCAATTTTACATCCATGGTTGTATCCAATTTTGTGCCACTTTTTTCATCATGTTTTGCTTCCACGTTTGCATCATTTTATGCATCCACTTTTGCATCACCTTTTGCATCCATTTTTGGTGCACCCCATTATGCGCCCACTTTTGCACCTACTTTTGTTGCATCCATGTTTGCGCCCTTTTTGCATCCATGTTTGCATCCTTTTTTGCATCCATGTTTTTATCCACTTTTGCATCCAATTTTACACCCAGATGTTGAACATACACTAGAGGAAAATGAGAGACTAGTGACTAGGAGACCAAAAATTTTGGTCACCGTAGTCTCTTGAAAGGAACAAATGACCAAAATTGATAATTCTAAGTGAGCTGACTAAAAACGACCAAGATAAATGACCACTTTTGGTCACGAGATAGAAGCCAACTAAAAATGACCAAGATAAATGACCAAATTTGATCACAGGATATGTAGAATTCAAATGACTAGATAACAATTGGTAATTTATTTGGTCATTTTTAGTTGTGTCGCTTCGACACTGGAAAAATTACTAATTTGAGAATGCATTTGTACATTTTACTAAATTCTAACACTGCAGATGGATTCAGAGATCCCCTTAAGGGAGTCTCTGAATCCATCTGC